>CM075979.1:2965278-3068881 GCA_038087875.1 Malacoraja senta
GAAGGCAGGAACGGGGTACTGATTGGGGATGATCAGCCATGATCACATTGAATGGCGGTGCTGGCTCGAAGGGCCGAATGGCCTACTCCTGCACCTATTGTCTATTGTCTATTGGCAGGACGAACATCCCAAACCTGCTGGGTATTCCCACATAATTATCCTTCGTAATAGCAATGTGTGCCCATTAGAGGACGGCAGTGAAGCCGGAAAGGTTCATGGGTGGATGAAAGATAGTGTGTCCGCAACTGTGGCACTGGATAATACAAAGAAGGGTCTCACCTCGAAACGTCACCCGTTCCTTCTCTCCATAGATTCTGCCTGTCCCGCTGAGTTATGCCCCTGTCCCACTTGGGCGATTGTTTTAGGCGACTACAGGCGACTAGGCTGTCGCCACATGGTCGCTGGGGGGTCGCCTCCTCAGTCGCCCAAAGAATCATAGCGTTTTTCTGGTCGCCGCTGGATTGTGAAATGTTCAAATGTTTTCAGCGACAGATGGCTTGCGTAGGTTGTCGCTGGTGCTGACTTCTGTGAATTCCATTGCCGACTTACCTTGTCGTAGCTTGTCGCGGGTGGACGTAGGTTGTCGTAGGTGTGGTCGTAGGTGAACGTCCTAATGGGTCAATAGACAATAGACAATACACAATAGGTTCAGGAGTACGCCATTCGGCCCTTCGAGCCAGCACCGCCATTCAATGTGATCATGGTTGATCATCCCCAATCAGTACCCCGTTCCTGCCTTCTCCCCATATCCCCTGACTCCGCTATTTTTAAGAGCCCCTATCTAGCTCCCTCTTGAAAGCATCCAGCGAACCGGCCTCCACCGCCGGTTGTCGGTAGCTTGCCGTAGCTGGCGTCGACTGGGTGCAGACATTGTCGGAGGGGGGGGGGGGTCCAGTCGCTGGTTTTTCGACAACCTGCTACGACTGTGACAGTCGCCGAAAAAATCGCCTCAGTAGGACAGGCCCATTACTGCAGCACTCTGAGTCCATCTCATGGATAATACATTCTGGTGTGTGGCAGAACAGAGAGATATAGAGTAGCTGCAAAGCTTGCCCTTCATTACTGGCAGCAACGTCAGAAGCACAATGAATACTCATCTTGGTTTCAACAAGCAGTTTATTTCACAGTCTAGTTTATTGTCGCGTGTACCGAGGTACAGTGAAAAGCTTTGGTTGCGTGCTAACCAGTCAGCGGAAAGACAATACACGATTACAATGGGATACTGTTTAGTGCAAGGTAAAGCCAGCAAAGTCCGATCAAGGATACTTAGTACAGCACACATTAAAAAAAACACACAGAGTGCTGGAGTAACTCAGCGGGTCAGGCAGCATCTGTGGAGAACATGGATAGGTGACGTTTCACAGAGTGCTGGAGTAACTCAGCGGGTCAGGCAGCATCTGTGGAGCGAAGGAAATGGGCAACCTTTCGAGCCGAAACCCTGAAGGAAATAGGCAACGTTTCGGGCCGAAACCCGAAAGGGTTTCGGGCCGAAACGTTGCCTATTTCCTTCGCTCCATAGATGCTGCCGGATCATAGATAGGTGACGTTTCACAGAGTGCTGGAGTAACTCAGCGGGTCAGGCAGCATCTGTGGAGAACATGGATAGGTGACGTTTCACAGAGTGCTGGAGTAACTCAGCGGGTCAGGCAGCATCTGTGGAGAACATGGATAGGTGACGTTTCACAGAGTAACGCTGGAGTAACTCAGCGGGTCAGGCAGCATCTGTGGAGAGAAGGAATGGGTGACTTTTCGGCTTGAGGCTGAACAATGCTCTCGAAACGAAACGTCAGCTATCCATGTTCTCCAAAGGTCTCCAAAGCGAAGATCTCGGAGAAAACCCACGCAGGTCACGGGGAGAAGGTACAAACTCCGTACGGACAGCACTCATGGTCAGGGTCGATCCTGGGTCTCTGGCGCTGTGAGGCGGCAACTCTACCGCTGCGCCACCGTGCCTTCACAGTGTTTGAACCGAGTTCTGAATGGATTTTAAGGTCTTTGCTTCAGAGCAATTGATTCCCCAAACAGTGGCACTAGCATCAACTTCCTCCAGATTGCCAACTGCTTGAAGGTAAATCTTGCGAAATGTTACCATCCACTGAGCCATAATCAAAGGAAGCTCTTTAGATCTTCAAACATCTCGGTGTTTTGTCAAAAATGATTTAAATCCCATCTATCTGAAATTTGTAATGCTACTTCATTGGCAAAGGAATTGTGTGGCATAAAGAAAGGTTCATATGAATGGTTTTCATCCGAGCAGAAAATAGTTTTAAAGCTGAGGTGTATCGTAGATGTGGGCAGTGCATTAAGTCTGGTGGAGTATTAGTAAACAATGATTGGGTAGTTAAGATTCAAGATTCAAGAAGTTTATTGCCATGTCAACAAGTTGATAGGAATGTGTCTTGGTTCGCTCTCAGACAGATACAATTCAGTACAATACATCCACCACATACACCACAATAAATAATAAATAATACAGACAATATCGTACGAAGGACAATATATACAGGAAGGACAGTACCCAGCAGCGTCATGTTAAACGTAGGTGCAAGTGCAAAAGAAAATGCAAAGTGATTAGTGCAAATTCAAATATCTGATGGCTTGGAGTAGTTAGCGACTCAAAACAGCACAGAAACAGACCGACTCGTCCATGCCAAACCAGGGTGTCCATGTGGGTACTGATTGGGGATGATCAGCCATGATCACATTGAATGGCGGTGCTGGCTCGAAGGGCCGAATGGCCTACTGCACCTATTGTCTATTGTCTCATTTACCCACATTTGGCCCTAATCCTTTTCTATCCATGTACTTGTCCAAATGTCTTTTAAATTCTGTTATTGTACCTGCCTCAACAACCTCCTCTGAGGTAGACAAACGTGCTGGAGGAACTCAGCGGGTGCAGCAGCATCTACGGAGCAAAGGAAATAGGCAACGTTTCGTCCCGAAAGGTAGACTTTTGTCTGCCTTCGATTTTCCAGCATCTGCAGTTCCTTCTTAAAAACTCAACAACCTCCTCTGGTAGCTCGTTGCATGTAGACAATAGACAATAGACAATAGGTGCAGGAGTAGGCCAGTCGGCCCTTCGAGCCAGCACCCCCATTCAAGGGGCTGTACATCTGGTCGTCCGTAGCGGCGACTCCGGAGGGTTCATGGCCCCGACCACGGATGAACAAAGGACGAGGACTGGCCGAACTTCGTTGCCTTCCACCTCAGTGAAGAATGTTGTGGTCGATGTTTGTGTTAAATCTTATTGTGTATTGTGTGTTCTTTTTTTCAATTGTATCGCTGCTGGCAAATTCATTTCACAGCGCCTTCGTTGGGGCATGTGATGAATAAATTTGTATTGTATTGATCATGGCTGATCATCCACAATCAGTACCCCGTTCCTGCCTTCTCCCCATATCCCCTGACTCCGCTATCTTTAAGAGCCGTCTAACTCTCTCTTGAAAGTATCCAGAGAACCGGCCTCCACCCCCCTCTGAGGCAGAGAATTCCACAGACTCACAACTCTCTGTGAGAATTTTTTTTTCTCATCTCCATTCTAAATGGCTAACCCCTTATTCTTAAACTGTGTGGCCCCTGGTTCTGGACTCCCCCAACATTGGGAACATGTTTCCTGTATACACTACCCTCTGTGTGAAAAGTTGCCCCTCAGGTTCAATTAAATGTTTCATCACTCACCTTAAACCTATGTCCTCTAGTTCTTGATCTCTTTATCCTGTGTGCTAGACTCTGTGTGTGTATTCACCTGATGTATTCATTTTATACAGCTCTATAAGATCACCCCTCATCCTCCTGTAGGCCATGGAATAAAGTCTTAGCCCTGCCCAACCTCGCCCAATAGCTCAGGCCCTCAAGTCCTGGCAACAGCCTCGTAAATCATCTCTGCATTCTTTCAGCTTAATAACGCCCTTCTGACAGCAGGGTGACACAAACAGAACACAATACTCCAAATGTTGACTCACCAATGTCTTGTACACCTGTATAACAATGTCCCAACTTCTACACCCAATAACCCTGACTGATGTAGGGCAATGTAATGAAGCCACTTTGACCACCCTGTATACCTATGACACCCCTTTCAGCAAACCATGTGTCTATCTTCACTATCAACCAGCATCTGCAGTTCCTTCCCGCACATCAAACTCAGGGAACATGAGTCTCCACAATTGGATGTTTAAGAAAGAATTGCAGATGCTGGAAAAATCGAAGGGTAGACAAAAATGCTGGTGAGAATCAGCGGGACAGGCAGCATCTCTGGAGAGAAGGAACGGGTGACGTTTTGGGCTGAGACCCTTCTTCAGACCGTGTGGCCAGACACAGATCCCAACACCGACCCACTCATCTCTTCACTCATTGTCACCCAAGAAGACCAGCTCCCTTTGACAAACTACCCTTGATCAGATTTTGCTGGCTTTAAGCCCCTGTCCCACTTTCACCACCTAATTGGCGACCTCTGCCGAGTTTGCCCTTGACTCATACTCGCAGCGTGGTCTCCACGAGGTCATAGGAGGTCTTCGTAACTCTTCCTCATGCTCGTGAGTGGTCTCCGCGTACTCGTGGCCTCAAGTAGGTCGCGGCGTTTTTTCCAGCCTGATCAAAAATGTCCACGAGTAAAAAAAAGGTCGGCATGGAAAAAATGGATACTTTTTACTCGTAGGTAGGTCGTAGGTCGGTGGTGATGATAGTCGTGGGTCGGTAACTGGCCCGAGAAAAACAATGCAAACATGACTTCATTTTATCATGTGATAATTTTCCACTCGTAGCGTCGTAGTTGGTCTTTAGTGTGGAAGACTGAGGTCGTAGGAGGTCGTAGACATAGTCGTAGGAGGTCGTAGACATAGTCGTAGGAGGTCGTAGACATGGTCGTAGGAAGTCTTTTACTTCGGCGAGTCAACATGACCTAAACATTTTTTTCAACTCATCTAGGGTCTTCTAAACTGGTGGATTAGGTCGTCCAAGTGGGACAGGCCCTTTACCTTGCACTAAGCGTTGTTCCCTTAACATGTAATCTCTACACTGTAAGTGGATCGAGTACAATCACGTATCGTCTTTTTGCTGACTGGTTAGCACGCAACAGAAAAGCTTTTCACTGTACCTCGGTACACCTGACAATAAACTAAACTGAACTAAAAGAAATGTCTGAAGAAGGGTCTCTACGCCACCTTTTCCTTCGCTCCATCGATGCTGCCTCACCCGCTGAGTTGCTCCAGCATTTTTGTCCACCTTTGAACTAAAAGAGACGTCTACTAATGTTGCAGCTTATGTAAGCATGACATATCAGGACCAAATTTGTTAATTTTGGTTGTTAAAAAATAATATCAACCAAATATTAAATCAGCTTTCAATCTCTGCAAGTTCAACTAAATCGAAGTAATATCTCACGTGCATTTTAAGTCACATTAACTTAGGAAATTTATTAAATTCAGTGCTTGTGTCCTTGTATCTTTTTTGAACCAAAACATAAATAATTAATCCATATATGCATGATAAAATATGTACATCTCAATATAAATATGAAAAGCAGGTTGAAGTGCAGATGTCCTTATTTAAATTTGAGATTCAGAGCATCTATTAAAGTACATCATAGCGTACATTTTTAATGAGTCTACAGATATTTGTTGCCTTTCTCAGCGGTCATTCGTAGCACCTCTGATAGAAAGAATAGACCACAAGTTGCTTCTGTGGGCAGTGCCCACAACATTGGTGGCACGGTGGCGCAGCGGGTAGAGCTGCTGCCTCACAAGGCCAGGGACCCGGGTTCAATCCTGACCGACGGGCGCTGTCTGTACGGAGTCTGCACGTTCTCCCCGTGACCTCGTGGGTTTTCCACGGGTGCTCCAGTCCCTCCCACACTCCAAAGACGCGCGGGTTTGCATGTTAATTGGCTTCGATAAAAAAAACGTACGGGGTGATCGCTGGTCGGCAAGGACTCACTAAGTGGGCCAAAGGGCCTGTTTCCACACTGTATCTCTCAAGTCTACAGTTGGGCAGAATTAGTTGGAGCCAAACAATGTTGGTGGATGGAAGACAGAAGGAACTACAAGAAAAGACACAAAATGCTGGAGTAACCTGCTGGGTCAGGCAGCATCTCTGGAGGACGTTTCGGGTCGAGACCCTTCATACAAACATAGACAATAGGTGCAGGAGTAGGACATTCGGCCCTTCAAGCCAGCACTGCCATTCAATGTGATCATGGCTGATCATCCACAATCAGTACCCCGTTCCTGCCTTCTCCCCACATCCTTTGATTCTGCTAGCCTTAAGAATTCTGTCTAACTCTCTTTTGGATGCACCCAGTGAATTGGCCTCCACCGGCTTCTGAGGCAGAGAATTCCACAGACTCACAACTCTCTGTGAGAAAAGTGTTTCCTCGTCTCCGTTCTAAATGGCTTATTCTTAAACTGTGGCCCCAGGTTCTGGACTCCCCCAACATCGGGAACATGTTTCCTGCATCTAGCCTGTCCAATCCCATAAGAATTTAATATGATTTATTGTGGGGGTGGTGGGGAATGGGGGTGGGGGGGGAAGCTGGAAAAGAAATGGGGGGGGGGGGGTGTGTGGACTAAGCCTGGCAAGTGATCGGCAGATAATGAGTACACTGTACCACAGATTTAAAGCATGTCAGACCCTGAGAGTCGCCAGGCCAGAGAGTTTCCATGTGTAAACCTTTGATGGCGATACCAGTGTTGCTCCAGGGGCCAGACATATCAGAGAGTTAGTTGTAAGAGTCGTCCCCAAGATGACAAGTGACATGCCCTTTGTCTAGGGCAGTCACGGTGGCGCAGCGGTAGAGTTGCTGCCTTCCAGCGAATGCAGCGCCAGAGACCCGGGTTCGATCCCGACTACGGGTGCTGTCTGTACGGAGTTTGTACGTTCCTCCCCGTGACCCGCGCGGGTTTTCTCCGAGATCTTCGGTTTCGTCCCACACTCCAAAAGACGTGCAGGTTTGTAGGTTAATTGGCTTGGTAAATGTAAAATTGTCCCTAGTGGGTTTAGGATAGTGTTAATGTGCTTGGATCGCTGGTCGGTGCGGATCCGATGGGCCGAAGGGCCTGTTTCCGTGCTGTATCTCTAAACTAACCAAAATTAAGAAAATTCGAATATTCTATTTTATAATAGTGATATTATAATTTGATAATAAAATATGACTTCAAGTAACCCTTGCTTTCTCTCTCTCTCTCTCTCCATCCCTCCCCCTTCTCAGTTCTCAGACCAGTCTGACTGTCTCCGACTACATTTTATCTCAGTTTGTTCATTGTTACCTTCTCCCAGCTAACAATGATCTATTCTACATGTTCCTTGATATACATCCCCTTTGTCCCGTTTTCACACCTTACACATCCTTATCTATGTACCTCTCACTCCCCTGACATTAGTCTGAAGAAGGGTCTCGACCCAAAACGTCACCTATTCCTTCTCTCCACAGATGCTGCCTGTCCCGCTGAGTTACTCCAGCATTTTGTGGCCATCTTCGATTTAGAACAGCATATCCTTCCTACACGAGAAAATTCAAATATTGCCTTAATCCTGTATCTGTACACTGTGGACGGCTCGATTGTAATTATTTATTGTCTTTCCGCTGACTGGGTAGCACGCGACTAAAGCTTAAAAGGCCTGTCTCACGAGTCTGCGGTCATTGGCGGCGAAACGGGAAGAATCTGCCGCCATAGACCGCGCACTCGTGAGAACGCACAATTCCGGGGCCGTGCGGCGGTGTTCCCAACACCGCACGGTGCTAAAATAAAACCGACAATGTCGAAAACTATATACTCACCGCACAACCTCCACCAGTGATGCACGAGTGCGGCACGGCCGCCCGCACGGGCCGCCGCCAGTGTGGCTCGAGCGCCGTGCGTCAAACCTCCACTGCCACAGCCTCCGCTAGTGAGGCACGTGTGCGGCACGGCCGCAGGCACAGCCACCGCTACAGCACCGCGATCAGGACGGCCGCCGCCACAGCCGCCGCAGGTGAGTCACGTGCGGCGGGGCCGACGTCATCGCAGTCGGCCCGCCCTTTTTTTACTTACCGCAAGCACGTGGGACCCGCCGTGTTTGAATTACTCGGCCCCCGCGCAGCATCCGTGCGGCGCTCCAGTGGATAGGCTCAACGCTCTCGCCGTTGCCGTGCGGTCCCCGCTACCGGCGACGCCGCGCTTCACCGCCGATGACCGCAAACAGGTAAGACAGAGCCTTTACACTGTACCTCGGTACACGTGACAATAAACAATAAACAAAACTAAACTGAGGATAAAGGAAATCTGAGATTTTAAAAGTGGCGGAAACACCCAGCATGTCAGGCAGCATCTGCGGAAGAAGAAACTAATAGCCCTGTCCCACGGTACGAGTTCATTCCAAGAGCTCTCCCGAGTTTAAAAGAAAGTCAAACTCGTGGTAAGCACGGAGAATGAATGTAGCGGGTACGTCGGAGCTCGGGGACGTCTCTTAACGGCTCGTAACACTAACGGCAGGTACTCGGGAAGACTCGCTAACGGCAAGTAAGCACGGGAAGACTCGTGAAAATTTTTCAACATGATGAAAAATGTCCACGAGAGCCCCGAGTACCGACGAGCGGCCATTGCCGTAAATCTCCAAGTTCAAATCAGGGCAAACTCGGGAGAGCTCTTGGAATGAACTCGTACCGTGAGACAGGGGTTTAAGCTATTGTTTCAGATCTGACCAAGATCTCGTAGCTGTGTTTTTATTCACACTTCTTGTCCCGCTGAGTGTCTCTTCATTTTTTTTTTACGACTATGAATAATTACTGTTTTAGATTTTCCCACAAGACGTCTCAAATTTATGGTTCAAAAGATTTGACAGGTTATATCTTGCATTTATATTTCAAGATCTCTTTGACTCTAATTAGCCTAGTTGGCACCAATGCTATTACTCCAACTGCAACAGAGGTTGCCAGGAGTATAATCCTGTGTTTAAAAACAAAATAGTCACAGCATGAAATTATATGTGCGTGATTAATTTTTCTTGGTAGATATTTTAGTGGCTTTCTTAGTTAATCACCTCCAGACTTGAGTGTTAATTCAGGCATCACCCAAGCTTAGTATTGAAATAAATCCTTTCCAAGGGTTATTTGGGTTGATTCAATAGAAAATAGACAATAGCTGCAGGAGTAGGCCATTCGGCCCTTCGAGCCAGCACCACCATTCAGTGTGATCATGGCTGATCATCCCCAATCAGTACCCCGTTCCTGCCTTCTCCCCATATCCCCTGACTCCGCTATTTTTAAGAGCCCTATCTATCTCTCTCTTGAAAGCATCCAGAGAACCGGCCTCCACCGCCCTCTGAGGCAGAGAATTCCACAGACTCACCACTCTCTGTGAGAAAAAGTGTTTCCTCGTCTCCGTTCTAAATGGCTTACTCCTGATTCTTAAACTGTGGCCCCTGGTTCTGGACTCCCCCCAACATCGGGAACATGTTTCCTGCCTCTAGCGTGTCCAAACCCTTAACATTCTTATATGATCTTCTTAGGGCAGTTTCTTCCCAGCTGCTATCAGGCAACTGATTCATCCTACCACCACCAACTAGAGAGCAGTCCTGAACTACAGTCTACCTCTTTGGTGACCCTCGGACTATCCTTGATCGGACTTTGCCGGCTTTACTTGGCACTAAACGTTATTCTCTAATCATGTTTAAGAAAGAACTGCAGATGCTGGAAAAATCGAAGGTAGACAAAAATGCTGGAGAAACTCAGCGGGTGAGGCAGCATCTATGGAGCTAAGGAATAGGTGACTTTTCGGGTCGAGACCCTTCTGGAAACTCAGCGGGTGAGGCAGCATCTATGGAGCGAAGGAATAGGTGACGTTTCAGGTCGAGACCCTTCTGGAAACTCAGCGGGTGAGGCAGCATCTATGGAGTGAAGGAATAGGTGACGTTTCGGGTCGAGACCCTTCTGGAAACTCAGCGGGTGAGGCAACATCTATGGAGCGAAAGAATAGGTGACGTTTCGGTCGAGACCCTTCTGGGTCTCGACCCGAAACGTCGCCTATTCCTTCGCTCCATAGATGCTGCCTCACCTGCTGAGTTTCTCCAGCATTTTTGTCTACCATCTGCAGTTCTTTCTTAACTATGCATCTTCTCGATCTGTTCCTCTACTAACACTGAAGTACCACTAAAAAAGAACCGTCACCTATTTCTTCGCTCCATAGATGCTGCCTCACCCGCTGAGTTTCTCCAGCATTTCTGACTACATTCTCTAATCAAGTATCTGTACACTGGGGACGGCTCGATTGTAATCATGTATTGTCTTTCCGCTGACTGGTTAGCACGCAACAAAGGCTTTTCACTGTACCTCGGTACACGGGACAATAAACTGAACTGAAACTGAAGTAATGTACTTTAAAGTTGCTCGATTGTTAAATGCAGACTAGTCATAATGCATAGTCCTTCAGATCTAATTACAATTCCGGGAACTTCTGATGGAATTATTGATAAACAACACCATTCATAAAATATTGATAGCAGCAATTGCCCATTAATATTGATGCAGAGATGATATGAATGTGAAATTTTGGATGCCGTCCAAAATTTGCAGCACACCCCAGCTATTATTTCCATTTGTCCAATACATCAGGAACAGTAAAAGGCACCCATGAGGAAATCAATGGCGTTTAGTTTAAGAAAGGGATCGTCTATGGAGCAAATGCTGCAGTTCCTCTCATCAATTACTCTAATTTAAGTAACGTGCTTATGAATATATCCAACTGCAAAAGAAGTGTGAAAACGCACAACTGCAGAGTCAGGGACAGTTTCTTCCCAGCTGTTATCAGGCAACTGAACCTGACATGGAGCAAGCACGGGGCAGGTGGGACTAGTGTAGCTGGGACGTGCTGGCCGGTGTGGGCATGATGGGCCGAAGGGCCTGTTTCCACGCTGTGTCACTCACTCCATGATAACAATAGACAATAGACAATAGGTGCAGGAGTAGGCCATTGAAGAGATAGCATAGGTAGACAAAAGTGCTGGAGAAACTCAGCGGGTGCAGCAGCATCTATGGAGAGAAGGAAATAGGCAACGTTTCGGGAGATAGCATAGACTTCTCTTCAAAACAGAGAGTTTCCAAATGATTCAACGCACCTTGTCCAAGATCCTTTAGTCGGAGGGTGGTGAATCTGTGGAATTCTTTGCTACAGATGGCTGCGGAGTCCAAGTCAGTGGACATTTTTGAGGCAGATATAGATAAACTCTTGATTAGTGCGGGTGTCAGGGGTTATGGTGAGAAGGTAGGAGAATGGGGTTAGGAGGGAGATCAGCCATGATTGAATGGTGGGGTAGACTTGATGGGCTGAATGGCCTTCATTCTACTCATATTCCTTATGACTTTATTTGGCAATATACAATAGACAATAGGTGCAGGAGTAGGCCATTCGGCCCTTCGAGCCAGCACCGCCATTCAATGTGATCATGGCTGATCATCCACAATCAGTACCCCCGTTCCTGCCTTCTCCACATATCCCCTGACTCCTCTATCTTTAAGAGCCCTATCCAGCTCTCTCTTGAAAGTATCCAGAGAACCGGCCTCCGAGGCAGAGAATTCCACAGCCTCACAACTCTCTGTGTGAAAAAGTGTTACCTCGTGTCCGTTCTGAATGGCTTGCCCCTTATTCTTAAACTGTGTGTGTGGCCCCTGGTTCTGGACTCCCCCAACATCGGGAACATGTTTCCTGCATTCCTGGCATTTGACTTCCTGTTTCTAAACTGTGACGAGTATAAAAGTTTCCAAAATGAAGCCCATTGTTTTATCAACAAGTTCTCCCTTGTAGACTCATTATATTAAAAAAAAAAAATCATTTATACTGCATCTGGAATGAAAATACAAGCTAGCAGTTTAATTAATGGGATCCCAATGGTGTGATTGAAACTGTACAACTGTGTTACCGTGCCTGCTGCATTTTACAGGGGATTGGAAGACAGATTATCACGGAAAGTTGTTTACGAACCATTTGTTTTACTGCGTTCTTGATTTGACGACTTTCTAATGATCTTTGAATTTGAAAGAATTCTTGATGTGCTGCTGATTTCAAGACATGAGGCCTGAATAATATATATGCCATTTGACAGCGACTTTAGAAGTCCTGCTCTTATTTTCTCTGTTTTCTTATTTAATTGCTGTAAATATCACGGGCATGGAAGGTTAAGTCGAGCATTCCACCGCGATCTCCCCTTTTCGAGTTCTATTTCAATAATAGTCTGCCTTGGACATACATATCAACCACTGCGACCCCTTTCAATATGACAAGTTCAATTGGAATTCTCCAGGAGATCACGCACTCAAAGCTGTGTGAGATGCTGCACGATCACAATCATTCTTTAGTTTAGAGATACAGCGCAGAAACAGGCCCTTCGGCCCACCGGTGCGATCCCCGCACGCTAACACTATCCGACACCCACTAGGGACAATTTTTACACTTATACCAAGCCAATTATCCTACAAACCTGCACGTCTTTGGAGTGTGGGAGGAAACCGAAGGTCTCAGAGAAAACCCACGCAGGTCACGGGGAGAACGTGCAAACTCCGTACAGACAGCACCCGTAGTCAGGATCGAACCTGGGACTCCGGTGCTGTAAGCGCTGTAAGGCAGCAACTCTACCGCTGCGCCACCGTGCCGCCCCTGTTTGTATGCGGGAATTCCCTCTCAACAAACTCTTTGCACATTCCATGTACTAAGCTGCTTCTGTCGTGAGAGCAAAGACGATGCTAATTTTGCCAAGATACCGCACAACACCAGGCCCTTCGGCCCACTGAGTCCGCGCCGACCAGCGATCACCCAGTACCTCACACACCAGGGGCAGTTTACAATATACAGGAGCCAATTAACCTACAAACCCGCACGTCTTTGGAGAGCGGGAGGAAACGGGAGCACCCGGAGAAAACCCACGCAGGTCACGAGGAGAACGTACAAACTCCGCACAGACAGCGCCCGTAGTCAGGATCAAAGACAGGTCTCTGGCGCTGTGAGGCAGCAACTCTACCGCTGCGTCACCCGTGCCGCCCCTAATGTTCACCTGTTTTGCAACAACATCA
Source organism: Malacoraja senta (assembly GCA_038087875.1). NCBI lineage: Eukaryota > Metazoa > Chordata > Chondrichthyes > Rajiformes > Rajidae > Malacoraja > Malacoraja senta. The sequence continues at coordinate 2,978,315 of CM075979.1, forward strand.
GAAATCAGTGGGGAAAAAAGACACAGAGTGCCGGAGTAACTCAGCGGGTCAGGCAGCATCTGTGGAGAACATGGATAGGTGACGTTTCACAGAGTGCTGGAGTAACTCAGCGGGTCAGGCAGCATCTGTGGAGAACGTGGATAGGTGACGTTTCACAGAGTAACACTGGAGTAACTCAGTGGGTCAGGCAGCATCTGTGGAGAACGTGGATAGGTGACGTTTCTGGTCAGGACCATTCTTCACATTAATCAGTGCATCTGTTATTGTGCTGTTTCGGTTGTTCCCAAAAGCGGCACGGTGGCGCAGCGGCGCCTCATGGCGCCAAAGACCTGAGTTAGATCCTGACCGCAGGTGCTGCCTGTGTGGAGTCTGCACGTTCTCTCTGTCACCGCGTGGATTTCTTTCGGTTGCTCCGGTTTCCGCCCACATCCCAAAGATGTGCAGTTTGCAGGTTAATTGGCCCTCTGTAAGTTGGCCCCATTGTGTAGGGAGTGGGAGAACCTGGGAGGAACTTAATAACAATATGGAGAAAATAAAGTTAGATTAGATGAGTGCAGGAGGAATGTAAATGTATATGTGATGGTCAGGGTGTACTCAGTGGGCCAAAGGGCCTGCTTCTTCATCTTTTGGCCAACTATGTCACCCGTTCCTTCTCTCTCCGTAGATGCTGCCGGTCCCGCTGAGTTTCTCCAGCATTTTTGTCTACCTTCGATTTTTCCAGCATCTGCAGTTCCTTCTTAAACATTTGATCTACAGTTGGAATAGGTTGCAGCAACGTACACATCTTGTTTTTATTCCCAAGAATTTGATCCTCTGGAATTCCCCACCAGCTGATTCAAGAGCGCGACACCCCTTACAGTAGCTGGGAAAGGGCGCAGGGAAAATTCACGAGGATGTTGCCAGGACTCGCGGGCCTGAGCTGCAGGGAGAGGTTGAGCAGGTGAGGACTCTATTCCTTGGAGTGCAGGAGGATGAGGGGTGATCTTACAGAGGAGTATAAGATCATGAGGCGAATAGATAAGTTAAAGCATGGGGTTAGGGGAATCTAGAACCAGAGGGTATAGGTTTATAGACAATAGACAATATACAATAGACAATAGGTGCAGGAGTAGCCATTCGGCCCTTCGAGCCAGCACCGCCATTCAGTGTGATCATGGCTGATCATCCCCAATCAGTACCCCGTTCCTGCCTTCTCCCCATATCCCCATATTTAAGAGCCCTATCTAGTCCTCTCTTGAAAATATCCAGAGAACCGGCCTCCACCGCCCTCTGAGGCAGAGAATTCCACAGACTCATCACTCTCTGTGAGAAAAAGTGTTTCCTCGTCTCCGTTCTAAATGGCTTACCCCTTATTCTTAAACAGTGGCCACTGGTTCTGGACTCCCCCCAACATCGGGATCATGTTTCCTGCCTCTAGCGTGTCCAAGCCCTTAACAATCTTATACATTTCAATTAGATTCCCTCTCATCCTTCTAAACTCCAGAGTGTACAAGCCCAGCTGCTCCATTCTCTCAGCATATGACAGTCCCTTTAAGATAAGAGGGAATAGATTTAATCTGAGGAGCAACTTTTTCGCACAGAGGGTGGTGGGTGTATAGAATAAACTGCCAGAGGAAGTAGTCAATACAACATTTAAAAGTTATATATTCTATCCCAAAAATAAACTTTTTGCAGAATAATAAAATATATATACAGGACAAGAACCGTGAAAAACACTTCCGTCATTCTCAGCAGCTATATATACATTCTTTAACGTTATATAAAACCATCATTATACCAGGCTCCCTGAATAGAAGGTAGACACAAAATGCTGGAGTAACTCAGCGGGACAGGCAGCGTCTCTGGAGAGAAGGAATGGGTGACGTCTCGGTTTGGGGCCTTTCTTGAGACCTACACCTTCTTTCCGACACAGGTTCATGAATAGCCCTGTTTTAGGGGTAAATGTGAGTAAATGGGATTAGCTTAGATGGTGCTTCTTTATCAAGCAAGGATGAGTTGGGCCCAACGGCCTTTTTCCGTGCTGTGTGACACTATCACACTGTGACTGTGCAGACATTTAATCGCCGGATGCTTTCACGAGAGAGTTAGATGGAGCTCTTAAAGATATTACGGAGTCAGGGAATATGGGGAGAAGGCAGGAACGGGGTACTGATTGGGGATGATCAGCCATGATCACAGTGAATGGCGGTGCTAGCTCGAAGGGACGAATGGCCTACTCCTGCACCTATCGTCTATTGTCGATTGACTAAGCGTGTAGGAAGGGGCTGCAGATGCTGGTGTAGACTGCAGATAGACACGAAAATGTTGGAGTAACTCAGCGGGACAGGCAGCATCTGCAGAGAGAAGGAATGGGTGACATTTTTCGGGTCGAGAGCCTTCTTCACCCATTCCTTCTCTCCAGAGAAGCTGCCTGTCCCACTGAGTTGCTCCAGCATTTTGTGTCTATCTTTGGCATTTTATCAAGTTCAAGTTTCCTTTACTGAAACAAAATGGAGTACAAATTGGCAAGTGTGTGCAAGGCAGCTGTTGGAATCTCACCATCTCAAAATGTGCAGTTTACCAGAACAGAACACAAGGTAGATGGATTTTAAACCATCTTTAAGCAATGGATCTGCGGAGCTCTCAGGAGCCAAGTGTGAACAATGCCAGCCCCAGTGTTAGCTGAAGACAGAAACAAAATGCTGGAGTAACTCAGCGGGACAGGCAGCATCTCTGGAGAGAAGGAATGGGTGACGTTTCGTGTCGACACCCTTCTTCAGACTGGTTAGCTTGTCTACTCAAGTTGAGTCAAGTTGGGAAAAGGGGAAGTACAGCGGGATCTGGGGGTCCTTGTTCATCAGTCTATGAAAGTAAGCATGCAGGTACAGCAGGCAGTGAAGAAAGCGTAAGGCATGTTGGCCTTTATAACAAGAGGAGTCGAGTATAGGAGCAAAGAGGTCCTTCTGCAGTTGTACAGAGCCCTAGTGAGACCACACCTGCAGTATTGTGTGCAGTTTTGGTCCCCTAATTTGAGGATGGACATTCTTGCTATTGAGGGAGTGCAGCGTAGGTTTACAAGGTTAATTCCAGGGATGGCGGGACTGTCATATGCTGAGAGAATGGAGCAGCTGGGCTTGTACACTCTGGAGTTTAGAAGAATGAGAGGGGATCTTATTGAAACATATAAGATTGTTAAGGGTTTGGACACGCTGGAGGCAGGAAACATGTTCCCGATGTTCGGGGAGTCCAGAACCAGGGGCCACAGTTTAAGAATAAGGAGTAAGCCATTTAGAACGGAGACGAGGAAACACTTTTTCTCACAGAGAGTTGTGAGTCTGTGGAATTCTCTGCCTCAGAGGGCGTTGGAGGCAGGTTCTCTGGATACTTTCAAGAGAGAGCTAGATAGGGCTCTTAAAGATAGCGGAGTCAGGGGATATGGGGAGAAGGCAGGAACGGGGTACTGATTGGGGATGATCAGCCATGATCACATTGAATGGCGGTGCTGGCTCGAAGGGCCGAATGGCCTACTCCTGCACCGATTGTCTATTGTCTATTGTCTACTCCTTGAGTTGGATCAGATGGAGAGACATCGACAATGTACTGGACAACGGTGAGCCTCTCTACTTCAGTACACCATGCACCAACTCCGACAGCAACAGTCAAATCCCATCCAATCTCCCACCTCCATCAATCCTTCAACTGCTTTCAAGGTCAGGTCAAGATCCCTGACACTTGCAACAACTGGGACTTGAACACGGCGCCAACCTGCTGACTCTACACTAGGCAGGAAGGAACTGCAGATGCTGGTTTATACCGCAGATAGACACAAAATGCTGGCGTAACTCAGCAGGACAGGCAGCGTCTCTGGAGGGAAGGAGTGGGCGACGTTTCAGGTCGAGACCCTTCTTCACTCTCACAAACGTCGCCCATTCCTTCTCTCCATAGATGCTGCCTGTCCCGCTGAGTTACTCCAGCTTTTTGACTGTATACTGTCTCAGCGTACTGCTGCTACACACTTGTACCGTACCTGAAATGCTTATCTAAGATGTATCTTAGATAAGCATTTATTTCTAATTTTGTTGTACATGTTTACATGTTATGACAATAAAGTATTCATTCATTCATTCATTCATTCATTCATTCATTCATCTTAGTGTTTGTGTACAGTGATACAAGTGTGTACAAAAATGAATTTCACTGTACCTCGGTACAGGCCACAAATAAAGTGCCAAACTATAGCATTCCAGCCCGCAGTCTGCTCTTTGTTAAAGCAATGGCCAATAGACAATAGGTGCAGGAGTGGGCCATTTGGCCCTTCGAGCCAGCACTGCCATTCAATGTGATCATGGCTGATCATCCCCAATCAGTACCCCGTTCCTGCCTTCTCCCCATATCCCCTGACTCCGCTATCTTTAAGTCCCATCTAGCTCTCTCTTGAAAGCATCCAGAGAACTTGCCTCCACCGCCCTCTGAGGCAGAGAATTCCACAGACAAAAAGACACAGACACAGACACAGGTTCCACAGACACTTGGGCATCTACTGATCTTTTGGCTTCCACTGTCATCGATCTGCAGATTGGGGATGAGAAAGGTACCATAACACCATTGAAAGGTATTATCACATTTGTGCATGGATAGGAAAGAGTTAGAGGTATATGGGACAAACACTGGCAGGTGGGACTGGTGTAGATGGAGCACCTTGGTCAGCATGAGCAAGTTGGGCCGAAGGGCCTGTTTCCATGCTGTATCACTCTATGATTCTCTCACTCCAAAGGCAATTATCTCCTCTGGGATGAATGACTAGTTGCCCATTGACCTCTTCCAGTGAATATCCAACCGCTGCTTTTTTCTGGGTGGCATTCCCGATATTAAGAGGGTCGACCGCCTCTCTATTTTACTACATGGTCAACTGGTATGTCGCCAATCGTCAATCATTTAATATCCAAGCTCCTGAATGAATGGATTGTAAAAAGTCCCCTCCATGGTAGAGTCCCAGAGTCATACTGTACGGAAACAGGCCCTTCAGCCCACCTTGTCCATGCCGACCATACTGGGATAGTCCCATTTGCCGACATTTGGCCAAATCCCTCTTCTCCCTTCCAGTTGATATATCTGTCCAAGCGTCTTTTAAAAGTCATAATTGTACCAGCTTCCATAGATTCCACAGGCAGCCTGTTCCAGATGCAGACTCTTTGAGTGGCACAGTTGCCCCTGAGTTCATTGTCAAACCTCTCTCCACTCACATAAGCCTGTGTCCTCGACTTTTAGAATCCTCTACGCTGGCAAAAAGACTTCAGTGTTCACCTTATCCAATAGACAATAGACAATAGGTGCACGAGTAGGCCATTCGGCCCTTCGAGCCAGCACTATGATCATGGTTGATCAGCCCCAATCAGTACCCCATTCCTGCCTTCTCCCCATATCCCTTGACTCCGCTATCATTCAGAGCTCGATCTAACTCTCTCTTGAAAGCATCCAGTGAATTGGCCTCCACTGCCCTCTGAGGCAGAGAATTCCACAGATTCACAACTCTTTGGGTGAAAACGTTTTTCCTCATCTCTGTTCTAAATGGCCTGCCCCTTATTCTCAAACTGTGGTCCCTGGTTCTGGACCAGGCCCCTCATGATCTTGTCCACACTAATATGGTCACCCCTCAGGCTCTTACACTCCAAAGAAAAATTAAGTCCCAGCCTATGCAACTTTTCCCTGCACAAGACCATGACTGTTCAGTCGTCCTTCAGTTCACACGGTTTTTTCCACGATATCTAGTTGTCCATTCTGTTTGAATTGCAGGAAGAAAAGCAGGACTTCAAAAGACACTTGGACAGGTGCATGCTTAAGATAGGTTTGGAGGGATATGGGCTACAAGAAGCCTGTGGGACTAGTATAGGTGGGGCTAGACACAAAATGCTGGAGTAACTCAGCGGGACTCAGCAGAACCTCAGTCTGAAGAAGAGTCTCGAAGAAAGGTCTCGACCCGAAAGGTCACCCATTCCTTCCCTCCAGAGATGCTGCCTGTCCCGCTGAGTTGCTCCAGCATTTTGTGGCTATCTTCGGTTTAAACCAGCATCTGCAGTTCCTTCCTACACAGTACTGTAGATGGGGCTTTTTGGCCGGCATGGGCATGTTGGGCCGAAGGGCTTCTCTCTCTGTGCCCTGAAGATCTCTGCCCAACTATACGATTGATATTCTTGCCATAGAGGGAGTACAGAGAAGGTTCACCAGACTGATTCCTGGGATGGCAGGACTTTCATATGAAGAAAGACTGGATAGACTCGGCTTGTACTCGCTAGAATTTAGAAGATTGAGGGGGGATCTTCTGGAGAATTACAAAATTCTTAAGGGGTTGGACCGGCTAGATGCAGGAAGATTGTTCCCGATGTTGGGGAAGTCCAGAACAAGGGGTCACAGTTTAAGGATAAGGGCCTTTAGGACCGAGATGAGAATTTTTTTTTTCACACAGATAGTGGTGAATCTGTGGAATTCTCTGCCACAGAAGGTAGTTGAGGCCAGTTCATTGGCTATATTTAAGAGGGAGTTAGATGTGGCCCTTGTGGCTAAAGGGATCAGGGGGTATGGAGCGAAGGCAGGTACAGGATACTGAGTTGGATGATCAGCCATGATCACTTTGAATGGCGGTGCTGGCTCGAAGGGCCGAATGGCCTACTCCTGCACCTATTTTCTATGTTCTATGTTCTAGTATAAGGAGCGGTTTAAAGATTTTATGCTGCAAATGCATAGTCTATAATTTTCTGTCCATTAATTTTAATGGGAAAAGAGGATCATGAAAACCACCTTTAATGGAGCCCGTAACTTGCAGACACAATCTCAAGAAGTTGGCCAAAGGCTAATGATGGATGCTTTAAAGATTTTTCATGTTTGACCCATTTTTGATTATCATACATACAAAATAAAATCTGTTCATTTCTGAGCCAGTTTATTCCCGCCGGCTTTGATAAGGGCTTATTATCCTGGAGAAAATTCTTCCCGATTGTTGACTGGAACATTTAATAGAGATGAAGGTACGTCGTGGATGATAGTCTGAGTTTCAAGACCTTATGTCGACCTTTTGCTTTCATCCATTCTTGAACCAATCTGTGTGCTTAACGGCCAGCGGGCGCTGGAATTAATGCTTGGCGGATGTTATGTTGTGGAAAGTGCAGAGAGGGCAGTGGGCAAAGTGGAAATGGGAAGTTGGACCAGCAGGCAATTTAGCCTGGTTTCTGAACAAACGTAACACTGATCGGGAAGGTTCAACGTGCAGCTACGTGAGATGACAAGACCACTTTCTCTCCGAGATGAATGGCCAGAAATAGATTCATGCCGCGAAGGATATGGGGAAGAATTGATTACCTTGTAGTTCCCTTTCAACACCGCTTGGGCTTCCGTTAAAACGTAGTTTTGTCCGCAAACATAGAAACATAGAAACATAGAAAACAGGTGCAGGAGGAGGCCATTCGGCCCTTCGAGCCAGCACCGCCATTCATTGTGATCATGGCTGATCGTCCCCTATCAATAACCCGTGCCTGCCTTCTTCCCATATCCCTTGACTCCACCAGCCCCTAGAGCTCTATCTAACTCTCTCTTAAATCCATCCAGTGATTTGGCCTCCACTGCCCTCTGTGGCAGGGAATTCCACAAATTCACAACTCTCTGGGTGAAAACGTTTTTTCTCACCTCAGTCTGAAATGGCCTCCCATTTATTCTAAGAAACATCTATCTTTTCTATTACTATCTCACAATTATGAAAATATCAGCAATAGTCAACATCTGAGGTTTAAGAGATTTAGAGACACAGCGTGGAAACGGGCTCTTCGGTCCACCGAGTCCGCGCCGACCAGCGATCACCCCGAGCACTAACACTATCCTCGGGACAATTTGCAATTTTACTGAAGCCAATTAACCTACAAAGCCGCGCGCCTTTGGAGTGTGGGAGGAAACCGGAGTACCTGTAGACAAAAACCCACGCAGGTCATGGTGAGAGCGTACAAACTCCGTACAGACAGCACCCGTAGTCGGGATCGAACCCGGGTCTCAGGTACTGTAAGGCAGCAACTCTACCGCTGTGCCACCATGCTGCGTAAGATGTATTAGAGGTCTATAAAATCATGAGAGGAATAGATTGGATAGATGCACAAAGTTGTCAAAAACATCACTGAATACAACCATCAGGCTATTAAACACTATGTTCTCCCCCTGACCTGTCCAGTTAGACTCTAAACTATATAGACTTGGGGACATTATTTTTTACTTTTCACTATTATTGTCTATTTATTTGTCTGTGCTTTATATATACACCTGTCTGGCTCGAAGGGCCGAATGGCCTACTCCTGCACCTATTGTCTATTGTCTATTGTCTTTTGTCATACATTCTGAATGAATTGTTAATCAATTTTGAACTTGGAACACATTTCTATAAAATATTATTTATATATATATAATATTTTATAGAAATGTTTTCCAAGTTCAAAGTTGATTAACAATTCATTCAGAATGTATGATAATAGGCAATAGACAGTAGGTGCAGGAGTAGGCCATTCGGCCCTTCGAGCCAGACAGGTGTTGCTTGTCTACGCTTGTGTGTGTGTATAAGGGCGGCACGGTGGCTCAGCGGTAGAGTTGCTGCCTTGCTGATTTCAATTTCTAATATTGTACACCAATATAAGGAGGTGCTTTGTGCTTGTGATGTACGGAACCACAGAGAAGTGATGATACACCAGATTACTGTCAACTGTTTAAACACAAAAGGTGTCCGGCTCTCAGATTGGGTCAATAAATCCGAGCTAAGCATATAAGAGGAAGATTGCCGAGACACAGAGGGCTGATGTACACCAGCTTCCAGCTTCCTGAGGGCAAGACTTCATATCTGTACGATTGACTTCCTCAATGCACTTCCAACCTGGCTCAGTGCCGACCAGAGCAAACGGGGTGAAGGATTGTGTGGGAAGGAACTGCAGATGCCGGTTTAAACCGAAGATTGACACAAAAAGCTGGAGTAACTCAGCGGAGACAGGCAGCATCTCTGGAGAGAAGGAATGGGTGACGTTTTGGGTCGAGCCCCTTCTTCAGGCAGATGGCAGGGGGGTGGGCGGGCCAGAGTTAAAATGTAGTTGAAGACAGTAATGGGCCTGTACCACTTAGGCGACACTTTAGGCAACTGCCAGGGAATTCACGTACGACACCTAGCGGCAATCTATGTCAACCTACGAAAGCAAAAATTGTTGCCCCTGTCGCCGAAAATTTTTCAACATGTTGAATATTTTGCGGCAGTCGCCTGCAGTCGCCCAAAAAATCGCCTAAGTGGGACAGGCCCTTACGACTGGTGGGAGAACTGGGGAGGGAGAGGGGATGGAGAAAGAGGGAAAGCAAGGGCTGCTTGAAGTTAGAGAAGTCAATGTTCATACCGCTGGGGTGTAAGCGGTATGAAAATATGAGGTGCTGTTCCTCCAATTTGCACTAGGCCTCACTCTGACAATGGAGGAGGCCCAGGATAGAAAGGTCAGATTGGGAATGGGAGGGGGAGTTGTAGTGCTGAGCCACCGGGAGATCAGGTAGGTTTAGGTGGACTGAGCGGACGTGTTCAGTGAAACGATCGCTGAGCCTGCGCTTGGTCTCGCTGATGTACAGGAGTTGACACCTGGAACAGCGGATGAAGGATTGTTGGGCCACGCTTCCCTGAGAGTGGAGCAGGCAGTGTGGAAGTTTTCCAGTGTTTATCTAATATCATACTTTATATACAACGAAGGGTTAATCTATATGGGCAAAGCGGTCCTTCTGCAGTTGTCCAAGTGAGACCACACCTGGAGTATTGTGTGCAGTTTTGGTCTCCTAATTTGAGGAAGGGCATTGTTGCTATTGAGGGAGTGCAGCGTAGGTTTACAAGGTTAATTCCCGGGATGGTGGGACTGTCATATGCTGAGAGAATGGAGCAGCTGGTCTTGTACACTCTGGAGTTTAGAAGGATTAGAGGGGATCTTATTGAAACATATAAGATTATTAAGGGTTTGGACACGCTAGAGACAGGAAACATGTTCCCGATGTTGGGGGAGTCCAGAACCAGGGTCCACAGTTTAAGAATAAGGGGTAAGCCATTTAGAACTGAGACGAGGAAACACTTTTTCTCACAGAGAGTTGTGAGTCTGTGGAATTCTCTGCCTCAGAGGGTGGTGGAGGCGGGTTCTCTGGATACTTTCAAGAGAGAGCTAGATAGGGCTCTTAAAGATAGCGGAGTCAGGGGATATGGGGAGAAGGCAGGAACGGGGTACTGATTGGGGATGATCAGCCACGATCACATTGAATGGCGGTGCTGGCTCGAAGGGCCGAATGGCCTACTCCTGCACCTATTGTCTATTGTCTGTTGTTTAACTAATATTATAATTTATGTACAATGAAGGGTTAATCTCAGCGCGTAGTGTACAGAGCACGACCCACACAATCCATGAGTATTAATTGTGTTGGAACAGCCAGCTCGACAATGATGTATTCATGCAGCCCGGCCCATCGCTGGAGTTGAGTGGAGCACTTTAACTGTGATAGCCAAATATCGTTACAGACTCCAGACCTCAGGGTTTTTTTTCCAAAGAGCTTAATTGAAGCCCGTGACGCCCGGCTAATGAATCAGCTCCTTTCACAGGAGATACGTGTTAAAAACCATCATAAAATCTCTTCATCTAGAAAGAGATTACACCCAATAAAATGAAGAACCACAGAATGAGAATGTGTTTGTAATGTGTAGGAAGGAACTGCAGAAGCTGGTTTCAACCGAAGATAGACACAAAATGCTTGAGTACCTCAGTCGGACAGGCAGCGTCCCTGGAGAGAAGGAATGGGTGACGTTTCGGGTCAGACTGATGTTGGGGGTCAGTAGAAGGGTCTCGACCCGAAACGTTTAAGAAGGAACTGCAGATGCTGGAAAATCGAAGGTAGACAAAAGTGCTGGAGAAACTCAGCGGGTGAGGCAGCATCTATGGAGCGAAGGAAATAGGCAACGTTTCGGGCCGAAACCCTTTCGGGTTTCGGCCCGAAACGTTGCCTATTTCCTTCAGGGTTTCGGCCCGAAACGTTGCCTATTTCCTTCAGGGTTTCGGCCTGAAACGTCGCCTATTTCCTTCGCTCCATAGATGCTGTCGCACCCTCTGAGTTTCTCCAGCACTTTTGTCTACCACTAATTAACGGTTTGTATCTGTCAGAGTATTGATAGCTTTGAAGAAAGGAACAATCAGCAATATTCTACAATTCAGAAACTGGAGGCCGGTCAGATACGAGGAAATCTCAACTCAATTAACTGCGAGCAATATTCAGCCTGCAGACAATAAACTAGATGAGAATATCGCAGTTGAGGAACAGATAAGGAAATGGATATTAAAGTAAAATTAACACAATTGATCTGTCTGAAGAAGGATCTCGACCCGAAACGTCACCCATTCCTTCCCTCCAGAGGTGCTGCCTGTCCCACTGAGTTACTCCAGCATTTTGTGGATATTTTTTGTTGTAAATAGTGGACGGTGTTCTGACTTCCCGCCGGCAGTAACGTCAGACTTTCATTCCGTGGATTAGTTTCATTTTTTTTTTAGTTTATAGATACAGTGCGGAGTTAGAGACAGGCCCGTCGGCTCACTGAGTCCACGCCGACCAGCGATCCCCTGTGGCGTCACCTGGTGGGCAGACTGCTTACTGTCCAACCCTCGTCAGTAGTTACGAGGACTGCCACGTGACGTCATGGGTCAAGGGGAGTGCCCTGCTACATCAGCAGATCTTTAGTCAACAGGTAGCTGAGTTCGAGTCAACACACTCGCTCAGCGGCAGAAGCAGCAAGGACTCTTAAGTTCGAGAGTCCCAAACACACATGTATGTCAAACTTATCCTGCTAATAAAGTAACCGTTTGATCACGAAGTTTGGATTCGCTACACCCCGCATATTAGCGCTACCCTGCACGCACGAGAGACAATTTTACATTTGTATCAAGCCAATTCACCTATAAACCTGTACGTCTTTGGAGTGGGGGAGGAAACGTGACCCGCGTGGGTTTTCTACAGGTGCCCTGGTTTCCTCCCACACTCCATGGTACGTTAATCGGTTTTGTTAAAATTGCAAATTGTCCCTAGTGTGTAGGATACATCAGAGGGTGATTGCTGGTCGCTTGGCGGGCTGTTTGCGTGCTGTGGTACAGAAGCTTGAACGCCCGCACCACCAGACTTCTTCTTCTTATGTGTCCATCTTGTTACCAATGTTGGCCTCGCTGTCATCGTCCGTCCTGAAAAGGACGCGAGCTTCTGCCGACAATCAGTGGGAGCCATCACTTGTCGCAGTAGATGATGGTGGTAGCGGAATTAGCTCAGGATACTTCCAGTTTCCAGCCCCGCGATGTGGACACTTCTGCTACGGGGGCCATCACCGGACTGAGGAACAGCTTCTTCCCCTCTGTTGTCAGGCTTCCATCAGCAAGGATACAGTTCCTGATTTCCTAACTTACATCATTGTGAGCAATAGGCAATAGGTGCAGGAATAGGCCATTCGGCCCTTCGAGCCAGCACCGCCATTCAATGTGATCATGGCTGATCATCCCCAATCAGTACCCCGTTCCTGCCTTCTCCCCATATCCCCTGACTCCGCTATCTTCAAGAGCCCTATCTAGCTCTCTCTTGAAAGTATCCAGAGAACTGGCCTCCACCGCCCTCTGAGGCAGAGAATTCCACAGACTCACAACTCTCTGTGAGAAAAAGTGTTTCCTCTTCTCCGTTCTTAGACATGTTCTGTGGAACTGTTGCACTTCGATGCTGAGAAACCACATTCTGCATTCTGCTATCTCTCTCTTCGCCCCATCTACCTATTGTATTTGTGTTGTTTTTAATGTGTTCATGTTGAATATTATCAAACTTGATTGACTAGCGCGCAAACAAAACCTTTTAACTCTGGACACAAGGGAATAGATGCTGGAATACATAAAGTGCTGGAATAACCCAACTGGGTTTTACAATCCACCTGCCCACGTTTGTCCCACGTATATCCCTCTAAATCTTACCTGTCCATGTCCAACTGTGTTACCTGTCCACATGTGCCAGTATATTTAGTGTGAAAATATTCCTGATAGCCCAGCCAATATTCACTGCCCAGATGACAACACTAGGAACGATGATCACATCAGGATCAGGCTGGTGTTTACATGTCCTTGCCGTATATATCTTGCTTGCTGCAGATTTCACAGCGCGACCGTGACTCTATTTAGGAAAGTATTGGCATTAAATTGGCATTAAAGTACTTTGAGATACCCTGAGGTGATAAGCGACACTTCATAAAAAACAAAGGTAGATTAAAATGCTGGAGAAACTCAGCGGGTGAGGCAGCATCTATGGAGCGAAGGAAATAGGTGACGTTTCGGGTCGAGACCCTCCTTCAGACCGATGTGGGGGTGGTGAGGACGGGAAAAAGAAAGGAAGAGGCGGAGACAGTGGGCTGTGGGAGAGCTGGGAAGGGGAGGGGAAGGCGGGAGATAGCAGGGACTACCTGAAATTGGAGAAGTCAATGTTCATACCGCTGGGGTGTAAACTACCCAAGCGAAATATGAGGTGCTGCTCCTCCAATTTGCAGTGGGACTCACTCTGGCCATGGAGGAGGCCCAGGTCAGAAAGGTCGGATTGGGAATGGGAGGGGGAGTTGAAGTGCTGAGCCACCGGGAGATCAGGTTGGTTATTGCGGACCGAGCGGAGGTGTTGGGCGAAACGATCGCCGAGCCTGCGCTTGGTCTCACCGATGAAAAACAAGTCCTTTTCTTTGGTAGAATACATTTGTCAAAGACGATCAGTGTGAATTCACAACTCCAGTACTTGCATCACAGGGCAATATTAGTTTCACCCATTAACACAAGCAGCGAGAAAAGATCATCAAACATCACTGGATGAAGATGAAGATGTTTAATGTTTTATGTGTCATTCCTAACTGTCACTGTGTGTCATGTTGTCACTTGCGGGCGGAGCACCAAGGCAAATTCCTTGTATGTGAATACTTGGCCAATAAACGTATTCATTCATGAGGTACCAAGGTACGGCAAGCTAGCCAAGAATATAAAGGATGATAATAAAAGCTTCTTTAGGTATGTGACGAGGAAAACATTAGTTAAGATAAATGTGGGTCCCTTGAAGACAGAAACAGGTGAATTTATTATGGGGAACAAGGAAATGGCAGACGAGTTGAACGGGTACTTTGGTTCTGTCTTCATTAAGGAAGTCAAACTCTGATGCCAGATATAAGATGAAGGTATGAACAGAAACGCAGAATCAAATAATTTAATATCATACTTGTATAATATCATTCTAAATATAGAAATTCTATCGTCAGATGCAATTAGAAGAGAGTGGGAACAGGAATTAAGTTTAAAAATGTCCAAAGACAGATGGGATGAATATCTTCTATATGTACATCATTGTTCGATTAATGTAAGACATATTCTAATTCAATTCAAAATATTACATAGATTATATTACTCGAAAAGTAAACTGAATAAAATCTTCCCAAATGTATCCCCCATCTGTGATAAGTGTTTATCTCAAGAAGCTCCAATAACACACTCCTTCACCTCTTGCATAAAACTCCATACATTTTGGAAAGAAATCTTTGAAATCTTCACAAAAGTATTAAAAACAAAACTGGACCCTCATATAGAATTAATTATTTTTGGAACAACAGGTGTCTGCTCTGAGCTATCAATATTGCTGGTTTTTTCCCCCTGTTTTTTCCCCCTTTTTCCTTCCGCCCACAATATGTAATATGTAAAAGAATATGTGATTCTGTTCCATTCTGTTTGTAGTTTGTTTGTTTGTTTGTTTTTTTGTACAAAGGCCGCGAGCATTGCCACTTTTCATTTCACTGCACATCTCGTATGTGTATGTGACGAATAAACTTGACTTGACTTGACTTGATATTTCAAAGACGTTTCCTCAACTATGGCCTGATAATGGCAAAAAAAAAACCCTCATACTCAAATTTTGGAAAAACGCATCCACCCCAACGCTTAAAATGTGGACTACAAGTATGTCTGAGACGCTACATCTTGAAGACATGGGACTTGTCTCAGCAGGAAAATCAGAGCAATTTTTAAAGACATGGTCTCCTTTTATTGATTCATTACAAGTATAGTATGGTGCAACACAACTCTGGAAGTAAACCGATTCACGAACTGGGTGATGGGTGTGGTGAGATATGAAGCAGGTATATCCACACATAAGGGTCCCTTTCCCCCCCCCCCCCTTTTTTTTCCTCACTATTTTCTCTTTCTTTTTCTTTTTTATTATTTACACATCACTATTTCCTTCACTCTTTCTTTCTCTCGCTCTTTTTCTCTTAGTCTATCCTTCTTGTTAAAATTAAAATAGAAGTTGTACATGAAATGTATTTTGTCATATGTCGCGGTTTATACTACTGTACACTACTTCTAATAAAAATACAAATTTAAAAAAAAATAAAATAAAAATTATTCATTTATGAAGTCCGAAGGTACGGCAAGCTAGCCAAGAATATAAAGGAGGATAATAAAAGCTTCTTTAGGTATGTGAAGAGGAAAACATTAGTTAAGATAAATGTGGGTCCCTTGAAGATGGAAACAGGTGAATTTATTATGGGGAACAAGGAAATGGCAGACGAGTTGAACAGGTACTTTGGTTCTGTCTTCATTAAGGAAGACACAAACAATCTCCCAGATGTACTAGGGGACAGAGGAACTGAAGGAAATTCACATTAGTCAGGAAATGGTGTTGGGTAAACTGATGGGACTGAAGGCTGATGAATCCCCAGGGCCCGATGGTCTGCATCCCAGGGTACTCAAGGAGGTGGCTCTAGAAATTGTGGACGCATTGGTGATCATTTTCCAATGTTCTCTAGAATCTGGATCTGGATCTCAACCTGTCGATTGGAGGGCAGCTAATGTTATCCCACTTTTTGAAAAAAGCGGGAGAGAGAAAACAGGGAATTATAGACCAGTTAGCCTGACATCAGTGGTGGGAAAGATGCTGGAGTCAATTATTAAAGATGTAAATAGATGCATTTGGATAGCAGTAACAGGATCGGTCCGAGTCAGCATGGATTTACGAAGGGGAAAGCATGCTTGACTAATCTTCTGGAATTTTTTGAGGATGTAACGAGTAAAATGGACAAGGGAGAGTCAGTGGATGTAGTGTACCTGGACTTTCAGAAAGCATTCCATAAGGTCCCACACAGGAGATTAGTGGGCAAAATTAGGGCACATGGTATTGGGGGTAGAGTGCTGACATGGATAGAAAATTGGTTGGCAGACAGGAAACAAAGAGTAGGGATTAACTGGGTCCCTTTCAGAATGGCAGGCAGTGACTAGTGGGGTACCAAAATGCTCAGTGCTGGGACTAAGTCTATTTACAATATACTATTTACAATATACATCAATGATTTAGATGAAGGGATTCAAAATAACATTAGCAAATTTGCAGATGACGCAAAGCTGGGTGGCAGTGTGAACTGTGAGGAGGATGCAGGTTGACTTGGACAGGTTGGGGGAGTGGGCAGATGCATGGCAGATGCAGATTCCACCGACATTATTTTAAGTCAGAGTAAAGGGCCTGTCCCACCAGCATGCGACTGCATGCGGCAAGCGCGACCAAACCGGAAGAGGGGGCCGCGCGGAGGTCGAGTGAGTGACGTGAAGTTCGAGCAAAGTCCGCGGGAAGTTCGCGCGTGGCGACTGCGTGCTGACAGGCCGTTGGAATTTTTGAACAGTGTCGGTTTTTCGGAGCCCCGCGCGATGTCGGGACCAGCTCCGCACAACTCCATACGGCTCCGGCGATCGAAGTGGGACCGGCCCCGCGAGGCCGTACGGCTCAAGCGACCACGTTAGGTCGTGCTTGCCGCATGCAGTCGCATGCTCGTGGGACAGGCCCTTAACATAATTCTTTTGTACTTAAATGATCATCTGTAAACTCCATCACATGTTAGTCCTATATCTAAATCCATTTATATATTGAGCCCAACATATTTCAGTTTTTAGTTTAGTTCAGAGAAACAGTGCGGAAACAGGCCCTTCGGCCCACCGGGTCCGTGCCGACCAGCGATCCCCGCACACTAACACTATCCTACACACACTAGTGACAATTTTACACATACACCAAGCCAATTAACCTACAAACCTACACGTCTTTGGAGTGTGGGAGGACACCGAAGTGCTCGGAGAAAACCCACGCAGGTCACAGGGAGAACGTACAAACTCCGTACTCAGACAGCACCCGTAGTCAGGATCGAACCCGGGTCTCCAGCGCTGTAAGGCAGCAACTCTACCGCTGCGCCGCCGTGCCGCCCGGATTTGTGAATTCTACCGAGCCTGAAAGTAAATATATTTCATGCTCACAACATAATCTTGTAAATAATAACAAATAGTCATCCCCGCGCTCTATAAGAGCAGATTCAAAATAAGTTAATTTTACAGAACATGTCTGGGAAATCTCAACGGTAGACAAGAATGCTGGAGAAACTCAGCGGGTCAGGCAGCATCTATGGAGAGAAGGAATTGGCGACGTTTTGGGTCGAGACCCTTCTTCAGACCCATTTTCACCATAGATGCTGCCTGTCCCGCTAAGTTACTCCAGCATTTTGTGTGTTAAATTGTGTGTATTAAAACCAATGTGACACAATCCTTCCAGTTCATTATTTCTCTAATTTCCAAGTGTTTAGAAGAATATTTTTGTTCTCTACAGCATTATATGTCCATTTGAAAAGAGCCCCCCATTGTTTTGTTAATACCATAGACTGTTTGTGTTCAATATTGTACAATGAACACAGAGAAACAATACTGCTTTTAGTCATAAGGTCATAAGTGATAGGAGAAGAATTAGGCCATTCGGCCCATCAAGTTCCCGCCTGATCATGATCAATTTCCCTCCTGGGAAAAATAAAGATCTATCGTATCGTATCATAAGTCTACTCCGCCATTCAATCATGGCTGATCTATCTCTCCCTCCTAACCCCATTCTCCTGCCTACTCCCCATAACCCCTGACACCCGTACTAATCAAGAATCTATCCATCTCTGCCTTGAAAATATCCATTGACTTGGCCTCCACAGCCGTCTGTGGCAAAGAATTCCACAGATTCACCACCCTCTGACTAAAAAAATCCCTTCTCATCTCCTTCCTAAAGGAACATCCTTTAATTCTGAGGCTGTGACCTCTGGTCCTAGACTCTCCCACTAGTGGAAACATCCTCTCCACATCCACTCTATCTAAACCTTTCACTATTCGGTACGTTTCAATGAGGTCCCCCCTCATTCTTCTAAACTGCAGCGAGTACAGGCCCAGTGCCGTCAAACGCTCATCATATGCAAACCCACTCATTCCTGGGATCATTCTTGTCCGCCTCCTCTGGTCCCTCTCCAGGGCTGCCAAGAGCACTGCAAAGACTGCAGTTGATGGCATTGCAGTCAATTTAATGCAACCCATAAGCCGCGGAGAGAGAGAGGCAAATTAGCTATTAAAACTAGTTATTATCCTTCAGCCTGTGAAATTGCCTGGCTGTGGAAAACATGGACTGAATTCCTAATGATAAATGCATAAACAAACTCTCTCTCTCTCTCTGCCTGTTTATTAGATCTGCAACAAAAACACATTTTGTAATCAATTAAACATCAACTAAATGTTAATGCGACAACAATTATTTTTGGATGTTCGTTTCCCAGTCTCCCAACTTGCTTGTTCTTCCTTTTTAAACAAACGTGTAAGCTTGTTGGTCTTAAAATGGGGGCTTGTCACTTTATCTGCCCCGATTCGGAGAAAACAAGATACAGGATGACAGAGACGTTGCGTAAGATGCTTGCATGATTATGTCGCATTGGTACCTCTCATTGGGAAAGGTTGAACAATTATTACAAATGTGCAGGGAGGAACTGCAGATGCTGGCTTAAACCAGTTTTCTATTTGTATTAAATCGTTGAAAACATTAGCGACGCAGTGGTGCTGGTTTCCAACGGGCATTCCTTACAACGCTATGTACGACAGCGATCGCAACTTCTACTGAAGTGTGGATGGCCGTTGGCTCGCTAGGAGCTCACCCGCCCTTTGGCAGGTCTTGTTTTTGGTCCTGCTGGGGGTCCACAGCCCCCTCCTCACCTGGAAAACCAGGTGGGGGAGACGGTTTAGTCGCCGACTATCCGACCACGGAGCAGGTGGCGCGGGATGACATGGTACCCGTGGTGGGGGGGAATTCCCGCCCCGACCTCAAAGACAGACACAGAATGCTGGAGTAACTCAGCGGGACAGGCAGCATCTGTGGAGAGAAGGAATGGGTGACGTTTCGGGTCGAGACCCTTCTTCAGACTGATCTAATTCAGACTAATTATAAAAGGTAGTTTCACAAACTTGAGATTGTTTTCATTGGAGCGTCGGAGGCTGAAGAGAGACCTTTTTTTAAAACTTGTTTTTAAAATATTTTAATTTTATTAGAAGTAAGTACAATTGTATACAATCATATTTTCATAATACATTTTATGTACAGCTTCTTATTTTTGTAATTTTTATAATAAAGAATAAAAAGAAAATGAAGTTAGATAATGAAATATAGAAAAATGTGAGATATATAGTGTGTGGAAAGGAAAAATAGAGAGTGAAAGAAGAAAGTTAAAGAATAGAAAATAGGAAAAAGAGAATAAAAGGGAAGAAAAGAAGTAAGGAGATCGTTATTTATAATCTTGACCATCCCTCGCCCAGTCACGAGACAGTTAGCTTTTACACTTGTGTTGCACCATATGATTCCAAAAAGACGACAAATGGAGACCAACTCATTGTGAATTGGTCAAATTTATCTATTAGGAGGAGCTGAAGAGAGACCTGACTGACGTATATTAAATGATAGGGTAGACAGTCACAGCCTTTTCCCTCGGGTGGGATTGTCAAATATTAGAAGGCACAACTTTATAATAAGAATAATATAAACAAACAAACTACATACATATATACATGTAGCCCTCACTCAGAGGACGTCAAGAAAGGCTTGGGAGTATAGATAAGTTTTTAGTCTTGACTTAAAAGAGTCGATGGAGGGGGTAGTTCTGATGGGAAGGGGGATGCTGTTCCACAGTCTAGGGGCTGCAACCGCAAAGGCCCGGTCGCCCCTGAGCTTATGCCTAGACCGCGGGATATTCAGCAACCCCAAGTCGGCCGATCTGAGGGACCTGGAGGTGGAGTGGTGGGTGAGAAGACTTTTGATGTAGGTGGGGGCAAGCCCATTGAGGGCTTTGTAGACATGGAGGAGGATCTTGAGGTTTATACGGAACCGCACAGGGAGCCAGTGGAGAGAGGCCAGGATCGGGGTGATGTGGTCCCTTTTTCGGGTGCCAGTCAGGAGTCTCGCTGCGGCATTTTGGACCAGTTGCAGGCGGGAAAGGGAAGATTGGCTGATGCCAGTGTAAAGGGAGTTGCAGTAATCTAGGCGGGAGGAGATAAATGTGTGGATGATCATTTCGAGGTCATCAAAGTGGAGAAATTGTTTTATTTTAGCTATCGTCCGAAGCTGAAAGAAGCTAGCTTTTACCACGGCATTGACTTGTTTGTCAAATTTCAACGCTGAGTCAAATATCACGGCAATGTTTTTGACGTGAGGTTTGAGTAGTGGGGTAAGGCTTCCAAGGCTGCCTGCTATCATTTTGATTGAGTCCGAGGGGCCAAGAGGGATGACCTCAGATTTACTCTCGTTTAGTTGGAGGAAGTTCTGGGCCATCCAACACTTTATATCCTCGAGGGTGGTGGGTGCCTGGAACACGCTGCCAGGGGTGGTGGTGGAGGCAGATACGACAGTGGTGTTTAAGATGCTTTTAGATAGGCGCGTAGATGTGCAGGGAATGACAATAGGCAATTGGTGCAGGAGTAGGCCATTCGGGCTTCGAGCCAGCATGGAGCCAGAATGGAGGGATATGGATCACGTGCAGGCAGAGGAGATCACGGTGCAGACTTGTTGGGCCGAAGGGCGTGTTTCTGCGCTGTATCTCTAATTGTGATATTAATTGGGTCAGAGGGCGGTGGAGGCCGGTTCTCTGGATGCTTTCAAGAGAGAGCTAGATAGGGCTCTTAAAGATAGCGGAGTCAGGGGATATGGGGAGAAGCAGGAACGGGGTACTGATTGGGGACGATCAGCCATGATCACATTGAATGGCGGTGCTGGCTCGAAGGGCCGAATGGCCTACTCCTGCACCTGTTGTCTATTGTTTGTAGGCTAATTGGCTTGGTGTAAATGTAAAATTGTCCCTAGTGTGTGCAGGATAGTGTTGATGTGTGGGCTTCGCTGGTCGGTGCGGACTCAGTGGGCCGAAGGGCCTGTTTACGCACTTTAAACTTTATTGACTGAATGGAGGTAGGTCACTGATCTTTAGATCTTGGATCACCGCTCTAGAGGAGACCAAGTAGTGAGCACTAATATTCTTCCAAGACCATTATTATAAATATGGTACATTATTCAGGACAAAGTGTTCGAGTTGTGGCAGCTACATTTGCCTCTTGGATCCTGACAAGACGTTGGAATAAGTCCCTTTGACAAAGTACAGATCTCAATATGTTAAATCTATTGAACCAATTCAGAGTCCGTGGCCGTCCTATTCAACATTCTTGTGCACACATTGGTCGGTGATGAATTCATTTCTGTTTTGTCGAGATTGATGGCAATTTCTACTGAAGGTAGAATTTTTTTTTAAATTTGATATTAATTAAGTAAATGGCACATTTTCGGAATTTCAGATAGGGAAGAAAAACAGCCTAGAATGCAGAAATAATCTTTAAAAGGAATTAATTTTGAAATAACTGTACGTGAATTTGAGAAAACAGAAGTTTTAACCTCTTTGCAGTTTTATAAATTAGGTTTTCTCTTGTTTTTCCCTTTCCTGGTGAAAGCCTCCATAAACCACAGTTGTTGCAAACAAAATATCTGCATCAGAGGTTGTTTGCAGCGATAACTTCTTTTTAAGGCAAAAAACTGAAATAGATCCTCTGATAATTAGTGTTTTTAGCAAGACTTTCTTAAGTATTTGATGATGGTGGTGAATCTGTGGGATTCTTTGCCACTGAAGGCTGTGGAGGCCAAGTCAGTGGATATTTTTAAAGCAGAGATAGATAGATTCTTGATTAGTACGGGTGTCAAGGGTTATGGGGAGAAGGCAGGAGAATGGGGTTTGTCCTGTTTTAGTTAAATTTTAGTTTATTGGGTTGTGTATGTGTGGGGTGGGGGGGTGAAACATGATTTTTGTCTCTTCCTTCGGGGGAATGCGACTTTTTCTTGTCGTATCCCCCTTCTCTGCCTCCGTCTGCGCTGAGGCCAAAATGGCGGAGCTGCCGGCCTCCAACTCCAACTGTGAGCGACCGACCGACCTCGAGGCTCCGGAGGCAGAGCCAGGACTTACCAGCGCGAGGCTGGCCAACTACGGGGCTGCGGTGGCGTTCCGGCGGTGGCGACCGAGGACACTGGTGGCGACCTGAATCCGGAGGCTCGGCCGCGGGCCCAGTGGACGACATCATCGGGAGCTCGCAGGTCACAGGTTGGTGACCTGTTTTTCTGGGGCTCCCGCAACTACAGCTGCGTCCGCTGGACTGGAGGGCGGCAGCTTCGGCCACCCCGGGCCGCGGAGTTTGAGCCGGCCCGTCGCGGAGCACGGATTCGGCCGCGGGACTGGCTTACCGTCGCCCGGCGGGGTCACAGCATCAGAAGCCTGGATCGCCTCAGTGCAGAGGGAGAACAAAGCGGGAAGAGACAGAGACTTTAAGACTTTTGCCTCCATCACAGTGAGGAGGTGCCTGGTGAACTCACTGTGGTGGATGTTAATTTGTGTTTATTGTGTGTTTTGTCATTTATTATTATATGTATGACTGCAGGCAACGAAATTTCGTTCAGACCGAAAGGACTGAATGACAAATAAAGGAATCTCTCTCTCTCTCTAGATCAGCCATGATTGAATGGAGGAGTAGACTTGATGGGCCGAATGGCCTAATTCTGCTCCTGGGGGTGACAGACAGCCCTGCTTGTGACTGCGGACATCCAGACTAGACCATCCAACACATGGTGAATGACTGCCCACTGAGGCTTTTCCCTGGGGGGCATCAAAGCCCATCCACCCAGTAACTGATGCTGTCCTGGCCTGGATGTCTCCCTTGATCTACAACTTCAGGTTGTGCACGCCAGAGGCAAAAAGAAGAAGACTTAAGGGCCTGTCCCACTGCGGCAACCTAATTTGCGAGTTTTTAGACGAGTTTGCTCTCAACTCAAACTCGCAACATGGTCGACACGTGGTCCTAGGAGGTCGCTGGAAATCTCCTTCATGCTCGAGGGAAGTTCCAGCATACTCGTGGCCTCCGTTTGGTCGAGGAAAATTTTTCAGCATGTTGAAAGATTTTCCGCGAGTAAAAATTGTTCGGCATGGTTCTTTTGAACTTGTAGTGCTGTGGAGTGGGGTCGCTATGTAGTTACAGGCAGTCGAGGGCAGCTGTAGGCAATCTCCTTCGCTGACCGGGCATTTTAATTTTAAAGGAAAACCGATTTTAAATGTAAAATGCCCGCTAAACGTTATTAATAGTCTGGCTTCTTAAAAGTGTCTCCACTCCTTCTCACCCCCTTCTCCCCCCCTACTCCACCCCTTCTCCCCCCTTCTCCCCCTTCTCCCTCCCCTTCTCCCCTTCTCCCCCCCATCTCCCCCCCATCTCCCCCCCTTCTCCCCCTTTCTCCCCCCTTCTCTCCCCTTCTCTCTCCTCTCCCCCTCTCTCCCCCTCTCCCCCCCTCTCTTCCCCTCTCTCCCCTTCCCTTCTCTCTCCTTCCCTCCTCTTCTCCCCCCCATCTCCCCCCCTTCTCCCCCCATCTCCCCCCCTCCTTCTCCCCCATCTCCCCCCCCTTCTCCCCCTTCTCTCCCCTTCTCTCCCCTTCTCTCTCCTTCCCTCCTCTTCTCCCCCCCATCTCCCCCCCTCTCTCCCCCCTCTCTCCCCTCTCTCCCCCTCTCTCCCCCTCTCTCCCCTTCCCTCCCCTTCTCTCTCTCCCCCCCCCCCACTCTCTAAAGGACTTACCGTAACTGTGGCAGCTGTCTTTTACCTTCCTGTTCATCGCGGGTGTGAATATCAGACAGCGCTCCCCCGCTTTCCCTGGCCCCCGCCTTTGCGATGTGTGTGTGTGTGTGTGTGTGTGCGCGGTCGGTCGATCCAGCTCGCGGTTTCATCGCTGACGGTCGATCCAGCTCGAGGTTTTTCAGGCGAGTGCCCTCAAGCTTGAAGGTGGAAGACAGTCGCTGAAAGGTGGCGTTAGTGGGACAGGCCCATACAACCTTATGACCCATCGAGTTAAATGAGCAAATCCATTGCAGTGGACAATAACAGGACATATAATGTCACCACCCATCACTATTTTCACCACTACATCAACTTTGCCAAGGGACATTGTTGTTTCCATAGCTACCTTCGTTTAAGTCTCTCACAGGTTTGAATTTTCCAACATTTGTAATGGGAGAACTGGGAAGGGGGAGGGGAAGGAGGGAGAAAGCAAGGGTTACTTGAAGTTAGAGAAGTCAATGTTCATACCGCTGGGGTGTAAACTGCCCAAGAGAAATATGAGTTGCTGTTCCTCCAATTTGTGCTGGTCCTCACTCTGACTATGGAGGAGGCCCAGGACAATAAGGTCAGATTGGGAATGGGAGGGGGAGTTGAAGTGCTGAGCAATTGGGAGATCAGGTTGGTTAAGGCGAACTGAGCAGAGGTGTTCAGTGAAACGATCGCCAAGCCCGCGCTTAGTCTCGCCGATGTAGAGAAGTTGACACCTGGAACAGTGTCTATATCGGTGAGACCAAGCGTAGGTCTTTGTCTACTTTCGATTTTTCCAGCATCCAGTTCCTTCTTAAACATCTGCAGTTCCTTCCTACACATGCATGCTGGTAATTTGAGTGAACCTGTTACATCAACAGGCAAGGCACGGATCCGATTGTTCTTTGATCTTTGTTTGTGTGTCGTGGCAGAGGAGAGAAGCCTGAATATCTTTAATGGTCGGTCTCCTCCCTGGGTCGTAGCCCTGTGATGGTGCTTTCATGCAGAATAAAGCCCAGTTCCTATTGTTCAAGAGCAGATGAGAATCACACCCAGCACCTGGCCACTCCAGCCTTTTGACATTGCATGTAGAAGCATTATCATCTGCATTCGCCAACAACAAGCTGGTATTCTAGACATCATCAATAATTCAACTGGCGCTCAAAAGCAGAGATAGACTCCATTTGAAATGCGGTGTGAGGTGAAATGTGGGTCTTAATATACTGCATCTTGACAGGAAGTAAACATGGCAGTGGATAGTTGTACAACCTTGTGGCTCTGCATGAAATTCAGCTCAATGGCGAACCTGATTTTCTCGACTTAAGATCATTGAACGTTGCACATGTTCAAGACCAAAGGTGAAATCTACAACAAGTACTGAGCCGTACCACAGGCCTCTGCCGGGCACTATTGATCCGCTTACGTGAGTGGAGTCTTAACTACATATGCACACATTTCTAGTTTGAAAGCACCATCTATAGTGGTGCACATTAGTTGAGTTGAGTTTAGAGATACAGGCCATTCGGCCCATCGAGTCCGCGCCGACCAGCGATCCACGCACACTAACACTACCCTACACACACACACACACATTCCATCTTAGCGGAGTCAGGGGATATGGGGAGAAGGCAGGAACGGGGTACTGATTGGGGATGATCAGCCGTGATCACATTGAATGGCGGTGCTGGCTCGAAGGGCCAAATGGCCTACTCCTGCACCTATTGTCTATTGTCTATTGTCTAATACATGATTACAATCGAGCTACCCACAGTGTACAGATACATGATAAGTCAATAACGTTTAGGGTAAGATAAAGCCAGTAAAGTCCAATCAAGGATAGTCCGAGGATCACCAATGAGGTACATCATTTTTTAATGCAGTGTTAATGAACAACTTCATTTAACGTTACTGTGCCACATCAACGGAAATATTCACTTCTGAAATTAATGTATACCTTGAGTTAGACCAGACCGAAGAGAAATATTTTTAAATTCACAGGTAAACACAATTATAGGGATCAAGGTAATATCGCTCAGGTATTGTGCAGCACAGTAAATTTCACCAAAAATCCTTGGAAAATCTGCAATTAATTAAAAGATTAACAGGTCAGAGTGATGCAAAAATTATTACTGTTTGCATGGCTTTTTTAATTTTATAATTGCTATTTTGCATTAATCAAAGTGAACTATTTACACGCTTTACTTTTGTGTCTTGCATTGAAACGCAGCCATAACTCTCATGCTGAAATTTCATGTAACTATATTAATATTCTCAAATATGAATGAATGAATAAGTTTATTGGCCAAGTATTCACATACAAGGAACTTGCCTTGGTGCTCCGCCCGCAAGTGACAACATGACATACAGTGACAATGTACCCTGAGGCCATATACATTTAGCACTTGCAAATAGATAGCATCAAACAAACAGTGACATGTGTATAATCAGTTGGCAGATTACACAGCGATCAGCGATCAATTGAGTTTCACATTTTGTTTCGAATGAAGTTCTGTTCGGCCTCGATGAGGATCTCACTTTTCACTGCCCCGTTGTTTCGTTCAGTCCTATTGTCACGTGTTCCGAGGTACAGTGAAAAGCTTTTGTTGCGTGCTAACCATTCAGCGGAAAGATAATACATGATTACAATCGAGCCGTTTACAGTGTACAGATACATGATAAGGGAATAACGTTTAGTGCAAGGTAAAGCCAGTAAAATCTGATCAAAGATAGTCCGAGGGTCACCAATGAGGTAGATAGTAGTTCAGGACCACTCTCTGGTTGTGGTAGGATGGTTCAGTTGCCTGATAGCAGCTGGGAAGAAACTGTCCCTGAATCTGGAGGTGTGCGTTTTCACACTTCTATACCTCTTTTGCCCGATGGGAGAGGGGAGAAGAGGGAGCGGCCGGGAGTGAGACTGGTCCTTGATTATGCTGCTGGCCTTGTCGAGGCAGCGTGAGGTGTAGATGGAGTCAATGGAGTCATTGGTAAAATGAACAAGTGGTGACGTATGCAATTCTTCCCACGACTGCTGCCTCACATCTAATTTAGTTCACTTTAGAGATACAGTGAGGAAACGGGCCCTTCAACCCATTGAGTCCGCGCCGACCAGCGATCCCCTGTACACTAGCACTATCCTACACACACGACGGACAATTTTACAAAAGCCAATTAACCTGCAAACCTGCACGACTGTGGGAGTGTGGGAGCAAACCGGAGCACCCGGAGAAAACCCACGCGCGTCACGGGGAGATCGTACAAATTCTGCACAGCTGGCACCTGTGGTCAGGATCGAACCCAGGTCGCTGGCGCTGCGAGGCAGAAACTCTACCGCTGCGCCACCGTGCCACCCTGCTAGAGTGTTGGACATTCCCACCCTGGGAAAAAAGGTTCTGACTATCTACCCTGTCTATGCCTCTCATCATTTTTTTATTTTTAATATTTATTTTATTAGAAGCAATTATACAAGGAGAAAGTAATCGACATAACAATTATACAATTTTCATACAGCTTCAGTTTTAACATTTTATAAACTGATAAGTAAATCGGAAAAAAGAAAAAAGGAAAAAAGGGAAAGGAAGAAGAAAGGAAAAAGAAAAGAAAGAATTTCGAAAAAGATACAAAAAACAACAAAGAAAAACCCCTGAACTAACGAAGAAGTGAAAGAAAGAAGCGGAGATATATCCCACTACCCTTCCCTACGCCCGCTCACCCGACCCCAGCGTCAGTTTTGAGTTTGTGTTCAACCATTCTGTTGTTGAAGAAATTCAATGAAAGGAGACCATATTTTGGAAAATTGGTCTGATTTATCAGACAAGACAAGCCTTATTTTTTTCTAGATGTAGTGTCTCGGTCATTTCTGTAATCCACATCTTCACTGTGGGAACTGTTATCTTTTTCCAGAATTTAAGTATATGTTTTTTCGCAGTTATTAAACAGTAGTCAAGGAAGCGTCTTTGAGATATCGTTAGATTAGGGCAGCCCTAATATTATTCATTTTGAATCTGATTCCAATTGAATTTTGAGTGTTTTAGAAATGGTATTGAATATTCCCGTCCAGAAGTTTTGTATTTTTATACAGGATACAAAAGAATAAGTTAGGGTAGCTTCTGCCTCTCATCATGTATACACCTCCATTAAGACTCCGACATGCCCAACTCCTGAGAGTTAAATTCACGATGATGATTTTAAGTTTCCTCCGTCTCTCTCCTCACTTCCCGCTGCAGTGTAGATGTGTTTCATTGTCTGTTGATAGAGTAGCTGAATTCCCCAATAGCTTCCACACACTTTTTAAATTACATCTCATCTTGCCTCAAATTAATTTGTCTTTCAATCTAACTTTCCGAGAGTTTCCCTATTGCAAGTATTGACATGAAGTGCTTGCTAAGTATTATTGACAATTCCCATTTATTCTCAGCGAACACACTATCCTCCCCAATTAGTCACGCCTTAACACATTTAACAATCCTCATTTTACTGTTTGTACAATATTTACTGTTTT
This sequence comes from Malacoraja senta, assembly GCA_038087875.1. Classification (NCBI taxonomy): domain Eukaryota; kingdom Metazoa; phylum Chordata; class Chondrichthyes; order Rajiformes; family Rajidae; genus Malacoraja; species Malacoraja senta. Next base: position 3,006,839 of record CM075979.1, read on the forward strand.
TTTAATGTATTACTTGTTTTATGGTATATTGAGTTGATCTAAATCCTAAACTCTTGACAGGATCCAGGCAGGTGGATACCTTAAGGAGTCAACTCATTTATCTTCTTCAAGGTTGAATGGTGTGCTTACATTTCACCAGCTGTAGAGGTGTATAAGCTGGACTGCTCCACAAAATGACGTTTTGGATCAGGTCCCTTCTTCAGTTGGATCCACAACGTCACCTATCCATGTTCTCCACAGATGCTGCCTGACCCGCTAAGTTACTCCAGCACTCTGTGAAACGTCACCTATTCATGTTCTCCAGAGATGCTGCCTGACCCGCTGAGTTACTCCAGCACTCTGTGAAACGTCACCTATCCATGTTCTCCACAGATGCTGCCTGACCCGCTGAGTTACTCCAGCACTCTGTGTCCTTTAGTGTACTAACCAGCCTCTGCTGTTCTTTGTGTAGGAAGGAACTGCAGATGCTGGTTTAAGCCAAAGACAGACACAAAATGCTGGAGTAACTCAGCGGGACAGGCAGCACCTCTGGAGAGAAGGAATGGGTGACGTTTCGGGTCGAGATCCATCTTCAGACGGATCAATTGTGTTAATTTTACTTTAATGTCCATTTCCTTATCTGTTCCTCAACTGCGATATTCTCATCTAGTTTATTGTCTGCAGGCTGAATATTGCTCACAGTTAATTGAGTTGAGATTTCCTCGTATCTGACCGGCCACCAGTTTCTGAATTGTAGAATATTGCTGATTGTTTCTTTCTTCAAAGCTATCAATACTCTGACAGATACAAACCCTTAATTAGTGGTAGACAAAAGTGCTGGAGAAACTCAGCGGGTGCGGCAGCATCTATGGAGCGAAGGAAATAGGCAACGTTTCAGGCCGAAACCCAGAAGGAAATAGGCAACGTTTCAGGCCGAAACCCTGAAGGAAATAGGCAACGTTTCGGGCCGAAACCCGGAAGGGTTTCGGCCCGAAACGTTGCCTATTCCTTCGCTCCATAGATGCTGCCTCACCCGCTGAGTTTCTCCAGCACTTTTGTCTACCTTCGATTTTCCAGCATCTGCAGTTCCTTCTTAAACCCTTAAGCCCCTGTCCCATCATGCGAGTTTACCCAAGAGCTCTCCCGAGTAAAAAAAAAAAAAAATCAAACTCGTGGTACTTCATCACGAGTATTTTTTTACTCTTGGACATTTTTCACAGTGTTGAAAAAACATCACGAGTTAAGGGGCTGTCCCACTGTACGAGCTAATTCAAGAGTTCTCCCGAGTTTCCCCTCATTCGAACTCGGAGATTTACGGTAATGGCCGCTCGTGGGTACTCGGGGCTCTCGTGGACATTTTTCAACACGTTGAAAAATCTTCACGAGCTTACCGCGTTTCCCGAGTACCTGCCGTCAGCGTTACGAGCCGCTAAGAGACGTCCCCGAGCTCCGACGTACCCGCTACGTACATTCTACGTACTTACCACGAGTTTGATTTTTTTTTTTTTACTCGGGAGAGCTCTTGGGTAAACTTGTATAGTGAGACAAGGGGCTTTAATTAGTGTTAAAGAAGGAACTGCAGATGCTGGAAAATCGAAGGTACACAAAAATGCTGGAGAAACTCAGCGGGTTTAATTAGTGTTAGTTTAGAACGGACTGTTCAGTGTATTACCATGACTTGCCGTCTCACACCAATACCCAGACTTGGATGCTGAAACTGCAAAGATCAGTCGTAAAGTAAGTAAATCGACAGGAGAGTTTAAATGAAACAAACTGTCTGATAGACACAAGCATTTTCCTATAATTTGAAACGCAAGGTGTTTTTGTCCTCTTGCTAATGGGCGTCAGAAGGTCCTGATGATTCATTAGACTTTGTTATATATTTGTTTTAGATATTAGTGGGTCAAATGACAAAATCTCAGCTGTCTGAGTGAAAACGCCGAAAAAGGGCGGCACGGTGGCGCAGCGGTAGAGTTGCTGCCTTACAGCGCTTGCAGCGCCAGAGACCTGGGTTCGATCCCGACTACGGGTGCCGTCTGTACGGAGTTTGCACGTTCTCCCCGTGATCTGCGTGGGTTTTCTCCGAGATCTTTCGGTTTCCTCCCACACTCCAAAGACGTGCAGGTTTGTAGGTTAATTGGCTTGGTACGAATGTAACATAGTCTCTAGTGTGTGTAGGTAGGGTGGCGTTAGTCAAGTCAAGTCACATTTATTTATATAGCACATTTAAAAAACAACTCTCGTTGGCCAAAGTGCTTTACATTTGTTATAAGAATAGCATAAACAAACAAACTACATACATATATACATATAGCCCTCGCTCAGAGGACGTCAGGAAAGGCTTGGGAGTATAGATAGGTTTTTAGTCTTGACTTAAAGGAGTCGATGGAGGGGGCAGTTCTGATGGGAAGGGGGATGCTGTTCCACAGTTTAGGAGCTGCAACCGCAAAGGCGTGGTCGCCCCTGAGCTTATGCCTAGACCACGGGATATTCAGCAACCCCAAGTCGGCCGATCTGAGGGACCTAGAGGTGGAGTGGTGGGTGAGAAGACTTTTAATGTAGGTGGGGGCAAGCCCATTGAGGGCTTTGTAGACATAGAGGAGGATCTTGAAATGTATACGGAACCGCACAGGGAGCCAGTGGAGAGAGGCCAGGATCGGGGTGATGTGGTCCCTTTTTCGGGTGCCCGTCAGGAGTCTCGCTGCGGCGTTTTGGACCAGATGCAGGCGGGACAGGGAAGATTGGCTGATGCCAGTGTAAAGGGAGTTGCAGTAATCTAGGCGGGAGGAGATGAATGTGTGGATGATCTTTTGAGGTCATCAAAGTGGAGGAATTGTTTTATTTTAGCTATCGTCCGAAGCTGAAAGAAGCTAGCTTTTACCACGGTGTTGACTTGTTTGTCAAATTTCAGTGCTGAGTCAAATATCACGCCAAGGTTTTTGACGTGCGGTTTGAGTAGTGGGGTAAGGCTTCCAAGGCTGGTGTGCGGGGATCGCTGGTTGGCGCGGACTCGGTGGGCCGAAAGAAATGTTTCCTTTCTACATCTATATTTCCTGTATCTATATCTCGACCTATCTCTACCTAATCCTTGCGTATTTAGACACGGTTTGGAAGTGTATTTTAGAGCATGTTTATCCTGTGAGGATGGACAATTCTGGGCATGTTCATCTCCGTGCAACTTCACAGCTCTTCCCTGGAGGGCGAGTGTTTGACAGTGAAGGTAATTCTCAGGCAAATATCACAGGAGTCTGACGCAGCAGAGTGTTTTTGCGTTGGCAGCCAATACGCTGGTTTGCTGTCAGTATCATCTTTGACATGGAAAACACAAAATGCTGGAGTAACTCAGCGGGTCAGGCAGCATCTGTGGAGAACATGGATAGGTGACGTTTCACAGAGTGCTGGAGTAACTCAGCGGGCCAGGCAGCATCTGTGGAGAACATGGATAGGTGACATTTCACAGAGTGCTGGAGTAACTCAGCGGGTCAGGCAGCATCTGTGGAGAACATGGATAGGTGACGTTTCACAGAGTGCTGGAGTAACTCAGCGGGCCAGGCAGCATCTGTGGAGAACATGGATAGGAGACGATTCGGGTCAGAACCCTTCTTCTTTGACCCGAAACGTCACCTACCCATGTTCTCCAGAGATGCTGCCTGACCCGCTGAGTTACTCCAGCACTTTGTATATTTTCCTGGATAAACACGCATCTGCAGTTCCTTGTTTCTAAGCTTTGAAATATCCATTCTACAAACCCACTACATTATCAGCTGGATATTCACTGTGGTGGATAGAATGTCTAGTATTTATGGAGTACAATACAAATTTAAATTGAGTTCTGTTGACTAATTTCTAAAGTCAAGGTCATTCAGCATGGAAACAGGCTCTGTGGCCTTAACTGATCCATACCAACCAAGGTGCCCCATCCCAACTAGTCCCATCTGCCCACATTTGGCCCATTCACTTGTCCAAGTGTATTTTAAATGTTGTTACAGTACCTGCCTCAGCAGCTGCAGACGAGCACGGCCCCACCACCCAGATGATCACCTTCGTGAAGGCCGGAGCACAGCTGCCAAGAACCACAGCAGCCAGGTATCCGTCAGGAATCTTGGCGACTGCGCAGGACTGGCAGCTTTCTGTAGACCTGGTGAAACAGCTGACGTTCCCACAGCACATTGCCACGACCACCCTGAGGCCAGACGTCCTTCTGGTCTCAGAGGCGACCAAAAACATCGTCTTGTTGGAACTGACAGTGACGTGGGAGGACCGTCTGGAGGAGGCCCACGAGAGGAAGATGACCAAGTACGAAGAGCTGATCATAGACTGCCGTAAGCAGGGCTGGAAGGCAAGGTGTATGCCCATCGAGGTTGGCTGCAGAGGTTTTGCAGGGCAATCGCTCTACAAAGCCTTGAGTGCACTGGGCATCAAGGGAATGGCGAGGAGAAGAGCCATCAAGAACACCACAGAGGCAGCGGAGAAGGCCTCGAGATGGCTCTGGATCAGGAGAGAAGGTCCATGGGGAGGAGCGAATGCCACCCGAATACAAGTCGTGGTCTGATCAACCACGGCTGGGTCGCCTGGGCGAGGGTGTGTGATGTTGAAAGACCCGAAACACCCAATGACCCCCAGCTTACATCACTGATGATGTGTTCAGGAGCATCAATAGATGTATTTGTATCAAAATAGTTCCTGCCTCAACTACCAGCTCAACTTGCCAACTGCACACATAAAGTCACACGGCTTGGAGGGACCTCCAAGTGTGTTCGACCGTCCCGACGTCGGAGTTTGGATCATCCCGACGAGAGTGCCTGTACATCGGGCCGTCCGTAGCAGCGACTACAGAGGGTTCATGGCCCCGACCACGGGTGAACAAAGAAGGAGGACTGGCCGAACTTTGTTGCCTTCCACCACAGTGAAGAATGCTGTGGTCGATGCTTGTGTTAAATCTTATTGTGTATTGTGTGTTCTTTTTAAGTGTATCGCTGCTGGCAAATTCATTTCACTGCACCTTCGGGTGGATGTGACCAATAAAATGGACTTTGACTTTGACCTTGACAGCAGGGAAACAGGCCCTTCAGCCCAACTCCTCCATCAGGCCAAGATGCACCATCTTCACTAGTCCCACTTGCCCGTGTTTGGTCCACATCCCTCTAAATTTTAAGAATAAGGAGTAAGCCATTTAGAACGGAGATGAGGAAACACTTTTTCTCACAGAGAGTGGTGAGTCTGTGGAATTCCCTGCCTCAGAGGGCGGTGGAGGCCGGTTCTCTGGATGCTTTCAAGAGAGAGCTAGATAGGGCTCTTAAAGATAGCGGAGTCAGGGGATATGGGGAGAAGGCAGGAACGGGGTACTGATTGTGGATGATCAGCCATGATCACATTGAATGGCAGTGCTGGCTCGAAGGGCCGAATGGCCTACTCCTGCACCTATTGTCTGTTGTCTATTGTCTATTCTATCCACACACCTGTCCAATTGTCTTTGAAGTCTTGTTCTCGTCCCCGCCTCAACCACCTCCACTGGCAGCTCGTTCCATACGCCCACTGCTCCTTACGTGAAAGCTTTAGCTTTCTAGGCCAAAGCATTACCTGGAAGAACAAGCGGTGAGAATGGCCGACCTAGAGCAGGTGTCTCTGTCATTATGGATTGAATATCAGGTGCAACCTTGCACTTTAAAAAAAATTATACAAATAGTTATATTCAAAACCCCCCTATATAAATGAGCACAATCAAAGGCTGCCGATGTTGACAGTTTTACAAACAAACCATCATCAATTAATATAATGCCAACAAAACACTCGACCTCCCGCGGCCACCAGCGTTCACGGATGGCCTCCAGATTCCCTGTGGACACCACGTGCGTGTTCCCTCTCCAGGGACACGCGGGCACGGACCTAACCCCGGAAAAGGGGCGGGCGGTCGACCCCGGTGCAGGCGTTGACTACCCGCTGCCTGGACCCGCGAATGGCCATCTTGGCCAGGCCCAGGAGTAGACGGACAGGGAGATCCCCTGCCCCCCCTCCCTCCCGAACCTCCCCCCTTACTCTGTACCGGGTGCCCAAATAGCAGGAGTGAGGGGCTAAAATGTCGCCAATACTTGAGGAGCAGCCCCTTCAGATTGTCGAACAGGGGCTGCAACCTCTCACACTGGGTGTGGACGTGTGGCCTTTGCTGACGTCCACTGGGTGATTACGTCACGGGCAGCAGCTCACGTGAGAGGCTAAGTCCGCCGTCAGGATGCAAAACAAGATGTGGGGCGAGTCCAGAACCAGGGGCCACACACAGTCTTAGAATAAAGGGGAGGTCATTTAAGACTGAGGTGAGAAAACACTTTTTCACCCAGACAGTTGTGAATTTATGGACTTCCCTGTCACAGAGGGCAGTGGAGGCCAAGTCACTGGATGGATTTAAGAGAGAGTTAGATAGAGCTCTAGGGGCTAGTGGAGTCAAGGGATATGGGGAGAAGGCAGGCACGGGTTATTGATAGGGGACGATCAGCCATGATCACAATGAATGGCCGAATGGCCTCCTCCTGCACCTATTTTCTATGTTTCTATGTTTCTAAGATGCTGAAGTCAAAATGGCATTTCCATTTTGCTGCTTAATGTTCTGACCGATGGCTTCTTTTATTTATGCGCCCTCACATTGCAAACAGCCACGGGCAAGACACCTCCACCGTCCGATTTTAAGAGGTTATCATATTTATTACAAGCATAACGCTGACATTGGTTATCGTTATGGCTGCTCAGTTGCCTGGCACTTTTAAGAGCTTTTCCGAATGGCCTACACCTGCATCTACAGTGTTTTCTATTACTGAAATGTGCAGATGATGTTTCCACTGAAGGTAGACTAAAATGCTGGAGAAACTCAGCGGGTGAGGCAGCATCCATGTAGCGAAGGAATAGGTGACGTCCCAGAAGGGTCTCGAGCCAAAACGTCACCTATTCCTTCGCTCCATAGATGCTGCCTCACCCGCTGAGTTTCTCCAGCATTTTTGTCTTCCTTCGATTTTTCCAGCGTCTGCAGTTCCTTCTTAAACATGCTACCACTGAAGGTATTCATCACACTCTTCTGGCTTGGACTTGTCCCACCCCGGTCATTCCTTCTCCTCCCTGCTGATGTACAGCAGAGGGCACGGAGGCTTGAAAGCGCGCACCACCAGACTCAGGAAAGAATCAGTGTGCATAAGTCAGGGGTAATAACATTTCTTGCAGAAACCCATGACGGTGAGACTTGGCAGGCTTTCAGTCTAAATAAATTTACTTAAGGGCCTGTCCCACTTGGGCGTCATTTGCACCTCACGCAGATGGCGCGCAAAGATTTTGTACATCCCAAAATCACGGGGCCTACGTCACCGCGTACCATGCGAGCGTCGTGCTTCATGACGCGTAAATGATGTCGCGTAAATGACATGCACACGTGACGCCCCAGTGGGGCAGGCCCTTTATAGTCCTGTCCCACTTGCCGATTTTTTTAGGCGACTGCCGGCGACTGTCATAGTCGAAAAAACGGGGACAACCGACGTCATCCTGGCGGCAACCTAGGACAGCACCGACGTCAGGAGAAGTCAAGCTGCGCTCAGTGGCGTCAAACCCACCGTCGGCGAAATTTTTTTCAACATGTTGGAAAATCCAGCGGCGATCAGAAAGACGCTACGACGTTTTGCGCGACTGAGGAGACGACTCACGGCGAGCACCGGCGAACGTGTGGCGACAAACTAGTCGCCTGTAGTTGGCTAAAACATCGTCTAAGTGGGACAGGCCCATAAATCTTGCAGAACAATAAAGAGTGATACAGTGTGGAAACAGGCCCTTCGGCCCAACTTGCCCACACCGACCAACGTGTCCCAGCTACACTAGTGTTCAAGAAGGGACTACCTGAAATTGGAGAAGTCAATGTTCATACCGCTGGGGTGGAAGCTACCCAAGCGAAATTGTCTGAAGAAGGGTTTCGGCCCGAAATGACGCCTATTTCCCTCGCTCCATAAATGCTGCCTCACCCGCTGAGTTTCTCCGGCACTTTTGTCTACCAGCTACACTAGTCCCAACTAATATTCTTTCAGTTGTGCCTATTCTCTACTGTAATAATCAATCCATGCCTAAAAAAACCCAATTTTACTATCCATTGATGGGGAATGTGTAAGATTCGTGGTGTATCTGTTGTTTTGTCATGTTTAAAATGGATATATATTTGCATAAAACAGAATAGTAAGGGCTCGTAAAGATTATGAACAGCGGCATTAAACAGTGACTGGAATTTTTCACGAGTATTAAACCCCTGTCTCACGGTGCGAGCTGACCCACGAGGTACCCCGAGTTTAAAACAAATTTAACTCGTGGTAATCACGTACGATTAACGTAGCGGGAACGTCGGAACTCGTGGACGCAACTTAGCGACTCGTGGCGCTAACGGCAGGTACCCGTGAAACTTGTTAACTCTTGAAAAAATTCAAACATGTTTAAAGTTTTCCACGAGTAAAATGTACTCTTGAGGTTAAAAATTGAAACATTTCAACTCGTTGTAAGAACGTTGTAAGTGGCCCGTGCGATTACCTCAGTGACTCGTGAGTCTACCGTGGGCACTCTTTAACTCAGCGGGCTGGCCGCATCTCTGGAGAGAAGGAATGGGTGACGGGATGACGTTTCCAAATTTCTGCTGTGTCTTTGTGTTACTCCAGCACCGTGTGTTCACTTTTTGTCAACCAGCATCTGCCCTTTCTCGTGTATGACATTATTTGTATCCGTGGCAGCTGATTGTCGCTCCCTTCAGTTTCCCAGAGGGTCGGGACGGGACTGGAGTTGGGAGGGAAAGGTGGGGGTGGGGGGGGGGGGGGGAGACAAGTGTACTGACTGTGTGGGCAGACACTTTGGTAGTGATTGCCCATGGGGTTCACTGTCGAGGACTTCATAATGCAGGGAGCATTATAAACGGTGGAGCGATTAACCCTGGAAAGGGGGGAGACTTCTCTCTGAGTTGGACCCAGGAAACTGAAGCATGACTTTTCTTGAGGTTATTAACGACAGATAAATGGATGGGAAGGGTTTAGAGGGCTATGGGCCATATGCAGGCAAATAGGACTACCCCAAGACGCCAACTTGGACTGCACGGCCTATCTGGGCCGAAGGACCTGTTTCCATGTTGTACAGCATCACGACTAAGGCCTATCCAGTGGGATTGACATGTTTTGTATTTTTCCTTTCTAAAGATGCATGCAGTGTATTTTGGTGACTATTGCACACTGTAGGCCAGAAGCGCCTTCAATACCCAGTGAGAAGGGATGGGCGGGTTAGGTGAGCAGGAGAGTGGGGTAGTTTGCAGTTGCAGAGGGAGGGGGCAAGGGCGGTACAGTTCCCAGTCTCAGCTCCTGTTCTACCGAGCGTGTGGATGGGTGGCTTGGTTGGTGGCGGTCCATTGTGTGGCAGAGCCGGTGTGCCCGCTGACTCCCATCCCCCCCCCCCCCCCGGTCCGGGGCCACGCTGGGAGAGAGCCCCAGAGCATCTGCCCCGGGGTGACTGGCACTGACCTGCTGGCATCGCCGACGTGAGGACGGTACGAAGCCCCCGCGCCCGGTGCAATGGGCGGGGAGCTGGAGAGGGGAGGGAAGGGGTCACACACATGGCCGGGAAGCAGAGGGGTGGGGGTGGGGGTGGCGACAGACAGGGCCAACAATGAGATTTAGAAAGACAGAAACACCGACGTGTAAAGGAGACCTACAATAGTTCATGATCTCTCTCGCGTTATGGCGGGTGATTGTCGCCTGCCCGCTGTTTCTGACGCTAAAGCCTTGGGATCGATGCCCTTCGTGTTGGCATGGAGGGGGAGGGGGGTATTGTGCTGTTTGATCGCCCCCTGCTATCCCAGGGACAGGGAGACACAGCGGCTTTTGAGACTGGTGGGCAATCACTACCAAAGTGTCTGCCCACACAGTCAGTACACCTCTCCTACACTTGTCTCCCGCACTAAGATCATCCCGCAGAGAATGATCCCAGCCTAACCCAAGAGCCTTGTCACCCCAGACAGATTAATGACGCCCTCCCTCCACCTCAACTCACGCCTGGGCACCAAAGCAGCTCAGGAGGCGAACCCTGAGCTCCGTCTCCCAACAACCTGATGTGCAACTGATGTGAAAGAACAGCGGCTGCGGCCCGCCGGCACCCGGCATGGACTTCTCACACCCTCACACACGAAAAGTGTGTGTGAATAAACAAAAACAAGGAATAAAACCAAAGCCCGGCTTGAAAGGCATCTAAAAATATATTCCGCTTAGAACGAGCAGGCGCGGAGACATCCGTCCACATTCAAAGATTTCATCTCCCGTCTCCCCGCAGTGTGTAGACCTGGCAGTAAATTCAATTAAAATATAGCAAACCTCCGCTCGCTGGTCTTCTAACTACGTGATGTGTGTTTCAAACAAATCATCAGTATAACTGCTCTGGCACTGGACGGTGCGCATTTTCCCTTTGTAGGTCAAATCAATAGATGCGGCTGCGCTGAATTCTATCTTTAACTCAAAGCCGCAGGATGGAGATGTCTTCTTTAACACTTATTAAAACAGACCTTCATTCACGGTTGGCTCAAGGGTAACTCGGGAGAGGAACTTGGAACATCGCAGACATGACAAGTAAACGGCAAACCTAGTCATACCCGTGGGAACTCGGTTAAACTCTTGATTGTACACTTGGAATCTCGTACGCAACCACGAGTCTTTCAATCGGGGTACCTCGTGGGTCAGCTCGCACCATGAGACAGGGCTTTATAGCTTTAATTTTGGAGGTTTTCAAAGCAAGGTGTGTGAACGTCTGGTGGAATTTTGACTTTGTGGAGAAGCTAAAAAATAGGTTGAAAACTTTAAAAGGTAGACATCAATGCTGGAGAAACTCAGCGGATGAGGCAGCATCTATGGAGCGAAGGAAATAGGTGATGTTTTGGGCCGAGACCCTTCCCCAGATGTGGGGGTGGTGGGGGTGGGAAGAAGAAAGGAAGAGGCGGAGACAGTGGGCTGTGGGAGAGCTGGGAAGGGGAGGGGAAGGAGGGAGAAAGCAGGGACTACCTGAAATTGGAGAAGTCAATGTTCATACCGCTGGGGTGTAAACTACCCAAGCGAAATAGTCTGAAGAAGGGTCTCAACCCGAAACGTCGCCTATTTCCTCCATAGATGCTGCCTCACCCGCTGGGTTTCTCTAGCATTTTTGTCTACTAACGAAATATGAGGTGCTGCTCCTCCAATTTGCGGTGGGACTCACTCTGGCCATGGAGGAGGCCCAGGACAGAAAGGTCGGATTCGGAATGGGAGGGGGAGTTGAAGTGCTGAGCCACCGGGAGATCAGGTTGAAAACTTTAATTCTCTTTAGGGGGATAAGCTGACACAAGGTGCAGTGGGTGAGGCAACATCCCTGAACATGGACAGACACAAAATGCTGGAGTAACTCAGCGGGTCAGATAGCCTCTAGTTTAGTTTAGTTTGGAGATACAGCGCGGAAGCAGGCCCTTCGGCCCACCGAGTCCGCGCCGACCAGCGATCCCCGCACATTAACGCTATCCTACACACACCAGGAACAATTTTACACATACACCAAGTCAATACTCCATATAAAATTATTATGGGATTGGACAAGTTAGATGCAGGAAACAGGTTCCCGATGTTGGGGGAGTCCAGAACCAGGGGCCCACACACAGTTTAAGAATAAGGGGTAGGCCATCCATTTAGAACTGAGACGAGGAAAAACGTTTTCACCCAGAGAGTTGTGAATCTGTGGAATTCTCTGCCACAGAAGGCAGTGGAGGCCAATTCACTGGGTGTACTCAAGAGAAAGAGTTAGATTTAGCTCTTAGGCCGAACAGAATGAAGCGATATGGGGAGAAGGCAGGAACGGGGTACTGATTGTGGATGATCAGCCATGATCACATTGGTTGGCGGTGTTCGCTCGAAGGGCCGAATGGCCTACTCCTGCACCCATACTCAAGGTGGATCTGACCATAGATATCGTAGGGTTAAATCGAAGATAGGCACAAAATGCTGGAGTAACTTAGCAGGTCAGAGAGCATCTCTAGAGAGAAGGAATGGGTGATGTTTTGGATCTATTTCTGCCTTAAATATATCCACTGACTTGGCCTCCACAGCCTTCACTGGCAAATACTTCCACAGATTCACCACCCTCTGACTAAAGAAATTCCTCCTCATATCCTTCCTAAAATAATGTTCTTTAATTCTGAGGCTGTGACCTCTAGTCCTGGGCTCTCCCACCAGTGGAAACATCCTCTCCACATCCACTCTATCCAAGCCTTTCACTATTCTGTAAGTTTCAATGAGGTATCCCCCCCCCCACCCCCCGCCTCATCCTTCTAAACTCCAGCAAGTACAGGCCCAACGCCGTCAAACACTCATCGCAAGTTAACCGACTCATTCCTGGGATCATTCTCGTAAACCTCTTCTGGACCCTCTCCAGAGCCGGCACATCCTTCCTCAGATATGTGGTGGGGCCCAATATTCTGCAGTTGCTTCCTGCAGACAGAGGGTTAAATCAGACTTCCAACACAGAGCTGACGGAAAAGCAGCTGCACATCAAACAGGAGGGAGACATGTTTACCGCAGTGCCTGATTCCCCGTCGACACGAGTTGGCTGTGGTTGTTTTCCTCAGCTCGGCCACGCTGGCAGTTTGATGCATGGTGAATATGCCAGGGTGAATAGTGGCCACTCAGTACGATTCCCTCTACAGCCACTAAACCACTGCCTTCCACTGTTACTCACGCCTGACCCAGCTCTGGGGAGCACAATGCTATTTGCTTGATGTCAGTCAAATGGGTAATTTTTTTGTTAGGTTTAAATTGAAAAACCGGGCTGAGTGAAATGATAGTTCTCAACTCAGCAGCAGCAGCAGTCATGAGCTGGCTGCCTCATTATCCTGTGCAGGAAGAAACTGCAGATGCTGATTGAGGGAGGGGATCTTATAGAAACTTACAAAATTCTTAAGGGGTTGGACAGGCTAGATGCAGGAAGATTGTTCCCGATGTTGGGGAAGTCCAGAACAAGGGGTCACAGTTTAAGGATAAGGGGGAAATCTTTTAGGACCGAGATGAGAATATTTTTTTTCACACAGAGAGTGGTGATTCTGTGGAATTCTCTGCCACAGAAAGTAGTTGAGGCCAGTTCATTGGCTATATTTAAGAGGGAGTTAGATGTGGCCCTTGTGGCTAAAGGGATCAGGGGGTACGGAGAGAAGGCAGGTACGGGATACTGAGTTGGATGATCAGCCATGATCATATTGACTGGCGGTGCAGGCTCGAAGGGCCGAATGGCCTACTCCTGCACCTATTTTCTATGTTTCTATGTTTCTATGCTGGTTTAAACCAAAGATTTATCTCCAAATTCTAAATAACACAGAATATAGACCAGGACAGGAACAGGCCCTTACGATCTTACTATCTTAGTAATCCTCTTGTTACTACCTCCTTACCTTCTCACTTTAGCACCAACGTTGGTCATTTTTGGCAATTAATTTTTGAACTTTATATTCAAACTCAGTTTGCGGAGAGTCGGTATGTCAAGGAGGACTCTCGTGAACTTCTACAGGTGCACAGTAGAGAGCACGCTGACCGGTTGCATCGTGGCCTGGTTCGGCAACTTGAGCGTCCAGGAGCGGAAAAGACTACAGAAAGTTGTGACCACTGCCCAGTCCATCATCGGCTCTGACCTCCCCACCATCGAAGGGATCTATCGCAGTCGCTGCCTCAAAAAGGCTGCCAACATCATCAAGGACCCACACCATCCTGGCCACGCACTCGTCTCACCGCTGCCATTGGGAAGAAGGTACAGGAGCCTGAAATCTGTAACGTCCAGGTTCAGGAACAGCCACTTCCCCACAGCCATCAGGCTATTAAACACAACATCAAACAAACTCTGAACTATAACAGCCTATTGCACCTTATCTGTTTATTTATGTGTATATATATGGTCTATGGTATATAGACACACTGAACTATAGACCACACTGAAGTGTTCTGTATTATGCGTACAATACTCTGTTGTGCTGCAGCAAGCAATAATTTCATTGTCCTATCTGGGACACATGACAATAAAACTCTTGACGACTTGAAACTGTACAGTATCAGGGCTGAACTGAATAAGTAGAATATTTCAGTCTTCTTCAGACTGAGAGTCAGGGGAGAGGGAAACTAGAAATATCGACGGTGGGTGATGTAGAGAGAGATAGTTATTTTATTCTAGTTGTTCTTTATCTCTCTTCATCACCGTCCACATCTCTTGTCCCCCCCTCTCCCCTGACTCTCAGTCTGAAGAAGGGTCTCGACCCGAAACGTCACCCATTCCTTCTCTCCAGAGATTCTGCCCGTCCCGCTGAGTTACTCCAGCGTTTTTGCGTCTGTCTTAGATTGAACTTCAATTCTCGTTGGGAGGGGGATAAAGAGACACAGAGTGCTGGAGTAACTCAGCGGGTCAGGCAGTATCTCTGGGGAACATGGATAGGTGATGTTTCGGGTCAGGACCCTACCTCAGACTGATTTTGGGGCCCAACATAGGAAGGTGGACCCACCTCTGAGATTTTCGCAGTGGAGCAGCAAAATGTGGACACAAGGAACTGCAGATGCTGATTTACCAAAAATAAAAGACTCAAAGTGCTGGATGAATTGGGTTGGTCGGGCAACATCTGTGGGGGAAATGGACAAGCGTTGTTTTGGTGAGGGAGTCTGAAGGAGGGTTGTGGCATGAAACATTGCCTGTACATTTCCTCCACAGATGCTGCCTGACCCGCTGTGTTCAACCAGCACCTTGTGTTAAAACCCCTCCGGCCTTCCTTACCTGAAATTCCTCTGAATTCCACTCGCTTATAGCTATCTACAGTATGTCTGTGAAGTCTAATCCACAGGCTACGTGCTTTAAAACAACCGTTGGCTGATTCTATCTTGTCGTCTAAAAATTCCTTGTGATCCCATTATTTCTTGATCTCAGTATTAAAGAGAGCAATGTTAGTGTTTATTTCAAGAGGGCTTGTACACAAAAACAAGGATGTAATGCTGAGGCTCTACAAGGCGCTGGTCAGGCCTCATTTGGAATATTATGAGCAATGTTGGGCCCCATATCTGAGGAAGGGTGTGCTGGCTCTGGAGAGGGTCCAGAGGAGGTTTACAAGAACGATCCCAGGAATGAGTAGGTTAGCATATGATGAGCGTTTGACGGCACTGGGCCTGTACTCGCTGGACCTTAGAAGAATGAGGGGGGACCTCATTCAAACATACAGAATAGTGAAAGGCTTGGATGGAGTGGATGAGGAGAGGATGTTTCCGATGGTGGGAGAGTCTAGGACTGGAGGTCATAGTCTCAGAATTAAAGGACGGAGAATTTAGGAAAGAGATGAAGAGAAATGTATTTAGTCAGAGGGCGGTGAATCTGTGGAATTATTTGCCACAGAAGGCTGTGGAAGCGAAGTCAATGGATATTTTTAAGGTAGAGATAGATAGATTATTGATTAGTACGGGTGTCAGGGGTTATGAGGAGAAGGCAGGAAAATGGGTTAAGAGGGAGATACAGATCAGCCATGATGGAATGGCGGAGCAGACTTGATGAGCCGAATGGCCTAATAATCCTATCCCTTATGACCCTATGACCTTTTGATCCAGAGACCCGGGTTCGATCCTGACTATGGGTGCTGCTTGTGCGGAGTTTGCACGTTCTCCCCGTGACCTGCGTGGGTTTTCTCCGGGTGCTCCGGTTTCCTCCCTCGCTCCAAACACACGCAGGTTAATTGTGGGTTAATTGGCTTCTGTAAATGGTAAATTGTCCCTAGTGTGTGTAGGATAGTGCGGGGTTGATTGCTGGGTCGACGCGGACCCGGTGGGTCTAAGGGCCCGTTCCCGCGCTGCATCTCTGAAGTCTAAAGAGAGGGAGCAGTGTGATTCACATTATTGACAGTCAGCATTTTCTCAGACGCTGCCTAAAGCCATTGTTGGTAATTAGTTATTAAACCTGCATCACTCTTTTGACTTTGCATTTCGCCCTCTACCACCGGCTGACACTGTGCCCCATCAAACATATTTTAAACAAGTTTATATTAATAGCTGTAGGTCCCCCCCGCACCCCAGTCACCTCATAAGGCCATAACACTAATGCAGTGACAGAGTTTCCAGATCATTAGATCTCACGGAGATATTCCAGCTCATTTTCAGAGTTCCTCTCGCTCTTCAGTGGGGCTGACCCATGGAAATGATTGGAGGGGCAACAAGTACAACCAACGGCCACAGTCTGAAGGCCATCCCTGGACATATATGACACCCCTGCTAACTCACATCTCCGATCACTGGGCAGAATCCTGAGCAATTGATACCATTAGCCCTCTCCACTCCAATGAAAGGCAGCGTTCCTCCCTATCATGTAAAATCGGAGCTTATCTGCCTTTGACAGAAGTCGTTCTCTAACTTCAATGCTGTAAAACTAAAGGGCGGTGAGTCGGCCGTCAGAGGGACACTCTGCAAAATCAATAGCAGCGATTGAGAAACTTCAGTGACTAAGTGGGATATCAGTCACGTTGGATTTGCTTTGAGGAGCACCCAGCAGCCTTGGGGCTAAATACTAAATGAACACAGCGATCCATGGAAAATTTTGGGGTTTTTTTGCTTTTGTTTGGCCGGCTTTAGGTTGGAAGAAATTTACCCGCATTCGTTTGAAACGGTGATTTGTTGCTGTGGATTTATGTTCGATAGTTTCCTGTACATTGCTGATGAAGTGCAGCACATGTATCAGGGTGAGAGCTTGATACATGTCCCGGCCAACAGTACAATCAATGGGGGCTGCCATCAATATTTATCTTTCTTCACGTGCAAAAAGAGAGATCAATATTGATCGCAGCCCCCATTGATTCTATTGTTGGCCGGCACATGAAAGAACTGAGTTAATATCCATTGGGGGTGGAAGGGGGAAGGGGGAAGGGGGAAGGGGGAAGGGGGAAGGGGGAAGGGGGAAGGGGGAAGGAGAGTGCGTTCTTGCCCCAGACATTCCCGTTTGGCAGAAGGGATAGGCCGTGATGAAAGTCCATTTACCAAAATGGAGAGTTAAATTATTTAAAAATAAAATAAAATAATAAATATAATGTCAAATTATTTTTAAAAAAATTAAAAAAACACTAAAAACAATTAAAATAAAATAATAAATAAAACACAATGTTTTTTTTTAATAAAGTAAAATAATAAAAGTATATATTTTTTTTAATTCAAAAATAAAATAATAAAAGTAAAAATATATAAAATAATAAAAATACAAATATAAAATAATAAAAATTAAAAATATAAGATAATAGAAATTAAAAAAAGAAAAGTAAAAAACATAAAATAATAAAAAATATATAAAATAATAAAAATAAAAAAATAAAAATTCAATATATAAAATAATAAAAGTTTAAAAAAATAATAAAAAATAAAAAATAAAATAATAAAAATAAATAATAAAATAATAAAAATTAAAAATATAAAATAATAAAAATTAAAAATATAAAATAACAAAAAAATATTTAAAAAAATTAAAACAGTAAAAAATAATTAAAATAAAATAACAAATAAAACACAAATAATGTTTTTTTAAATAAAGTTAAATAATAGAAGTATATATATTTTTAAATTCAAAAATAAAACAATAAAAATGAAATATATAAAATATTAAAAAAATAAAAATATTATATAATAAAAAATAAAATAAAGATATACAAAATATAATGATAAAAATCTAAATAAAATAAAATCATGGAGGGTTAAACTAATTTTCCAGGAATGATCAATTACTGTGAAGTTCGGGGCAGATCTTACAATCAATACTGATTATTCAGCAAACTGGTCAAGGGGAAAGCTCAGTAGAAACTTGTCTAATTGGCTTCTTGTTGGTTTAAAGAAGCAACATCATCTTATTAGTAGCCACGCACTGTAATATTTCACATGTCATTAGCACTTCTATTCAACGTGCTAACAAAGCCATTGTGGTCGAGCTTTGAGAATTAAACAAAAGTCTTTCTTTTTCACAACCAAAGCAGCAAATGTTGGAGACACTCCCAATATCAGGTGGAATTTATGGAAAGACAAACAGAGTGAACAGATTGTAGTCAGAACTCCGACTGACATTTCCATACTGACCATTAAGGAGAATCTTTGATATAGATGCGTGAGAAAGAACTGCAGATGCTGGATAAAATCGAAGGTAGACACAAAATGCTGGAGTAACTCAGCGGGTGAGGCAGTCTCCATGGAGAGAAGGAATGGGTGACGTTTCGGGTCGAGACCTTTCTTCAGGCTGATGTTGGGCGGGGGGGGGGAGGGAGGATAGAAAGCGGGCGGAGACAGTAGGACTTCTAGGAGAGCTGGGAAGGGGGAGGGGAAGTGGGAGAAAGCAAGGGTTACTTGAAGTTAGAGAAGTCAATGTTCATACCGCTGGGGTGTAAACTACCCAAGCGAAATATGAGGTGCTGTTCCTCCAATTTGCGCTGGGCCTCACTCTGGCCATGGAGGAGGCCCAGGACAGAAAGGTCCGATTCGGAATTGGAGGGGGAGTTGAAGTGCTGAGCAATTGGGAGATCAGGGAGGTTAAGACGGCCTGAGCGGAGGTGTTCAGCGAAACGATCGCCGAGCCTGCGCTTGGTCTCGCCGATTTAGAGAAGTTGACACCTGGAACAGCGGATACAGTACATGAGGTTGGAGGAGGTGCAAGTGAACCTCTGCCTCACCTGGAAAGACTGATTGGGTCCTTGGATGGAGTCGAGGGGGGATTTTGATATTAATCTTTACTTAAATGTTTAAACATTTAGGTGACACAAGGAACTGCAGATGCTGGAATCCTGAGTGAAAAACAAAATGCTGGAGGAACTCAGCAGGTCAGGCAGCATCTGTGGACGGACATTGATACTCGATGTTTCGAGTTGGGACCCTTCTTTAGACAAGGATCGGAGTCGCCGGGTTCCTCCAGCACTTTGTGTTTTGCTCAACGTTCCAGCGTCTGCAGTTTCCTTGTGTCTCCATGGGAAAACTCTTATCCATTTGGGATGATTAGAACTTGACCCTTAGTAACTGGCAGTCTCGATGTAGACTCAAGAAGGATTCCCACCCCAACATCGGGTGCACGGAACGAGCTGCTGGAGGAGGTAGTTGAGGTTGGGACTATCGCAACGTTTGAGAAACATTTAGTACATGGATAGGATAGGTTTAGAGGGATATGGGCCAAACGCAGGCAGACAGGTGGGACTAGTGTAGATGGGATATGTTGGACAGTGTGGACAAGTTGTGCCGAAGGGCCTGTTAACACGATGTAAGACTCTATGACTCTGTGTGACAATAACAAACGAAACTAAAGTAAACTTGCGCCACACATCTCCTTTAAACCTCTCTCACCTTCTAAGTATGCTCTCTAGCCTTTGCCATTTCCACCCTGTAAAAGAGGTTCTGACTGTCTACCATATCTATGCCTCTTGTAATTTACTAAACTTCTGATAGAGGTCTCCCCTCAACTTCCAGCATGGATAAACCGTATGAGAGAAATATCATGTAACTGCACACAGTAAATGGCTCGGATGTAATCATGTATTGCCTTTCCGCTGACTGGTTAGTATGCAACATTAGGGCAGTCATGGTGGCGCAGTGGTAGAGTTGCTGCCTCACAGCGCCGGACACCCGACTTCGATCCCGACTAGGGGTGCTGTCTGTACGGAGTTTGTACGTTCTTGCCGTGACCCGCGTGGGTTTTCTCCGAGATCTTCGGTTTCCTCCCACACTCCAGAGACGTGCAGGTTTGTAGGTTAATTGGCTTGGTATAAGTGTACAAATTGTCCCCAGTGTGTGTGTAGGACAGTGTTAGGGTGCGGGGATCGCTGGTCGGCGCGGACCCGGTGGGCCGAAGGGCCTGCTTCCGCGCTGTATCTCCAAACTAAACTAAAACTACAGAGTATTCTTCCCTTCCCAGAGCAGAGAAATGCCAGGAAATGCTGACGAGGTTTTATTTATTCAAACTTCTAAAGCAGCGAATGTGATGACCCAGGGAATCAATGGAGTGTGCAGCGATTTGGCTGCAAGCAGGAAAGAGAGTAGCCCAGCTTGCACGAAATCAGTATTTAATCAGGGAAGCTGAGAGTTATTCTAAATTTACCTATTAACACCGTTGACATTTTACATGTATCGATGGCATGTTTGAAAATAAACTAAAACATTCTTGCATCAAACTAAATATGTGAATAGATTTTTCAGAAATTGATTTGTTAAAAGATGATTGGAGAAGATTAATCTATTTGCGGCAAATTTATCTGCAGTTCAAGGCAGGAGAGAAAAATAGGCTTAGCGAAGGTTTTAATGATTGTTTATAAAGTGATAGGAGCAGAATTGGGCCATTCGGCCCATCAAGTCTATTCCGCCATTCAATCATGGCTGATCTATCTCTCCCTCCTAACCCCGTTCTCCTGCCTTCTCCCCATAACCCCCCGACACCCGTACTGATCAAGAATGTCTGGTTACAAGCTTAGAAGCACAACTGATTCTAAAATAGACACAGAAGGGACAAAAGTTTAGGGGTAACATGAGGGGGAACTTCTTTACTCAGAGAGTGGTAGCTGTGTGGAATGAGCTTCCAGTGGAAGTGGTGGAGGCAGGTTTGATTTTATCATTTAAAAATAAATTGGATGGGTATATGGACGGGAAAGGAATGGAGGGTTTTGGTCTGAGTGCAGGTAGATGGGACTAGGTGAGAGTAAGTGTTCGGCACGGACTAGAAGGGCCGAGATGGCCTGTTTCCGTGCTGTAATTGTTATATGGTTACATGGTTAATGCTGAAGTAACTCAGCGGGACAGGCAGCATCTCTGGAGAGAAGGAATGGGTGACGTTTCGGGTCGAGGCCCTTCTTCAGACCAGATTCAAAGAGCAGTCATTGGTAAAAGTAGTCAATAATGTGCGGAGGAAGTGAATAAATGGTTCACTGATTGAGATGACGGCTTTTCCATTCGGCCTTCTTCCACTGCTGATAAAAAGCAAAGGTTTCAAGATCTCAAGGTCAGTTGATTGCCACATGCATCAATTAAGTTACGGTGAAATTCAAATTGATTGATTGATTGAATTAATTGAATGATACAGCATGGAAACAGGCCCTTCGGCCCACCGGTTCCATGCCGACCACCGTTCACACTAGTTCTGTGTGCAGGGAGGAACTACAGATGCTGGTTTAAACACTAGTTCTATGCTATCCCACTTTCTCATCCACTCCCTACACACTAGGGGCAATTTTAGAGGGGGATCGCTGGTCGGCGCGGACCCAGTGGGCCGAAGGGCCTGTATCTGCGCTGTATCTGCGCTGTAAAGTTATCTATTGCAAACCAAAATCATTTCAACTGCGAACATCAAACACAGACCGAAAACATAACCAAAAATTGTAATAATTTAAGCACTTATTTTCTGAAGTGTTGGGTGATTTTGAGGATGTAACAAGTAAAATGGACAAGGGAGAGCCAGTGGATGCGGTGTACCTGGACTTTCAGAAAGCGTTTGATAAGGTCCCACACAGGAGATTAGTGGGCAAAATTAAGGGACATGGTATTGGGCAAAGATCCTATAACAAGCAAGATAGACCACTCGACGAAAAAGACGTAGTACGGTCATGGGCAGATTCATGGGTAATTTCCGGCCCTATTTCCGTAACCGGCTTCCGTCTCCGCACCAAAGATCCCATAGGATAATAGTGCGGAGATGGTTACAGAAACATCCTCGTAAAAATGAAAGTTATTTGGTAAAAATCTTCTCCTCATTTTCAGAATTTAAATTTATTAACACAAACTGTTCCCCCGCAACGTTGATTACACTGCGGGTCGGGTCGGGTCGGGTTACGGAAATGGATGATAAAAAGGCCCACGTTCCATTCCGTTGCGTACTACACGTCAGCCCATTGCATTTAGCAGGAGTGGTCTATCTTGCTCCGCTATAGGATCTTTGGTGTTGGGGGTAGGGTACTGACATGGATAGAAAATTGGTTTGCAGACAGGAAACAACGAGTAGAGATTAACGGGTCCCTTTTAGAATGGCAGGCAGTGACCAGTGGGGTACCGCAAGGCTCAGTGCTGGGACTGCAGTTATTTGGCCTACTCCTGCACCTATTATCTATGTATCTATGTATTCATGGAAGGGGGAAAGATTCCCAAAGTGAATCTGACACCGTAATTGGTAGCTCGCTGGGAATAAAATCCCCAGAAAATCTTTTGGTGGAATAATAAAGTCCGTGTTGAGTGTTGATTCCCATGCCAAGGATCAAAGTTCTCTCAGAGTACAGCTCATGAATAATTTGAAACTATGGATTCAGTGTCAACATGCTCTGTGTTTTATTGACACAACCCTGCCCCAAAGCAAATGTGATGAAAATGTATTCAACGCGGTTAACACTGTTGTGAATTAGCAGCAACCTTCAAACCTCATATTTTAACCCAAAGTCTGACGCAAAGTGCTGGAGTAACTCAGCGGGTCAGGCAGCATCTGTGGAGAACATGGATAGGTGACGTTTCACAGAGTGCTGGAGTAACTCAGCGGGTCAGGCAGCATCTGTGGAGAACATGGATAGGTGACGTTTCACAGAGTGCTGGAGTAACTCAGCGGGTCAGGCAGCATCTGTGGAGCAAAGGAAATGGGCAACCTTTCGGGCCGAAACCCTGAAGGAAATAGGCAACGTTTCCGCCGAAACCCGGAAGGGTTTCGGGCCGAAACGTTGCCTATTTCCTTCGCTCCATAGATGCTGCCGGAACATGGATAGGTGACGTTTCACAGAGTGCTGGAGTAACTCTGCGGGTCAGGCAGCATCTGTGGAGAACATGAACTGGTGACGTTTTGGGTTGGGACCCTTCTTCAGAGTCTGTTGTTCAGTTTAGTGTAGAGATACAGCGTGGAAACAGGCCCTTTGGCCCACTGAATCCGTGCCGAGCAGCGATCCCCACACACTAACACACACTAGGGACAATATTTTTACATAATTGCACCAAGCCAATTAAACTACAAACCTGTACGTCTTTGGAATGTGGGAGGAAACCGATGATCTCAGAGAGATCTCATGTAGGTCACGGGGAGAATGTACAAACTCCGTACAGACAGCACCCGTAGTCGGGTACGAACCCGGGTCTCTGGCGCTGTGAGGCAGCAGCTCTACCGCTGCCGCTCTAAATGAAACTAGCTAAATGTAGGTTAATTGGCCTCTGTCAATTGCCCCTAATGTGTGGGGAGTGGACGTGAATGTGGGATAATGTGGAAGCAGTGTGAATGGGTAGATGTATGGTCGGTCTGGGCTCGGCGGCCAATCGGCCTGTTTATGTGCTGTATCGTTCAATAACAAAGATAAGAATGAGGCTCTTTGTCTCAGTGATCAAAGTACAACTCTGCCCCAAGGTTTAAGTCTGTATTCACAATCATTAGACCTTCACTGAGCCCCTTAGATAATTAGCCTCTGTAAATTTCCCCCTCTAATGCCTGTGGAGGCAAGTCAATGGGCATGTTTAGAGTGGAGACTGTCAGGTTCTTGATTAGTACGGGTGTCAGGGGTTATGGGGGAAGGCAGGAGAATGGGGTTAGGAGGGAGGGATAAATCATCCGTGATTGAATGGCAGAGCAGACTCGATGGGCCGAATGGCTTAATTCTGCTCCTACGATTTATGAACTCATTATGAAGTTATCTGAAGAAACACAGCCATTGGTTGTTGATAACACCAGGAATAATTTATCTGGCACGTTTAAATGTTTTAAGATACAATACATGTGAGTTTTATACAGCGTTTTATACTGAGCTCCATAAGGTGCCATCAGAACAGTGGCATGGTGGCGCAGCGGTAGAGTTGCTGCCTTATAGCGCTTACAACGCCAGAGACCCGGGTTCGATCCCGACTACGGGCGCTGTCTGTACGGAGTTTGTACCTTCTCCCCGTGACCTGCGTGGGTTTTCTCACCGAGATCTTCGTTTCCTCCCGCACTCCAAAGACGTGCAGGTTTGTAAGGTGTCTGTGTAAATTGTCCCTAGTGTGTGTAGGATGGTGTTAGTGTGCGGTGATCGCTGGTCGGCACGGACTCGGTGGGCCGAAGGGCCTGTTTACCGCGCTCTATCTCTAAACTAAACTAAACTAAAGTAAACAGTTGGGCACAAATCTGGTCATAAATGATGATGATCTTTAGTGGATGCAAATGTCAGGTAAATTTTGTGTGAATCAAACTAATAGAGAGAAACTCCGGAGGATACAAGAGGCTGGAATCTTGAACAAAACACTGAGGGTGCAGGAGTTACACGATGGAGATGACATTTTGGATCGGGTCCCTTCTTTAGACTGAGATGATGCTTCGTGTAGCATGGACTAGTCTGCAACAACACTGTGGAGTTGAGCCGCTGTTCAAGTTCAAGCCCTCATTAGAAGGATGGGAAGTCCGTCTGGATGAACAAGACAGTCAGTCTAAATGTGGAAACCAATAACTGCGGATGCAGGTTCATTCCAAAGATAGACACTAAGCGCTGGAGTAACTCAATGGGCCAGGCCAGGATAGGGGGGACATTTCGGGTCGGGGCCCTTCTTCAGAAAGTCAGGTCAGGCCTCTGTTTTAGTAACAACACCCAAGGTTTAGCAGCATCCGTGGAGGCAGTGTAACAGTTCCAACATTCTTCAGACCCATCTGAAGCAGGGGTGGGCAACCTTGTTCTGCGTAGGGGCCAGGACCCTTGTTACGGGCGCCCACCAACATGGCGTACCTACGGACCATTGCCTCGGCTCTGTCCTGAAGGCGGTGGCTCAAATATTCACACTCACTCTTCCCCGGCCTACTGACAACCAAAGACCCTATAGCGAGCAAGATAGACCACTCGACGAAACAGACATAGTACGGTCATGGGCAGATTCATGGGTAATTTTCGGCCCCATTTCCGTAACCGGCTTCCGTCTCCGCACCAAAGATCCCGTAGGATAATAGTGCGGAGACGGAAGCCGGTTACGGAAACGTCCTCGTAAAAATAAAAGTTCTTTGTAAAAATCTTCTCATTTTCAAATTTTAATTTATTAACACAAACTGTTCCCCCGCAACGTTGATTACACTGCGAGTCGGGTCGGGTCGGGTTACTGAAATGATGAAAAAAAGGCCCACGTTCCGTTCCGTTGCGTACTACACGTCAGCCCATTGCATTTAGCAGGAGTGGTCTATCTGGCTCCGCTATAGGATCTTTGCTGACAACCCCGGTCCCGACAGTGAAGCCCAGACACGGAAGGTGTGCGGCCGTGCGCAGGACGCGGTTCAGCCAGAGCTCGGCGCTCGGTTCTAAAGGGTCCTGACCTGAAACATCGTCAGTCCATTCCTCCATTCTCTCCACAGATGCTGCCTGACCCACTGAGTTCCTCCAGCACTTTGTGTTTGGCAGAGGAACACTTGACTGATCAGCACCAGGCGTATTTTAGCCTGCATTGACCATATCCAGCTTTTATTCCTCATAAATCGTAGCATCTTTTAATTATGTTCGGCATGAGTGTTTATTGCATGTAGATTTTATGATGTAATATTGAATACAGCGCATTGGAAACTTCTCAGTTGAGAGAACACATCTGGTATTCTCTGAGTCAAACCTGCATGGTACTTGCATGCATAGTATATTAACTTGTTATAGGGGGTTCCAATAACAAGTTCACGTTCACAAGTTATAGGAGTAGAATTAGGCCATTCGGCCCGTCGAGTACAGTCCGTCATTCAATCATGGCCGATCTCTGCCTCCTAATCCCATTTTCCAGCCTTCTCCCCATAACCCTTGACACCCCGTTCTAATCAAGAACTTGTCTATCTCTGCCTTAAAAATATTCACTGACTTGGCCTCCACAGCCGTCTGTGGCAACGAGTTCCACAGATTCACCACCCTCTGATTAAAGAAGTTCATCCTCACCTTTCTAAAAGAGCGTCCTTTTAATTCTGAGGCTGTGCCCTCTGGTCCTAGACTCTCCCACTAGTGGAAACATCCTCTCCACATGAATGAATGAATGAATAGGTTTATTGTCCAAGTATTCACATACAAGGAATTTGCCTTGGTGCTCTGCCCACAAGTGACAACGTGACATACAGTGACAGTTAGGAGTGACACATAAAACATTAAACATTAATAATAAAACATTATCGATTAAACATGTGAATTAAATAAAATACCAGAACAAAGGAGGCTACAGATTTTTGGTTATTGATTAGAGCTACTACTCGTGGAAAAAAGCTGTTTTTATGTCTGTCTGTGGCAGCTTTGACAGTCCGGAGTCGCCTTCCAGAGGGAAGTGATTCAAAGAGTTTGTGGCCAGTGTGAGAGGGGTCAGAGATGATCTTGCCCGCTCGCTTCCTGGCCCTTGCAGTGTACGGTTCGTCAATGGAGGGAAGGTTACATCCACTCTATCCGGGCCTTTAATTATTGTGTAAGTTTCAATGAGGTCCCCCCCCTCAACCTTCTAAACTCCAGCGAGTACAGGCCCAGCGCCGTCAAACGCTCATCACATGCCAACCCACTAATTCCTGGACGCAGTCACGTGATTCCAACACCCTCCCACAAAATAGTTCACCGCATTCACTGGGAGTTAAAGGATGTGTCATATGCTGAGAGAATGGAGCAGCTGGGCTTGTACACTCTGGAGTTTAGAAGGATGAGAGGAGATCTTATTGAACCATATAAGATTATTAAGGGTTTGGACACGCTGGAGGCAGGAAACATGTTACATGGATACATAGATACATAGAAAATAGGTGCAGGAGTATGCCATTCGGCCCTTCGAGCCTGCACCGCCATTCAATATGATCATGGCTGATCATCCAACTCAGTATCCCGTACCTACCTTCTCTCCATACCCCATGTTCCCGATGTTGGGGGAGTCCAGAACCAGGGGCCACAGTTTAAGAATAAGGAGTAAGCCATTTAGAACGGAGACGAGGAAACTACTCCTGCACCTATTGTCTATTGTCTATTGTGTTGAATTGTTATGACAGAAACAGGGGGGGGGGGGGGGGGGGGGGAATGAATAATCTAAATGATTTAATTGATCGGTATCTAGCGAACTGACTGCGGTCCAATTTCAAGCTGACGCAGGGATGTGTATTCTTCACTGACATGTCTGGGGCGATTCCGATTGTCTTGGCAAACAGAGCTGACATAATCCGTCATAATTGCTGAATATTACAGGGGGGGAGAGAGACGCGATGGAAGAGGAACTGCGCAGATTTCACCGAGCCTGTGAGCACATTTTTATTCAACCTCATTAAACATTCATACAAAAAGCAAATATGAAATCCACCTTCTCCTGTTAAATCAAAGGAAAGTTAAAAATATTACCGCAAAAAATAATAATAATACCTTGAAGGTATTTATGTTCTTCAATATGTCTTGTCCGTTGTGATGAAATAGTAATAAAAATCCCAGCTATTAGATAGCAACGAGTAAATGGAGAGGTGCAGGGAGGGACAGAGAGAGTTTAGTTTTATTTAGTTTAGAGATACAGTGCGGAAGCAGGCCCTTCGGCCCACTGAATCCGTGCTGACCAGCGATCACCCCCATACAATAGCACTATCCTATACACACTAAGGGACAATTGACATTTTTTACTGAAGCCAATTAACTTCTATGGATGTAGGAGCACCCGGAGAAAACCCACGCAGGTCACGGGAAGAACGTACCAACTCTGTACAGGCAGCACCCCGTGGTCAGGATCGAACCTGAGTCTCTGATGCTGTGAGACAGCAACTGTCGCTGCACCACCGTGCCGCCCTTGAACTTCCTGCTTCATAACATTGTCTGTGAAAATACTTGGCCAATTTGGATTGGCATTTACTTCTTCTTTCCTGTCTATCATCTATGTTTCAGATGTTGGGCCCGGCTCTTGCTCAGTGGCCAGCCTTCTTGTTTGTCACCGCGAGATCTTCCAGGCAGCATTGTTCACCAAGAAGTGGGCATCTTAGTAGGTGTGGCATGGATTGTACAGATGTTCCACTTTCACATTCCCTGTCTGCCACATCTGCATCACCCCATTTGCTCATCTTGGTCTTGCATCGGCCCATCCCTGTACGAAGCCTATTGAGGGACTTCCAGTCACACATGTGACCAGGTGGCAGCTGTTCCTTGGTGGGATGGGCATCTTTACGTGGTGGAGGTTATCGCTGCGTTGCTTGTCCCACAAGGCTAGTCTGGTTGCTTGAGGAGACGGTGACAGAGGCTGGACTGTGTGAAGAAGCTCTTCCCTCAACTTGAGCCATTTTGGGGCTGGGTGATGGGAGTGACAGGAATGGCGGGTGTCCCCAACTTGCCTGCTACGTTCAGTTCTACCGGCGGATTTACCGATGGACTTTAGTCAGAAGGCAGTTAATCTGTGGAACTCATTGCCGCAGAGGGCTGTGGAGGCCAAGTCAGTGGATATTTTCTAGGCAGGGATAGACAAGTTCTTGATTAGAACGGGTGTCAAGGGTTGTGGGGCGAAGGCAGGAGAATGGGATTAGGAGGCAGAGATCAGCCATGATTGAATGGCGGAGTGGACTCGATGGGCCGAATGGCCTGATTCTACTATTACTTGTGAACTTGTGACTAATACCTGTATTGAAGTTGTCTTCAATCACAAATTCTGATGAGGAGATTTCAATGGAAAAGGGTGAAGTTTCGCTGGATGAAAATACCGCTGAATTTGTTAGTTCATTGGAACTATCTTCAGTATCAGTGGTGAGGATGGTTAGTTTACCACTGACTGCTGCTGGGACCTTTCATAGTACTCCTTCCATCCATTCTATTCAGCTGGAGATAGACTTGTCAGCATGCTTTCCTACTGACATCACCCCTCATTCAACCCTGACCTCGGGTGCTGTCTGTGTGGAGTTTGCCCGTTCTCCCTCTGACCACGTGGGTTTCCTCCTGGTGCTTGGTTTCCTCCCACTTCCCAAAGACGTTCAGGTTCGTAGGTTATTCTGTAAATAACTGCCCCTTAGTGTGTAGGGAGTGGATGTAAATGGGGGGAACATAGAGCCAGCTTGAATGGGTGATTAACAACCAGAGAGCAGTCCTGAACGACTATCTACCTCATTGGAGACCCTCAGACTATCTTTAAGAGAGAACTGCAGATGCTGGAAAAATCGAAGGTTGACAAAATTGCTGGAGAAACTCAGCGGGTGAGGCAGCATCTATGGAGCGAAGGAATAGGTGACGTTTCGGGTCGAGACCCTTCTGGAAACTCAGCGGGTGAGGCAGCATCTATGGAGCGAAGGAATAGGTGACGTTTCGGCCCGAAACGTCACCTATTCCTTCGCTCCATAGATGCTGCCTCACCCGCTGAGTTTCTCCAGCATTTTTGTCTACCCTCAGACTATCTTTGATCAGACTTTATCTTACACTAAATGTTATTCACGGTATTCCCTTCATTCCCTCGGCTTGTACACGTTGGAATTCATTAGACTGAGGGGGGATCTTATAGAAACTTACAAAATTCTTGAGGGGTTGGACAGGCTGGATGCAGGAAGATTGTTCCCGTTGTTGGGGAAGTCCAGAACTAGGGGTCACAGTTTAAGGATACAGGGGAAGACTTTTAGGACCGAGATGAGGAAATCATTTTTTACACAGAGAGTGGTGAATCTGTGGAACTCTCTGCCACAGAAGGTAGTTGAGGCCAGTTCATTGGCTATATTTAAGAGGGAGTTGGATGTGGCCCTTGTGGCTAAAGGGATCAGGGGGTATGGAGAGAAGGCAGGGATGGGATACTGAGTTGGATGATCAGCCATGATCATATCAAATGGCGGTGCAGGCTCGAAGGGCTGAATGGCCTACTCCTGCACCTATTTTCTATGTTTCTATGTTTCTATGTTTCTATCATGTATCTGTACACTGTGGACGGCTCGATTGTAATCACGTATTGTCTTTCCGCTGACTGGATAGCGAGCAATAAAATCTTTTCACCGTACCTCGGTACACGTGACAGTAAACTAAACTCAAGCTCAATGGCCGGCGCGGACTCGGTGGGCTGAAGGGCCTGTTTCCGCGCTGTATCTCCAAACTAAACAAACTCAAATGTCAAAACTTGGAATCAAGACCTCTGTTTGAGAAACCGGCACTCCGTTAACAGGAGTGCGTCACGCAGCCGCAGAATAATACCGCCATCAGTTGGAGCGAATATTGCTTTCTGGAGTCAAGTGCCCAGGTAAGATGATAAGTAATGAAAATATCGAGAGAGGTGGAGAAGCACTTGTTATGAAATTATTTTACATCAGAGTGGGATCATTTACGCTGCTGAAAATCTGTCTCGGGCTGTACATCAAATACCAATTTTTGTTTGAATATGTGAAAGACAAAGATTCATCACATACATGGACTAACCAGTCAATTACACTTTATTTGCCAGGAACTCTGATGTGTTAGTCTGGCAGGAGCGGATGGGAATATTGTGGAAACTATAATGAAGGATGTAATCGAGAAATCCCAGAAAAGCATAAGAGGATTGGTTAGAGTCAACATGGATTTATGAAAGGCAGCAGTGTGAAGAAGGAACTGCAGATGTTGGTTTAAAGGCAGGCACAAAATGCTGGAGTAACTCAGCGGGAAAAGGCAGCATCTCTGGAGAGAAGGTATGGGTGACAATAGACAATAGACAATAGACAATAGACAATAGGTGCAGGAGTAGGCCATTTGGCCCTTCGAGCCAACACCGACATTCAATGTGATCATGGCTGATCATCCCCAATCAGTACCCCGTTCCTGCCTTCTCCCCATAATCCCTTGATTCCCTTAGCCCTAAGAGCTAAATCTAACTCTCTTTTGAATGCATCCAGTGAACCGGCCTCCACTGCCTTCTGAGGCAGAGAATTCCACAGACTCACAACTCTCTGTGTGAAAAAGTTTTTCCTCATCTCCCTTCTAAATGGCTTACCCCTTATTCTTAAACTGTGGCCTCTGGTTCTGGACTCCCCCAACATCGGGAACATGTTTGTTGCCTCTAGCGTGTCCAATCCCTTAATAATTTGATATGCTTCTATAAAATCCCCTCTCATTGTTCTAAACTCCAGTGAGTATAAGCCCAGTCACTCCATTCTTTCATCATATGACAGTCCCGCCATCCTGGTAATTAACCTGGTGAACCTACGCTGCACTCACTCAATAGCAAGAATGTCCTTCTTCAAATGGGGAGCAAAACTACGCAAAATACTCCAGGTGTGGCCTCACCAGGGCCCTGTACAACTGCAGGACCTCTTTGCTCCTATAGTAGCTTGAGGTTTAAATGTCAACTTAATGTTGAACTGAATCATAATAAATTAACTATAAAATATTAAATGCATAATAAAACGTTATAATATTACCCATTAAATTAGTTATTTCTTCAAAAAATGTTTCATTTTGAATGTAAGTAATTTTAATGACTGCTGAAATAGCTAACCGTGCTGCAAAATGGGTGGCTCATGTCAAAGGTTGGGTTTGTCTAGAATCTGCCACAACCTGCTAGTGTTTCCTCATTAACTGCTGTAACAACGTTAAACTTGCCGAATCTTTTGTGCTCTGCCACTCAGCAAACGTGCAGGTTTTAAATATTGGGGAAAGAGTCACGCAGCTAGGGAACGTCACCCTGTAACACAACAGGAACTGCAGATGCTGGTTTAAACCGAAGATAGACACAACACAAAACGCTGGAGTAACTCAGCGGGACAGGCAGCGTCTCTGGAGAGAAGGAATGGGTGACGTTTCGTGTCTGGAGAAGAGTCTCGACCAGAAAATGTCACCCATTCCTTCTTTTCAAAGATGCTGCCTGTCCCGCTGAGTTATAGACAACAGACAATAGGCCAATAGGTGCAGGAGTAGGCCATTCGGCCCCTCGAGCCAGCACCGCCATTCAATGTGATCATCCCCAATCAGTACCCCATTCCTGCCTTCTCCCCATATCCCCTCACCCCGCTATCTTTAAGAGCCCTATCTAGCTCTCTCTTGAAAGTATCCAGAGAACCGGCCTCCACCGCCCTCTGAGGCAGAGAATTCCACAGACTCACAACTCTGTGTGAAAAAGTGTTTCCTCATCTCCGTTCCTAAGTGGCTTACCCCTTATTCTTAAACTGTGGCCCTGGTGGCTCCAGTATTTTATGTCTACCTTCAGTGTTAAAGTGAGTTTCATCTATGACCGTATATGGAGGATGCTCGGGAAGTGAACACGACAATAATATAACACTCATAACAAAATCCATTCCGTCTAAACCATATCTTGGTACTTCACGGTGCCATCCTACTCTTGCCCAGAGTAGGGGAACCGAGGACCAGAGGACATAGGTTCAAGGTGAAGGGGAAAAGATTTAATAGGAATCTGAGGGGTAACTTTTTCACCCAGAGGGTGGTGGGTGTATGGAACGAGCTGCCAGAGGAGGTAGTTGAGGCTGGGACTATCCCAACGTTTAAGAAACATTTAGACAGGTGCAGTGGCTTGCAAAAGTATTCATACCCCTTGAACTTTTCCACATTTTGTCTTGTTACAACCACAAACGTAAATGTATTTTATTGGGATTTTATGTGATAGACCAACACAAAGTGGTGCATAATTGTGAAGTGGAAGGAAAATGATACATGGTTTTCAAATTTTTTTACAAATAAAAAACTGAAAAGTGTGGCGTGCAAAAGTATTCAGCCCCCCTGAGTCAATACTTTGTAGAACCACCTTTCGCTGCAATTACAGCTGCAAGTCTTTTGGGGTATGTCTCTACCAGCTTTGCACATCTAGAGACTGAAATGTTTGCCCATTCTTCTTTGCAAAATAGCTCAAGCTCAGTCAGATTGGATGGAGAGCGTCTGTGAACAGCAATTTTCAAGTCTTGCCAGAGATTCTCAATTGGATTTAGGTCTGGACTTTGACTGGGCCATTCTAACACATGAATATGCTTTGATCTAAACCATTCCATTGTAGCTCTGGCTGTATGTTTAGGGTCGTTGTCCTGCTGGAAGGTGAACCTCCACCCCAGTCTCAAGTCTTTTGCAGACTCTTAACAGGTTTTCTTCCAAGATTGCCCTGTATTTGGCTCCATCCATCTTCCCACCAACTCAGACCAACTTCCCTGTCCCTGCTGAAGAAAAAGCATCCCCACAGCATGATGCTGCCACCACCATGTTTCACAGTGGGGATGGTGTGTTCAGGGTGATGTGCAGTGTTAGGTTTCCGCCACACATAGCGTTTTGCATTTAGGCCAAAAACTTCAATTTTGGTCTCATCTGACCAGAGCACCTTCCTCCACATGTTTGCTGTGTCCCCCACATGGCTTGTGGCAAACTGCAAACAGGGACTTCTTATGGCTTTTTTTCAACAATGGCTTTCTTCTTGCCACTCTTCCATAAAGGCCCGATTTGTGGAGTGCATGACTAATAGTGGTCCTGTGGACAGATTCTCCCACCTGAGCTGTGGATCTCTGCAGCTCCTCCAGAGTTACCATGGGCCTCTTGGCTGCTTCTCTGATCAATGCTCTCCTTGCCCGGCCTGTCAGTTAAGGTGGACGGCCATGTCTTGGTAGGTTTGCAGTTGTGCCATACGCTTTCCATTTTCGGATGATGGATTGAACAGTGCTCCGTGAGATGTTCAAAGCTTGGGATATTTTTTATAACCTAACCCTGCTTTAAACTTCTCCACAACTTTATCCTGACCTGTCTGGTGTGTTCCTTGGGCTTCATGATGCTGTTTGTTCACTAATGTTCTCTAACAAACCTCTGAGGCCTTCACAGAACAGCTGTATTTATACTGAGATTAGATTACACACAAGTGGACTCTATTTACTAATTAGGTGACTTCTGAAGGCAATTGGTTGCACTGGATTTTATTAGGGGTATCAGAGTAAAGGGGGCTGAATACCTTTGCACGCCACACTTTTCAGTTTTTTATTTGTAAACTTCACAATTATGCGCCACTTTGTGTTGGTCTATCACATCAAATCCCAATAAAATACATTTGTAACGTGACAAAATGTGAAAAGTTCAAGGGGTATGAATACTTTTGCAAGCCACTGTACATGGATAGGACAGGTTTGGAGGGATATGGACCAAACGCGGGCAGGTGGGACTAGTGTAGCTGGGACATGTTGGCCTGTGTGGGCAAGTTGGGCCGAAGGGCCTGTTTCCACACTGTATGAGTCTATGCTTCTATCTGACCCCACTAAGTTATGTTTCTATTTATATCCTGTTGAGAAAGTTATTCGGAAGTTAACTGGTTTATCTTTTGATGCATTTTCAGTTCAGTTTGCTCCCGCTTCGAGCACGGTGGCGCAGCGGTGGAGTTGCTGCCTCACAGCGCCAGTGACCCAGTTCGATCCTGACCTTGGGTGCTTCCTGCGCTGAATTCGTACCTTCTCCCCGTGACTGCGAGATTTTTTCCGGGTGCTCCGGTTTCCTCCCTCATTCCAACGTCGTGCCGGTTTGTACAGTAGGTTGATTGGGCTCTGTACATTCTCCCTAGTGTGTAGGATAGTGAATAGATGAACGTTGGCCGGCACGGACTCTGCGGGCCGAAGGGCCTATTTCCACGTTGTATCTCTAAACTAAATTAAATTATGGAGTGTGAAACTTCACCTTCCTTGGAAAGACACAAAACCAAAGGAGATATATCTGAAGAAGGGTCCCGATCTGAAACATCACCTATCCATGTCCTCCGCAGATGTTGCCTAACCATGCATTAGCCCAGTCTGAAGAAGGCTCTCGACCCGAAACGTCACCCATTCCTTCTCTCCAGAGATGCTGCCTGTCCCGCTGAGTACTCCAGCTTTTTGTGTCTATCTTCGAATTACTCCAGCACTTTGTGTTCGACACTAGATTCCAGCATCTGCAGTTCCTCGTGTCACCAAATGAAATATGCATTTACGGTTTGCCAAACGCTTCAAATGCCAAGAAGTGATTTCAGCGGCGTAATCTAATTCCGACAATTGCATCCCAGCATAATCTTCTGCTCCTCACTCCTTTTCTGCTCGCGATACGGATCGAAATCTTTCCGAATGAATCACACAAATCATGGCAAAAAGTGTCTTGAATAGATTCGGCAGTGTTGATCTGGAGCGGGTCCCAAAGCTGGGAGCCTGGGACAGAAACGTGTCGGGAATAAATCCAATCTGGAAATCATCCTTCACTCAGTGACATCTTCGGATGTGAAACTCATTTCCACAAGTTATACTTTACTCAAGCAGCTTACTAAAATAACGCGGAAAGGAAATCTCGCAATCACCTCAAGCCAAAATGTGTTCTGAAAAATGTATCCTATTATGCCTAGTGGTTAGAGATTCAGGAGCATGGCCAAACTGAGAACAAGAAACTGTTGAGGTTGGAATCTTGCACTGAGCAGAGAGTGCTGGAGTAACTCAGCGGGTCAGGCAGCATCTGTGGAGAACATGGATAGGTGACGTTTCACAGAGTGCTGGAGTAACTCAGCGGGTCAGGCAGCATCTGTGGAGCGAAGGAAATGGGCAACCTTTCGGGCCGAAACCCTGAAGGAAATAGGCAACGTTTCGGGCCGAAACCCGAAGGGTTTCGGGCCGAAACGTTGCCTATTTCCTTCGCTCCATAGATGCTGCCGGAACATGGATAGGTGACGTTTCACAGAGTGCTGGAGTAACTCAGCGGGTCAGGCAGCATCTGTGGAGGACATGGATAGGTGACGTTTCACAGAGTGCTGGAGTAACTCAGCGGGTCAGGCAGCATCTCTGGAGATGATGGATAGGTGATGTTTCAGTTCGGGACCCTTCGTCAGACTGACTGTGGTAAGGGATAGAAGGCAAAGGAAAGCCTTCTTCAACCCCTTCTTCAGGTCTGGCACGGTGGAGCAAGTGTAGAGCTGCTGCCTCACAGCACCCAGAGGCCCGGGTTCGGTCCCGACAACGGGTGCTGTCTGTACGGAGTTTGTACGTTCTCCCCGTGACCGCGTGCATTTTCTCCGGGCGCTCCGGTTTCCTCCCACACTCCAAAGACGCACAGGTTTGTAGGTTAATTGGCTTCGGTAAAAATTGCAAATTGTCGCTAATGTGTAGGATGGGGGTGATCGCTGGTCGGCGCGGACTTGGTGGGCCGAAGGGCCTGTTTCTGTACTGTATTACTAAACTAAATCCCCGACCCAAAACATCGTCTGCCCATTATCTCCACAGATGCTGCCTGATCCACTGAGTAACTCCTGCGAAATGTTGGAACGTTGAGCAAAGCACAGTGCTGGAGAATTTCAATAGACAATAGACAATAGACAATAGACAATAGACAATAGACAATAGACAATGGACAATGGACAACGGACAACGGACAACGGACAACGGACAACGGACAACGGACAATAGACAATGGACAATAGACAATAGACAATAGACAATAGACAATAGACAATAGACAATAGACAATAGACAATAGACAATGGACAATGGACAACGGACAACGGACAACGGACAACGGACAACGGACAACGGACAACAGACAACAGACAACAGACAACAGACAACAGACAACAGACAACAGACAATAGACAATAGACAATAGACAATGGACAATAGACAATAGACAATGGACAATGGACAACGGACAACGGACAACGGACAACGGACAACGGACAACGGACAACGGACAATGGACAATAGACAATAGACAATAGACAATAGACAACGGACAACGGACAACGGACAACGGACAACAGACAATAGACAATAGACAATAGACAATAGACAATGGACAATAGACAATAGACAATGGGCAATAGACAATAGACAATAGTTACAGGAGTAGGCCATTCGGCCTTCGAGCCAGCACCGTCATTCAATGTAATCATGGCTGATCATCCCCAATCAGTACCCCGTTCCTGCCTTCTCCCCATATCCCCTGACTCTGCTATCTTTAAGAGCCTATCTAGCTCTCTCTTGAAAGCATCCAGAGAACCTGCCTCCACCGCCCTCTGAGGCAGAGAATTCCACAGACTCACCAATCTCTGTGAGAAAAAGTGCTTCCTCGTCTCCGTTCTAAATGGCTTACTCCTTATTCTTAAACTGTGTGTGGCCCCTGGTTCTGGACTCCCCCAACATCGGGAACATGTTTCCTGCCTCTAGCGTGTCCAAGCCCTTTCAATGAGATATCCCCTCATCCTCTCATCTCAGCAGGTCAGGCAGCATCTGTGGATGTACTTGGTCATGGCTGGAGATGGGTCACGACCCGAAATATTATCTGTCCATTCCCTCCACAGATGCTGCCTGACCAGCTGAGTTCCCCCCGCGCCAGGTTACATTAAATTGCCTGCCTTACACGGCTGCATGCAGGTTAATCATTCATTATGATGTCTCCGCCCAGTTGGAGGGACGATCCAATTAAACCTAACATGCATTTGTTTTGAAGGTTCCACAGATTAATTATTACAACCTGTAAAGACTCTTAAAGATTAATTATTGTCATCTGGCTATAATTAAGGCTGGGTTGGTTCATGTGTTCTCCAACTCGTTAACTAATGATGGATGTGTTTTTGGAAAGAATCTAAGTGGAACCTATATATAGTCCATGATAAAGAAATACTTCAGACGTTGGAATCAAAGGTAATGGAAAAATTGTTTTAATATTTCATACCAAATACATACAAATTAATAATACATGTCTGAGAATGGATATTCTTTTGGCAAACAGCTTCTGAGAGTTTTATTCCATTGGTAATTTATCGAAGGCCTTCACAAGAGTAAACAGTGATTGAGCGTTCTCAATGCAAACAGAAATGAGCCTCAAACACCTTTCAAATGATGTTTGTTTCTTCAATTGCATCCTCGTGTCCTAAAGTTTGATATTAGAGAGAGGGTGTCATGAATTGCAGGGACTGCAGGGAAATCCATTAGGAGCAGTAATGTACTGACTGTAAGAATTTAATATTAAAATGCAAATTGAGGAACAATTCTGCTGGTTTGTTGAAACTCAAAAATTCAAGGATAACTGTTGCTCCGGCAATGAATTATAATTCCCCTGTAACTGTTTCACGCACACCCGCTGGGCATAAGGTGGCGGCACAGTGGCGCAGCGGTAGAGTTGCTGCCTCACAGCGCCAGAGGGTCCGGGGTTCACTCCTGACCACGGGTGCTGTCTGTGTGGAGTTTGTACCTTCTCTCCGTGACCCGCTTGGGTTTTCTCCGGCTGCTCCGGTTTCCTCCCGCACTCCCAAGACGTGCAGGTTTGAAGGTTAATTGGCTTCGGTAAATTGTAAATTGTCCCTGGTGTGTGTGTGTAGGATGGTGTGAGTGTGCGGGGATCGCTGGTCGGCGCGGACTCGGTGGGCCGAAGGGCCTGTTTCCGCACTGTATCTCTAAACCAAACTAAACTAAAACAAATATATGTAGCTCAGCGTCAAACTACTGCAGACTTTGTCCTATTAAAGTTGCACCAAGTACTTTACCTTGCACCTTTACGGTCAGTTTAGCGAGTATATTGTACATTTTTCCGTTGTGTTGTGGATACAAGGAACTGCAGATACTGGTATACAAAAGTCCCGCAGTGGGGTAGAGGTGAATCGGACAGTACCCGAGCTTATAGAAGGGCCGTTCAGAAGCCTGATAAACAGAGGGGAAGAAGCTGTTCCTGAGTCTGGTGGTGCGGGCTTTCAAGCTTCTGTACCTTCTGCCAGACGGGAGCGGGGAGAAGAAGGAATGACCGGGGTGGGACAGGGACAAGTCTTTGATGATGTTGCAGGAACAGCACCTCATATTTCGCTTGGGCAGCTCCCACCCCCTGCGGTATGAACATTGATTTCTTGAACTTCAAGTAGCCCTTGCTTTCCCTCTCTCTCCATCCCCTCCCCCTTCCCAGTTCTCCCACCAGTCGTACTGTCTCCGACTACATTCTATCTCTGCACCGCCCAATCCCCTGACATCAGTCTGAAGAAGGGTCTCGACCCGAAACGTCACCCGTTCCTTCTCTCCAGATATGCAGCCTGTCCCGCTGAGCCACGGTGGCGCAGCGGTAGAGTTGCTGCCGTACAGCACAATGCAGCGCCGGAGACCCGGGTTCGATCCCGACTACGGGCGCTGTCTGTGCGGAGTTTGCACGTTCTCCCCGTGACCTGCGTGGGTTTCCCCCGAGATCTTCGGTTTCCTCCCAGACTCCAAAGACGTACAGGTTTGTTGGTTAATTGCTGAATTAATTGGCTTGATAAATGTAAACAATGTCCAGTATAAAATTGTCCTACTTCGGAAGGTTCAAGGTACAAGGTGCAAGGTTACTCCAGCATTCTGAGTCCTTCTTTGATGATGTTGGCTGCTTTCCCAAAGCAGCGTGAGGTGTAGCTGGAGTCAATGGTGGGGAGTCTGGTTTTAACAATACAGCAGATGAATCTGGTGCTAAATTCAGTCTGGTTAATTTGAGATTGGCCTTTGGCCTTGACATCAGTTGACTTAGGGAAGTGTTTAGACATCAACCGTGCCGGTTTATGTCTGAGATTGTCTATTCCCTTACTGCAGTTGTGATCAAATTGAAAAAGGATTAAAACGATTTTTTCTCCTTTTAATTAGATATTTGAGAACGTAAGGTTAACTCGGGCAGACAATTAGTTTAATAAAAAAACTGCATTTCAGATTCAGATCTTAAATTCCAAAATATTAAGTGCTTGAGCTTTTGATGATCTGAATATATGTCACTTGTTAGACTTGTTTTCTTCGAGTGGTATTAAACTGTCAAGTAATCTCACAAAACCGGTGCTCGTAATTTGTGCCTTGGGGAAAAAAAAATCCAATTAAAACCAGTGGAGTTGACACTGTTTAAAAGAAGAACTACTTAAATGAGTATTGTTTCTTTGGGGAAAAAAATTAGCCAGGAAACCAATTGATTCCCATACTTTTTAAGTTTGTGCTCATAGATTTCTGTAATGGGGCCTAGCTGATAAATGGAAACAGTCATTTCTACCAGGGCATTTCAATTAATGTGCTTTAATATTTTTATCTATAATTTATTGTAGTTAGTTGAAAAATCAGCAGTTTGTGCTTCAGAAGATGTATTTGCAACGGCCGGTTCACCTTGTAGCTCGCCGTGACGTCTGACATTCGGGTAAGAAGTACAGGCCAACTATTCACCAAAGATGAATTAACTCTTGAGTCTGCCAGCATCTGTGGAGGGAATGGACAAGCGACGTTTCGGATCGGGAGCCTTCTTCAGACTGATGGAGTTGGGGAGGGGGTTGGGGGGAGGGGGAGAAATCTGGAAAAGAGAGGTGGGGCAGGGACAAAGCCTGGCAAGTGATAAGGGGGACTCAAAATGCTGGAGTAACTCAGCGGGACGGGCAGGCATCTCTGGAGAGAAGGAATGGGTGACGTTTCGGGTTGAGATCCTATTTCGGACTGAGGAACAGGACATATATTATAGCCAATAGGACAATAGGTGCAGGAGTAGGCCATTCGGCCCTTCGAGCCAGCACCGCCATTCAATGTGATCATGGCTATTTTGTTTGGGGAGCTTAAGTAAAACCTCAGTGGGAGTTTCTCGCGGGGGGCCTTTTTTGGGTGGGAGGGGCAGATTCATTTGAGTTTGCATCCCGACCCGAAACGTCACCCATCCTTTTACTCCAGAGATGCTGCCTGACCCGCTGAGTTACACCAGCACACTGTGTCTCTCAAGTGTCTTTATAAATGCTGTTACAGTATCTGCCTCAACTACCTCCTCTGGCAGCTGGATCCATATGGAGTTTGAGAAAAAAATATTCTTAATTTACGCTCTGATGTTTACATCTTCTAATGAAATGATATGAAGTTTATTAACTTGACGAAATAATATATTCAAATGAACAACTCCCTGGTTATTCCACAGAGATCCGGTTTCCTTTACAAGGCTGGGCAGGATTTAAAAAAAAATCATTTGCAATAAGTAAAACAGATGTTGTTTTTAGTATTTATTCCAAGTTTATCTTCATTTAAATCTCCAGGACGGCGAGGAAAATAAGACAGATGTTGGGGTGAAGATTTATCATTGATGCTGTGATTTATACACAACAGTTAAAATATGAAAAAAAAATACCTGCATCAATCGATAATATAAATCTTACCTGCTTTAAATCAATGTGGTTCACTTGACAGTTTCTGCCACAATCGTGTGTTAAAGAAATATTGAGAAACACAAATAAAATTTGCTGAGGCAGCTCGTTCCGTTTTACAAGTTTGATCAGATGGTTGATTTATGAATTGGATTGTGATGATCCATGATGGGAATGATTCTTCTATGCGGGTGTGGGGCACAATCTATGTTTATTAATGATTGGCAATAAAAAAAATCATCACACTTTGCCCAGACTCCCTGTTGTCCTCGGCTGCTGTATTGAGATTTCTGCGTATCTTTCATTCAGCCGGTTAGCGGGCAACTGAACCATCTTACCGACGACCAGAGAGAAGTCCTGAACTTCCATCTACCTGATTGAAGAACCTCGGACTATCTTTGATCGGACTTTGCTGGCTTTATCTTGCACTAAACGAGTTTCCCTTATCATGTATCTGTACACTGTGAATGTCATCGTGTATTGTCTTTCCGCTGACTGGTTAGCACGCAACAAAAGCTTTTCACTGTAGCTCGGTACACGTGACAATAAACTCAACTGAGCTGAACTCAACTTACTTTGTTCTGTGTACCTTCTAAATCTCTCGTTTCCCTCTCTGCTGACTCTCAAACTCAAGAAAGATCTTGACCCAAAACATCACCTATTCCTTTTCTCCACAGATGCTGCCTGACCCGCTGAGTTACTCCAGCACTCTGTGAAACGTCACCTATCCATGTTCTCCACAGATGCTGCCTGACCCGCTGAGTTACTCCAGCGCTCTGTGAAACGTCACCTATCCATGTTCCGGCAGCATCTATGGAGCGAAGGAAATAGGCAACGTTGCGGCCCGAAACCCTTCCGGGTTTCGGCCCGAAACGTTGCCTATTTCCTTCAGGGTTTCGGCCCGAAAGGTTGCCCATTTCCTTCGCTCCACAGATGCTGCCTGACCCGCTGAGTTACTCCAGCACTCTGTGAAACGTCACCTATCCATGTTCTCCACAGATGCTGCCTGACCCGCTGAGTTACTCCAGCACTCTGTGAAACGTCACCTATCCATGTTCTCCACAGATGCTGCCTGACCCGCTGAGTTACTCCAGCACTCTGTGTCCTTTTGTGTTTAATTCATTCAGTGATTGGGAATTCCTCGCCTTTAAGCAGTTTTCAATCACAACCTTTTCATTTCCCTTCATTTTTCTGTTTTTTTGTAATATTTTTCGTCATGTGCAGAGTTAACACATCCCAATGTTCTGCACAAGACCGCATCCTCCCACTGTGTACAGCTGCAAATGTGTCTCCAACAGTGTCTTCAGGGATCACGAACAATAAAGCGTGTATCCATGTTATTTATTCAATACATTAATTTTGCATGGGTGGTCAAGAAAGCTGTCGATCGCGGCATGTCTGGAGGGAGTTTGCAGTATCATTGCATACAGTGGCAAGCATTGAAGGGTCAGGCAGTAATTTACGAGACTGAAGATTTAATTTTGGAAGCCGAACACTTTTCTCGATCGCTACAAAGTTCAGGATTTTACCGGGTTGCATTTTTCTGCTGAGAATGACATCTTGTGGCCACTCTCACCCGCGCATCGTGCTCCGTAGTCCAGCATGGTCAGCTCGCCGAGCTCTGAAGTACTTGTGATGTGATATATACATCCTCCTCCCTGTGTGTGTGTGTGTCTGACACTTCTTTGCGAGATCCATGTCTCCAAATCGGGAAACAATAGCTCTTTTGC
The DNA here is from genome assembly GCA_038087875.1 of Malacoraja senta. Classification (NCBI taxonomy): domain Eukaryota; kingdom Metazoa; phylum Chordata; class Chondrichthyes; order Rajiformes; family Rajidae; genus Malacoraja; species Malacoraja senta. The sequence goes on from CM075979.1 coordinate 3,049,524, forward strand.
GAATTGAAGATTCCGTTTCTATTCACATTTTCTCACGTTCACAGGTTATAGGGGTAGAATTAGGCCATTCGGCCCATCGAGTCCACTCCGCCATTCAATCATGGCTGATCTCCAGCCCCCTAATCCCTTTTTCCTGCCTTCTCCCCATAACCCTTGACACCCGTTCTAATCAAGAATTTGTCTCTCTCTGTCTTAAAAATATCCACTGACTTGGCCTCCACAGCCCACTTCTTCTTCTTGCGTGTGGCGTTCTCAGCCTAAAGTTGTAGGACAACTTGTTCTATCTGATCTTATTTGATTGTGCACGTCAGGTTGATTGCATTCGTCGAAACAGGACGGACCACGTGAAGGTTGCAATCTCCCACCCCAACCGCCCTCTATGGCAATGAGTTCCACAGATTCACCACCCTCTGACTAAAGAAGTTCCTCCTCACCTCCTTTCTAAAAGAGCGCCCTTTAATTCTGATTCTATGGCCTCTGGTCCTAGACTCTCCCACCAGTGGAAACATCCTCTCCACGTCCACTCTATCCAGGCCTTTCGTTATTCTGTAAGTTTCAATGAGGTCCCCCTCAACCTTCTAAACTCCAGCGACTACAGGCCCAGCGCCGTCAAACGCTCATCGTACACTAACCCGCTCATTCCTGGAGTCATTCTTGTAAACTGTTTACTGAGAAAATGGTGCAGGGAGAGTAAAAGCTGACAGAATATTTTACACGTTTCACTTAATTGTTTTGTGCTTCCATCAAGTTTAATTTAAGCAATGTTTTAGTTTTAAAAATGTATGGTTATTTGAAGTAGAGGCAGTGTCACGTCAAACCCCATCAGTTGTACATAGAGGCTGTTGCTCTTGAGTGCTTGTTTTAATGTAGAAGGGAGGACAGATGTCTTAGTTTAGTTTAGTTTAGAGATACAGCGCGGAAACAGGTGCTTCTGCCCACCGAGTCCGCACCGACCAGCGATCCCTAAAGGGCCTGTCTCACATGGGCGACATTTTCGGCGACAGCCTGAAAGAAGGTTCTCGCGGCGAGGTCGCAGCGTGACGCGGGGTGACGCGGGGTGGTCGCAGCGTGACGCGGGGTGACACGGGGTGACGCTGGGTGAGACGGGGTGACACGGGGTGACACGGGGTGACACGGGGTGACACGGGGTGACGCTGGGTGACGCGGGGTGAGACGGGGTGACGTGGGGTGACACGGGGTGACGCTGGGTGACGCGGGGTGAGACGGGGTGACACGGGGTGACGCGGGGTGACGCGGGGTGACACGGGGTGACACGGGGTGACACGGGGTGACGCGGGGTGACGTGGGGTGACACGGGGTGACACGGGGTGACGCGGGGTGACGTGGGGTGACGTGGGGTGACGCGGGGTGACGTGGGGTGACACGGGGTGACACTGGGTGACGTGGGGTGACGCGGGGTGAGGCATGTAATGACGCGCGGTGTCTCCTTGCCTCCGCTGGATTTTGGAATGTTCAAAACCTTTCCGCGACCACCGAGCTCGACGCTGCGTGTCTTCTCATGTCGTAGGCCTTGTCGCACGCTGACGTAGGCTCTCCTGTGGGTGACGCATGGTGATGCAAGGTCATGACCCCGGCTAATTAATTTTGCGACAACCTGCGTCATCATACGTCATCATGCGTCCTCAGACGTCGCAGACAGTGACGCAGCCGGTCGTATATCTAGCTGTGTCGTGTCACGGGTGGATGTACCTTGACTTCGGCTGTCGCTGTTTGACGTCTGTCCGGTCGCAGGATGTCGTAGGCGCTGTCGTATGTTGTTCCTGTTGAGGTCCTGGAAATGGTGACGTCGGCTGACGCAGACTGACGCAGCTTGGCATCAACTGTGTCGTGGCCTGTCGAGTCAGACAACTTGGCGGATTTTCGGTGACTGCGGGCGTCTGTCACTGACGCACGCAGTCGCCGAAAAAAATCGCAAAGTGGGACAGGCCCTTAAACTATCCTACACGCACACTGGGGACAATTTACATTTTTTTACACCAAGCCAATTAACCGACAAACCTGTACGTCTTTGGAGTGTGGGAGGAAACCGAAGATCTCGGAGAAAACCCACGCAGGTCACGGGGAGAACGTACAAACTCCGTACAGACAGCACCCGTAGTCGGGATCGAACTCGGGTCTCCGGCGCTGTGAGGTGGCAACTCTACCGCTGCTCCATTGAAGATCCATTGGGTGGTCTAATGAAGCGGAGCTATTGAGAATGGGGAAGATCAAGCCCAAACAGTGTTGAACAAAAATAATAACTACAGTAAAATATATTACAAGCAACGCATAACCAGGGAGGGAATAAAGACAAGAGTCAAGGTGTTTAATTGATCATGAATTCATAGGAGCAAAATTAGGTCATTCGGCCCATCAAGTCTAATCCACCATTCATTCATTGCTGATCAAAGAATCTTAGAAAATAGGTGCAGGAGTAGGCCATTCGACCCCTCGAGCCATTCAATGTGATCGTGGATGATCATCCAGAATCAGTACCCCGTTCCTGCTTTTTCCTCCATATCCCTGATTCCGTTAGCCCTAAGAGCTAAATCTAACTCTCTTTTGAAAACATCCAGTGAATCGGCCTCCACTGCCTTCTGTGGCAGAGAATTCCACAGATTCACAACTCTCTGGGTGAAAAAGTTTTTCATCATCTCAGTCCTAAATGGCCTACCCCTTATTCATAAAATAATTCAAGAGATGTATCCAAGAGAGAGTTAGATATAGCTCTTAGGGCTAAAGGAATCAGGGGGATATGGAGTAGAAAGTAGGAACGGTATACTGATTTTGGATGATCATATTGAATGGCGATGCTGGCTGAAAGGGCCGAATGGCCTACTCCTGCACCTGTTTCTATGTTTCTATGATCTATTTTTCCCTCTCAACTCCATTCTCCTGCTTTCTCCCTGTAACCCATGACCCCCTGACTTATCAAGAACCTATCAATCTCTGCTTTTAAAAATACCCATTGGCTTGGCCTCTGTAGCCGTCTGTGGCAATGAATTCCACAGATTCACCGCCCTCTGATGAAAGAATTTCCCTCCCCAGACTTGACTATTAAAATCTCGGAGGTCACAAGGAAAGTGACACTGCTGGTAGTGCCATCTTTTGTGGGAGATGTTAATCCTTCTTCTTTTTTCTCAACGTGGACACTAACCTGTGAATAGAGTATCTTTGAAGTATTCTATCATTGAGTCCCACTATCAATGGCTCAAAAATATAGGTTGAATTGTTGACCTTGGTCTGACTTGTGGCTCCCTCTGACTAAAGAAATTCCTCCTCATCTCCATTCCAAAAATGCATCCTTTTATTCTAAGGCTGCGCCCTCTGGTCCTAGACTCTCCCACTGCTGGAAACATCCTCTCCACATCCACTCTATCCAGGCCTGTCATAGGTAGCGACAACAGGACAACGAAATAGGTCCCCTTAGGAACAAACACAGAGTGCTGGAGTAACTCAGCGGGTCAGGCTGCATCTGTGGAGAACATGGATAGGTGACGTTTCACAGAGTGCTGGAGTAACTCAGCGGGTCAGGCAGCATCTGTGGAGCGAAGGAAATGGGCAACCTTTTGGGCCGAAACCCTGAAGGAAATAGACAACGTTTCGGGCCGAAACCCGGAAGGGTTTCGGGCCGAAACGTTGCCTATTTCCTTCGCTCCATAGATGCTGCCGGAACATGGATAGGTGACGTTTCACAGAGTGCTGGAATAACTCAGCGGGTCAGGCAGCATCTGTGGAGAACATGGATAGGTGACGTTTCACATTGGAGCTTATAAAATACGTTCTAATGACCACAGAAGGGATGAAGGGTGACTGTTGTTGCTGATGGTCGGCTATAACCGAGTGAGGGGGGGGGGAAAGCTTAACCGGAGGCCAGGAGGGTGGAAATGCAGCGTAGGGGTGGGGAGGGGGTTAAACCAGGGTGGATTCCCAGGCCCGGGAACTACAGAGCCCCCGGCCCCACATGCGCTGCGCCATGGGCGGGCCCGGTACTCACGCCATCTTCACGCCGCTCACTCGCTCTCTCCGCTCCGCTCCACATACATCAACGTGTGAAGTATTAACTGGAACATACCTGGCATAAAAGAAGAAGGGTTTCGGCCCGAAACGTTGCCTATTTCCTTCGCTCCATAGATGCTGCTGCACCCGTTGAGTTTCTCCAGCATTTTTGTCTACCTGGCATAAAAGCACAGCTTGAAATAGGTTCCGTTCAGTTTATTGTCACCTGTAGCGAGGTACAGCGAAAAGCTTTTGTTGCGAGCTAATCAGTCAGCGGAAAGACAACTCACGATTACAATCGAGCCGTTTACAATTGCAATCGAGCCATTTGCAGGGCGAATAAGGGTAATAAGTGTCGGGTAGTCAGTCAGAACCTTGTTCCCAAGGTGGAAATGTCAAAGCATGCAGAGGATGTCTTCAAGGTGAGAGGGGCAAATAATTCACGCGTCACGACGCACGACGCACGTGTCGTGCCGCGCGCATGGTGCATATTACGCGCGCATTACGCGTGCATGGTGCCTGGAGACGTAGGCAGTGACGCGCGGGCGCGCACGGTGCCCCAGCATTTTGGGATCTTGGGACGCGCAAATGACGCCCAAGTGGGACAGGCCCTTAACGGAGATATGCTGGGCATGTTTTTTACACAGAGGCCGGTGGGTGTCTAGACCACTCTGCCAGGGGTGGTGGTGGAGGCAGATCCCACAGTGGTGTTTAAGAGGCTTTCAGACAGGCACATGGATAGGCACATGGCACCATATATTTTAGTGCCGTTCATAGTCGGACTCTGGATAATTCGCAAGCTAGTGTCCACGATGAGAAAAATGAACATGGTTTAACAGAAGGAATGGGTGACGTTTCGGGTTGAGACACTTCTTAAGACTGAATAAGTCTCTCAACCCAAAACGTCACCCATTCCTTCTGTCCAGAGATGCTGCCTGTCCTGCTGAGTTACAGGTTTTTGTGTTCATCTTTGGTTTAAACCAGCATCACAAGATGGTACTCCCAGCCGGTGAACGGAGGGGTATAGATCACGTGCAGGTGGACAAGATTAGTTCAACTTGGCAGCACGCTCGGCACGGGCTTTGTGGGCCGAAGGGCCTGTTCCTTTGACTAACTTCCCTATGATCCATATGTTCGATGAACTATTTTCTTGAGATGGTAAATAGCTGGATGTGAGGATTCAAAACATTCGAGGATAATTGAGTTTTAAGAAAAGATAAGCAAATCAGAAATCGAGGGGATAGACACAATAAATAGAGAGGTTTTGATCTTTATGTATCCCCTAATTTGAGGAAGGACATTCTTGCTATTGAGGGAGTGCAGCGTAGGTTTACAAGGTTATTCCTGGGATGGCGGGACTGTCATATGTTGATAGAATGGAGCGGCTGGGCTTGTACACTCTGGAGTTTAGGAGGATGAGAGGGAATCTTATTGAGACATATAAAATTATTAATGGGTTTGGACACGCTAGAGGCAAGAAACATGTTCCCGATGTTGGGGGAGTCCAGAACCAGGGGCCACAGTTTAAGAATAAGGAGTAAGGAGATGAGGACACACTTTTTCTCACAGAGAGTTGTGAATCTGTGGAATTCTCTGCCTCAGAGGGTGGTGGAGGCAAGTTCTCTGGATACTTTCAAGAGAGAGCTAGATAGGGCTCTTAAAAATAGCGGAGTCAGGGGACATGGGGAGAAGGCAGGAACGGGGTACTGATTGGGGATGATCAGCCACGATCACATTGAATGGCGGTGCTGGCTCGAAGGGCCGAATGGCCTACTCCTGCACCTGTTGTCTATTCAAACCGAATAACATTTGCAGGAATATTGTGATGGATGAAGAGATGAAATGCATTTCAGTTCTTGTTCCCGTTCAGTATGTCAAGGAGACACTGATGGAAGAAGCAGTTCCAGATGCAGTAGTGTAGAATGAGACAGTGTTAATTGACAACTTTGTGGTGAAAAATGCTCTGGAGTAGAGTGAGCTTAACGCCGTGATAGACTTCAACCTTCATTTTGATAGCATTTTGTTAAATCTGATCAAAGCAAACTCGGTAGATTGATGAATGAATTGGGATGCTTAAATTTATATTTATCGTGGTAGCTAAGCAACGGAAAACATTCGAAGAACAAACATTTTGTGTGGAGGAAGGAACTGTAGATGCTGGTTTAAACTGAAGATAGGCACAAAATGCCGGAGTAACTCAGCGGGACAGGCAGCCTCGCTGGAGAGAAGGAATGGGTGATGTTTCGGGTCGAGACCCTTCTTCAGACTGGATCTGATGATTGAATGGAACCTTGCTCACTTTAGTATAGTTCAGTTTAGAGATACAGCATGGAAACAGGCCCTTCGGCCCACCGAGTGCGCACCAACCAGTGATCACCACATGTTAACACTACCCTACACACACACACAAGGGGCAATTTACACTTAAACCAAGCCAATTAACCAACAAACCTGCACGTCTTTGGAGTATGGGAGGAAATCGAAGATCCCGGAAACCCCCCCCACGCAGGTCATCGGGAGAAGGTACAAACTCCGTACAGACATCACCCGTAGTCAGGATCGAACCCGGGTCTCCGGCGCTGTGAGGCGGTAAACTTTACTGCTGCGCCACCGTGCCGCCCCTAGACTGTCACGTTTGCACAAATCCTGGCCCCACAGCGCCAGAGACCCAGGTTCAATCCTGACCGCGGGTGCTGTCTGTACGGAGTTTGTACGTTCTCCCCGTGAACGCGTGGGTTTTCTCGAGCCAATTTGCCTACGAACCTGTACGTCTTTGGGAGTGCGGGAGGAAACCGAAGATGTCGGAGAAAACCCACGCAGGTCACGGGGAGAACGTACAAAGCCCTCACAGCACCAGATACCCGGGTTAGATCCTGAACTCGGGTGCTGACTGTGTGGAGTTTGCACGTTCTACCCGTGACCACATGCGTTTCCTCCAGGTGCTCCGATTTCCTCCCACATCCTGAGATATGAGCGCATTTTATTCACGATCTAACGTGTTTGTCCATATTCATATTGTGTAGGGAGTGGATGAGAAAGTGGGATAACATAGAACCAGTGTGAATGGGTGGTCGATGGTCGGCATGGACTCAGTGGGCCGAAGGGCCTGTTAGAAACATAGAAACCTAGAAACATAGAAACATAGAAAATAGGTGCAGGAGGAGGTCATTCGGCCCTTCGAGCCAGCACCTCCATTCATTGATATCATGGCTGATCGTCCCCTATCAATAACCCGTGCCTGCCTTCTCCCCATATCCCTTGACTCCACTAGCCCCTAGAGCTCTATCTAACTCTCTCTTAAATCCATCCTCTGTGGCAGGGAATTCCACAAATTCACAACTATGTGGGTAAAAAAGTTTTTTCTCAGTCTTAAATGGCCTCCCGTTTATTCTAAGACTGTGGCCCCTGGTTCTGGACTCGCCCAACATTGGGAACATTTTTCCTGCAGCTAGCTTGTCCAGTCCCATGCTGTATACCTAAACTAAACTGTTATCTGATCTGTGTAGGAAAGAACTACAGATGCTGGTTTAAACCGAAGATAGACACAAAAAGCTGGAGTAGCTCAGCGGGACAGGCAGCATAAGCTGGAGTAACACAGCATGAGAAGGGTTTTGACCCGAAAACGTCACCCATTCCTTCTCTCCAGAGATATTATCTGATCTGATTGGATAGCATGCAAAACGCAGCTTGTTGCTGTACCGCCGTAGATGTGCTAATCACGTACAAAACTTAAACATTAATAAAAATAGGCCACCTCTTGGTCTTTGGATTGTAACATTATGCACCAAACTCTCCTTCATTCGAAGGTAGACAAAAATGTTGGAGAAACGTTTTGACCCGAAACGTCACCTATTCCTTCGCTCCATAGATGCTGCCTCACCCGCTGAGTTTCTCCAGCATTTTTTGTCTACCTTTCTAACACTCCTTCATTAGAATGTATGCTTCAATTATGACAAAATGATTATTAAGCTTTAAGAACAAATATCTGTTGTTGGGAGGTTAAAATATGTGGGGGTTGTTGTGGAATATTTTTAGTTGTGGAACACCTATCAGAACTTAAGCAAGGGCTTAGCTGGGTCGGGCACCGTTTATTGATTAGTTCATGGGTTCTAGGAGCAGAATGAGGCCATTCGGCCTATCAGGTCTACTCCGCCATTCAATCATGGCTGATCTATCTCTCCCTCTCAATCCCATTCTCCTGCCTTCTCCATATAACCCCTGACACCCGCACTAATCAAGAATCTGCCAATCTCCACCTTAAAAATACCCAATGACGTGGCCTCCACAGCCGCCCGTGGCAATGGGTTCACCACCCACTCGCCAAAGAAATCCCTTCTCATCTCCTTTCTAAAGGTACGTCGTTTTATTCTGAGGCTGAGACCTCTGGTCCTGGACTCTCCCACCAGTGGAAACATCCTCTCCACATCCACTCTATCCAAGACTTTCACTGTTCTGTACGTTTCAATGAGGTCCCCCCCCATTCTTCTAAACTCCAGCGAGTGATAGGCCCAGAGCCGTCAAACGCTCATCTTGAGTTAACCTACCCGTTCCTGGGACCTGCATGCAGTCCCATCCCACACATGCGGTGGTAACGATTTTCTTGGTGGCAGTGCCAAGCTACAAAAACAAAAATCACAGATCTGGCATTATAGATTAGTTCGGACTCCCTGGACAATGGTGTGTGGGCCGGGGCAGGGCAGGCCTGTAGCTGGATTGTAGGAGTCTGTGGCAGCCTGAAGACTGGCCCAGTATGATATGTGATTGATTCATATGTCAGCCATACATCCATCATTAAAGCCATTTACATTGTGTAAGACAGTCTCTCTCCACATTAAAAATTCATCATAAGAATGTGCTAAGGAAGGTTGTTGATCTGGTATGTATTAGCTTTCCAACTGCACAAATATTTGCTGTCTCAATGGATAACAACCTTGGTTTGGAGTGGAGTTGTTCAGCGGGATGTCTGCTTGTCTTTTTTCTATTTATGATCTTCCCTTTCCCTTTCCATATTGTTTAGTGTTTGCAAAGTTTCACTTGAGACGAAGTTTACTTTTTCTCCCCCCCCCCCGGCACTCTCTCTCTCTCTCTCTCTCTCCACTGGAAGAAGTATTGAAGCAGCACTTTTTTGTGCAGTAACCTCGGCAGTATCTGCTGACTTCCACAGGATCCGGCCATTAGTACACTGGCCCATTCATTACTTTATGAGACAATTATTTCACCGCACTCAATTCAAAATACACATTAAAACTTAACCTTCTGAATCCTGAAATAGCAATTCTGCGCCCAACCTTATAATCTGCTCGAATCAGCTATTTTTTTTCTGCCATTTTATGGTCAAGTCGAATTAATAAGCCAACTCCTTGTATATAGATATCCCGTGTTCATTAAAAAGAAAAGTATATTGTATTTTATAAGGTGCTGCTGCTTTACAATCTTCTTTACACTTATTAAATAAAAGTGCAAGTGATGTGAAAAATGGCAGCCTCAGTGAGGGAAAATAAAACACACACTCTGTATTGTCCTAGGTGGACAAAAATGCTGGAGGAACTCAGCGGGTGAGGCAGCATCTATGGAGCGAAGGAATAGGTGACGTTTCGGGCCGAGACCCGGAAGGGTCTCGACCCGAAACGTCACCTATTCCTTCGCTCCATAGATGCTGCCTCACCCGCTGATTTCCCCGAAACATCACCTATTCCTTCGCTCCATAGATGCTGCCTCACCCGCTGATTTTCCCGAAACGTCACCTATTCCTTCGCTTCACAGACGCTGCCTCACCCGCTGAGTTTCCCGAAACATCACCTATTCCTTCGCTCCATAGATGCTGCCTCACCCGCTGATTTTCCCGAAACGTCACCTATTCCTTCGCTCCATAGATGCTGCCTCACCCGCTGAGTTTCCCGAAACGTCACCTATTCCTTCGCTCCATAGATGCTGCCTCACCCGCTGAGTTTCCCGAACGTCACCTATTCCTTCGCTCCACAGATGCTGCCTCACCCGCTGAGTTTCTCTAGCATTCGAGTTTTCTACCTTCGATTTTTCCAGCATCTGCAGTTCTTTCTTAAACACTCCTTCATTAGAATGTATGCTTCAATTAAGACAAAATTATTATTAAGCTTCATTAACAAATATCTGTTGTTGGGAGGTTAAACTATCTGAGGTTTGTGGAATAATTTTAATTGTGGAACACCCACCAGAGCTTAAGCAAGGGCTTTGCTGGGTCGGGCACCGTCGGCAGATCAATACCCCACTGGGATAAATATCGTATGGTATGGTATGGTATTGTATCGTATGTTCCTATAGTTAGCCACACAGCCAAACCATGGTGAGTTCCCAAAAACCCTTTCTGGCTTAAGTCCTCCCATCCACCACCTCCAGTTTAAATTCCATTTGGAATATTTTGGAGGACCAAGAAACCAAGAAACCAGGAACCAAGTTACGGGTGTCTTGTTACAATTTAATGCTATGTTAAGGGACGTCACAGTGGCGCAGCGGTAGAGTTGCTGCCTCAATATTACAGCTAAGGGTTCATGAACGGCAACATTTATTTCTCGTAAGGTATAATTATTTTAAATGCCAAGGGGCGGCACGGTGGCGCAGCGGCAGAGTTGCTGCCTCATAGCGCCAGAGACACGAGTTCGGTCCTGTCCACGGGTGCTGTCTGTATGGAGTTTGTACGTTCTCCCCGTGACCTGCGTGGGTTTTCTCCGGGTGCTCCGGTTTCCTTCCACACCCCACACAGTAGCAGGTTTGTAGGTTAATTGTCTTTGGTTAAAAACATTTTTTAATTGTCCCTAGTGTGTGGCATAGTGCTAGTGTACGGGGATCATGACAGAAGCCTCCTGGTGGCGATCGCTGGGAACGATGCACTCTGAGACGCGTCGGGCGGCAATTCTGTCAACATGTTGGACGACGACAGAAGCCAACAAGTCAAGTCACTTTTATTTCTATAGCACATTTACAAAACAACTCTCGTTGGCCAAAGTGCTTTACATTGGTGGAGATACTAACGTTATACAACAGTGGTTCATAGATTAAGTACATACATAAATACATACATATAGCTCTCCCTCAGAGGACGTCAAGAAAGGCTTGAGAGTAAAGATGAGTTTTAAGTCTCGACTTAAAAGAGTCGATGGAGGGGGCAGTTCTGATGGGAAGGGGGATGCTGTTCCACAGTCTAGGAGCTGCAACCGCAAAGGCGCGGTCGCCCCTGAGCTTATGCCTAGATGTTCAGTAACCCCAAGTCGGCCGATCTGAGGGGCCTGGAGGTGGTGTGGTGGGTGAGCAGACTTTTTATGTAGGTAGGGGCAAGCCCATTGAGGGCTTTGTAGACATAGAGGAGGATCTTGAAATTTATACGGAACCGCACAGGGAGCCAGTGGAGAGCGGCCAGGATCGGGGTGACGTGGTCCCTTTTTCGGGTGCCCGTCAGGAGTCTCGCTGCGGCGTTTTTGACCAGCGAGCTACATGGTCTGACACACGAGCGAACGAACGAACGAACCAGTGTACGGGGTGTTCGCTGGCCGGCTTGGATTTGAAGGGCCTGTTTCCGCGCTGTATCTCTAAACTAAATTAAAAACATTGACTTCACGAGCATCTTGTGTTTCCTCAAGCTTATGAAGGATTAGAACGCAATGTAGGCTTAGTTTAGTTTGGTTTGGTTTGGTTTAGAAATACAGCACAGAAACAGGCCCTTCGGCCCACCGGGTCCGCGCCGACCAACGATCCCCACACACTTACACTACCCTACACACACTGGGGACAATTTACACTTTTTAACCAAAGATATTGAACCTACAAACCTGCACGCCTTTGGAGTGTGGGAGGAAACCGGAGCACCCGGAGAAAACCCACGCAGGTCACGGGGAGAACGTACAAACTCCGCACAGACAGCGCCCGTAGCCGGGATCGAACCCGGGTCTCCGACGCTGCGAGGCAGCAACTCTACCGCTGCGCCACCCTGCCGCCCCTAGGCATTGTAGAATAATTACACAACACGAGGAATAAATATTTTATTTGTACATTGCAGTTCGTGAACTGCCAGTCATATTGCCAGAGGAATGTATTCTAAGTTGTATATTCACACCCTTCATATTAGAACATGACAATTATATCTGCAAACAAAAAAGCTTTTTGTTCAATGACGTGCTGCCCTTTCACTGTGTTTAGCTTTAATACCCAGTGTAAGCTCTGCACCAGTATGTTCGGAGATTGTTCAGTTAATTGTCCCTGTCATTTATCACCAGGCGTTTTCACAGCACCATTTATGCTGGACTTATTTAAAAAAAAAAAAAAAATTATATATATTTAAAAAAAATATATATTTATTAGAAGTACATTACATTACAACCACATACATTAGTACTCGTCACTTATGTCTTCTTACAATTAATGTACTCCATTTGTTTTTTACACTAGTAAAAGGAAAAGATTGAAAGAAAGAAGAAAGTGAAGGAAAAAGTGAGAGTGTAGAAAATGTGACAACAAAAAAGGACGAAGACCCTATAAGAGCAAAATTAAAAACAAAAGAAAAAGAGTTAAGAAATAGACCCTAGAAAAGAAAGAGAAAGAGAAAGAGGAAAAAGAGAGAAACAAATATTTTTATGAGCATTACGCAAATGGGACATTACCAACTCTTCAACTATCATCCCCCCTTACCTGACCTCAATTTTTTTTTTTAAGGTACCTTTGCACCCTATATTTGTAATAATTCTATAAATGCAGACCACGTCAGGTGGAAGTGATCTGGTTTACCTGCCAGGAGGAGTCTTATCTCTTCTAGGTGTAATGTTTCGAACATATTTGAAATCCACATGTTTATAGTTGGTATTGGAGCCTTCATGCTGGACTTATCTAACTCCCGTATCGACTTATCTATACTCCCAAGCCTTTCCTGACGTCCTCTGAGTGAGGGCTACATGTATATATGTATGTAGTTTGTTTTGTTTTGTGCTATTCTTATAACAAATGGAAAGCACTTTGGCCAACGAGAGTTGTTTTTTAAATGTGCTATATAAATAAATGTGACTTGACTTGGTTTAATAGCTGTAAGATAAATGCTGAGGTAGACAAAAATGCTGGAGAAACTCAGCGGGTGAGGCAGCATCTATGGAGCGAAGGAAATAGGCAACGTTTTGGGCCGAAACCCTTTGGGTTTCGGCCCGAAACGTTGCCTATTTCCTATTGCCTATTTCCTTCGCTCCATAGATGCTGCCGCACCCGCTGAGTTTCTCCAGCATTTTTTGTCTGCCTTCGATTTTCCAGCATCCTTCTTGGACAGATAAATTTCCAGTTTCCTTCTTGGACAGATAAATGCAAAGGCCCCGTTTGAAATATTTTGGGCGGCGCAGCGGTAGAGTTGCTCCCTCGCAGCGCCAGAGACCCCGGGTTCGATCCCGAGTACGGGCGCTGTCTCGTACTGAGTTTGTACCTTCTCCCCCGTGACCCGCGTGGGTTTTCTCCGGGTGCTCCGGTTTCCTCCCACACTCCCAAAGACGTGCGGGTGTGCAGGTTTGCAATTGGCGGCGGTGACGCGGCGTGATGACGTATTGACGTGCGCTGTTTTTTTTCAAGCGTCGCGACATTTTCTTTGTCGTTGCTGGATTTTTGAAATGTTCAAAATCTTTTGGCGACACCGATATGACGCCAGCAGTCGCCGAAAAAAATCGCCAGGTTGGACAGGCCCTTAACTCTCAAGGAACAGCAGATGCTGCTTTACTAACAACCGTCCCTCGTGTGTGGGGTAGAGTTATTTCTTGATGTTAGGGAAGTCAATATTCATACCGAAGATAGACACAAAATCTTCAATAGACAATAGGTGCCAGGAGCAGGCCATTCGGCCCTTCGAGCCAGCACCACCATTCAATGTGATCATGGCTGATCATCCCCAATCAGTACCCCGTTCCTGCCTTCTCCCCATATCCCCTGACTCTGCTATCTTTAAGAGCCCTATCTAGCTCTCTCTTGAAAGTATCCAGAGAACCGGCCTCCACCGCCCTCTGAGGCAGAGAATTCCACAGACTCACAACTCTCTGTGTGAAGAAGTGTTTCCTCGTCTTCGTTCTAAATGGCTTACCTCTTATTCTTCCTGCTTTCCTGCAGCACATATGCCACTAGTTTTCAATCACTCCATCTCATTAGGGCATGCTTGCTATTGAGGGAGTGCAGCGTAGGTTTACAAGGTTAATTCCCGAGATGGCGGGACTGTCGTATGTTGAGAGAATGGAGCAGCTGGGCTTGTACACTCTGGAGTTTAGAAGGATGAGAGGGCATCTCATTGAAACATATAAGATTGTTAAGGGCTTGGACACGCTAGAGGCAGGAAACATGTTCCCGATGTTGGGGGAGTCCAGAATCAGTGGCCACAGTTTAAGAATAAGGAGTAAGCCATTTCGAACGGAGACGAGGAAACACTTTTTCACACAGAGAGTGGTGAGTCTGTGGAATTCTCTGCCTCAGAGGGCGATGGAGGCAGATTCTCTGGATGCTTTCAAGAGAGAGCTAGATATGGCTCTTAAAAGTAGCGGAGTCAGGGGATATGGGGAGAAGGCAGGAACGGGGTACTGATTGGGGATGATCAGCCATGATCACATTGAATGGCGGTGCTGGCCCGAAGGGCCGAATGGCCTACTCCTGCACCTATTGTCTATTGACATGGGAAAGATATTTCATAGAATATGTATTTTTCAACATCCAACTGGAGTCTCTGTTAATAATCCACTTCCTGGCGCTTTTTACTTATCCCTTTACCTGTTCCGGCTGAGTTAATCCTGTGGTTCTTTATTTCTTGAGTTAGTTTTCATGTTAGGTTTATTGTCAGGTGTACCGAGGTACAGAAAAAAGCTTTTTTGTTGTGCGCTAACCAGTCAGCGGAAAGACAATACGTGATTACGATAGTGCAGGAAGGAACTGCAGATGCTGGTTTAAACCGAAGATAGACACACAAAAAAGTTGGATTTCTTTTTCATTTTACAGCTACAGCGCGGAAACAGGCCCTTCGCCTCACCGAGCTGGAGTGACTCAGCGGGACAGGCGAGACCCGAAACATCACCCATTCATCCTCTCCATAGATGCTGCCTGTCCCGCTGAGTTACTCCAGCTTTTTCTATCTCTCCACATGATGACAATTGATCCACTTGCAGTGTATAGATAGATTCATTTTCATTGATAAGCTGGCAGCACGGTGGCGCAGCGGTAGAGTTGCTGCCTCACAGCGCCAGAGACCCCGGGTTCGATCCTGACTACGGGCGCTGTCTGTACGGAGTTTGTACGTTCTCCCCGTGACCCGTGTGGGTTTTCTCCGAGATCTCCGGTTTCCTCCCGCACTCCAAAGACGTGCAGGTTTGTAGGTTAATTGGCTTGGTGTAAACAAATGTAAAATTGTGTAGGATAGTGTTAGTGTGGTGGTAGGGTTGCCAACTGTCCCGTATTAGCCGGGACATCCCGTATATTGGGCTAAATTGGTTTGTCCCGTACGGGACCGCCCTTGTCCCGTATCTGACTGCTACTATTCGGGTCGAGGGGACTGTCGGGTCGGAGCGCCGCGTCCGGCCCCGCCTCGCCCGTCCCCGACGTAGTGCAGCCCATGGAGTGCAGCAGCAGTAGCAGCAGCGCCTCGCCCGTGGCCCCGTCGGTCGGTCGGCAGCCCGGCCAGCTGTCCGAATTTCGGACCTTCGCTTACCGCCGACACCACCACCACCCCTCCTTCTCACGGCCGATCATCGGTTCATGAGTTGGACAGGGTGCCGGACTTTGCGCGCGGCCCGGGATATAGAAACATATACAATTATAAAAGGACTGGACAAGCTAGATGCAGGAAAAAATGTTCCCAATGTTGGGCGAGTCCTGAACCAGGGGCCACAGTCTTAGAATAAAGGGGAGGTCATTTAAAACTGAGGTGAGAAAAAACATTTTCACCCAGAGAGTTGTGAATTTGTGGAATTCCCTGCCACAGAGGGCAGTGGAGGACAAGTCACTGGATGGATTTAAGAGAGAGTTAGAGCTAGGGGCTAGTGGAATCAAGGGATATGGGGAGAAGGCAGGCACGGGTTATTGATAGGGGACGATCAGCCATGATCATATTGAATGGCGGTGCTGGCTCGAAGGGCCGAATTGCCCCCTCCTGCACCTATTTTCTATGTTTCTATGACACCACCACCACCCCTCCTTCTCATTGCCGATCATCGGTTCATGAGTTGGATGGAGCGCCGGACTTTGCGAGCAATGTCGCGCGGCCCCCGGGGCCAAAACTCCTCAGCTGGCCCGCTGGCTGGGCTTTGTGTGCAGTCCAGCACCCGGGGCCAACTCATCATTCACCCAGCCACGGCCGAGTCGGTCAACGAATCGCCGTGGGGAATTTGTCCCGTATTTTGACCTTTTGTCCCTTATTTGGGAGTGAGAAAGTTGGCGACCCTAGTGTGCGGACTCAGTGGGGCGAAGTGCCTGGATGCGCGCTGTATCCTTAAAGCTAAAAACTTAAAACTAAACCATTGTCATTTATCAATCTTGGTCTCTGCATTCACTTTCACTCCATCGTGCACAGAAGGAACGTGGTAATGCCATTTCTGCAGCCGTTTGTTCTCTAAGCCTAACATTCAGAGTCACATTTTATATGTGAACCAAGAGGCTGGAATCTGGAACAAAAAGCAAACTGCTGGAGGAAATCAGCTGTGAACGGGTCGACATGTGCTCGGTGGGCTGAAGGGCCTGGTTCAATGCTGTGTCTCTAAAACTAGAGAAAGATAAATAAATACTACTGCCCGGAAAAATAAAACAAAAATACTGACCTTAGGGTTAGGCATTTTATCTGATTGAGTCAAACAGCATGGAAACAGGCCCTTCAGCCCAACTTGTCCATGCCGACCGTGATGTCCCAACTACGTTAGCCCCACCTGGACACTGTTTGGCCCACATTCCTCTAGACCCGTCCTATCCATGCACCTGTTCAAATGTCTTTTAAAGGTGGACAAAAATGCTGGAGAAACTCAGCGGGTGAGGCAGCATCTATGGAGCGAAGGAATAGGTGACGTTTTGGATCGAGACCCTTCTTCAGACTGATGTGGAGGTGGGGGGGGGGGGGGGGGAGGTGGGAAGAAGAAACGAAGAGGCGGAGACAGTGGGCTGTGGGAGAGCTGGGAAGGGGAGGGGAAGGAGGGAGAAAGCAAGGACTACCTGAAATTGGAGAAGTCAATGTTCATACCGCTGGGGTGTAAACTACCCAAGCGAAATATGAGGTGCTGCTCCTCCAATTTGAGGTGGTCCTCACTCTGGCCATGGAGGAGGCTCAGGACAGAAAGGTCGGATTCGGAATGGGAGGGGGAGTTGAAGTGCTGAGCCACTGGGAGATCAGGTTGGTTATTGCGAACCAAGCGGAGGTGTTGGGCGAAGCGATCGCCAAGCCTACGCTTGGTCTCACCGATGATGATAATATATTAGTTACATCCCTTCAACAAGGGAGACTGCATAATTCAGAAGTGACAATATTAATGAAACTCATCATTATACTTTCTAAATGCTTATGTTGTAAATGAAATCATTGCCTTCAATACTATTGCCGTATTTACACTATTGATTTTCAATGACAATTTTAACATTTAACGTGAACTCCAGACATGAAGCTAAAGATTTGCAGCAGCTAAATCACAGACCCCCAAAATCAATCTTATCTCAGGTCTGGGACTCCAAGTTGCACATCCGGAGAGAAGGAGTGGGTGACATTTTGGGTCGAGATCCTTCTTCACGTTCTTAGGTGGCGCAGCGGTAGAGTTGCCGCCATACAGCGATTGCAGCTCCGGCGACCCGGGTTTGATCCCGACTACGGGGGTGCTGTCTGTACGGAGTTTGCACGTTCTCCCTGTGACCGCTTGGGTTTTCTTCGAGATCTTCAGATTCCTCCCACACTCCAAAGACGTGCAGGCTTGTTGGTTAACTGGCTTGGTATAAGTGTAAATTGTCCCTGGTGAGCGTAGGATCGTGTTAGTGTGCGGGGATCGCTAGTCGGCTAGTTAAACAGAAGTGGGAGGGGTTGTATCCCTAATGCTATGCCTGGGGTCTCCCCATGAGGGATAAAACAAGTCACCAGACCCGAAACGTCACCTATTCCTTCGTTCCATAGATGCTGCCTCACCCGCTGAGTTTCTCCTGCATTTTTGTCTACCTTCGATTTTTCCAGCATCTGCAGTTCCTTCTTAAACAAATGCCTTTTAAATGTTGTTTTACTCCCAGCCTCAACTACCTCCTCCGGCAGCTCGTTCCATACGCCCACCACCCTCTGTGTGAGAAAAGTTGCCCCGCGTGCCCCTATTAAACCTTTCCCCTCTCGCCTTAAACCCATGTCCCCTGGTTCTTGATTTCCCCCGGCCCTGGATAAGAGACAATAGACAATAGACAATAGACAATAGGTGCAGGAGTAGGCCATTCGACCCTTCGAGCCACTCAATGTGATCCTGGCTGATCATCCACAGTCAGTACCCCGTTCCTGCCTTCTCCCCATATCTCCTGACTCCGCTATCTTTAAGAGCCCTATCTAGCTCTCTCTTGAAATTATCCAGAGAACCAGCCTCTGTGTGTTCACCCCGTCTATCTCCTCTCCAAATAATCCAGACCGGGTTTTAATGCGTTTAGTTCAGGCGGTGAACTGGAACGGACCATCTGTTCCTGTTTTACAAAGTCATTGTGATCTTACCCCACGGACCGCCGCCTGTTCTCATCCACGATTCCATCACCGACACTCCAACTGAGAAACGGTTTGCAGAACATTTCCATGTAGGACATATAATGATGGTTAATACACCATCTGGCCCATTAAAGCTCTTTTGGGTCCTATTAGTTTTCCAATTCCAGCATTGGCAATCAGTATATTAGCAATATAATTACATTAAATGTAATATATTAATAAGGGGCCGCAGGCATCCAGTGCAGTGGATGAGAATGCAGTTGCGGTAACCAATCTCCTTCTCTGTTTTATCCCTCGTGGGGAGACCCCAGGCATAGCATTAGGGGTACAACCCCTCCCCTTCTGTCTAACTAGCCGACCAGCGATCCCCACACACTGACACTATCCTACACACACTAGGGACAATTTACACTTATACCAAGCCAGTTAACCAACAAACCTGCACGTCTTTGGAGTGTGGGAGGAATCTGAAGATCTCGGAGAAAACCCAAGCGGTCACAGGGAGAACGTGCAAACTCCGTACAGACAGCACCCCCGTAGTCGGGATCAAACCCGGGTCTCCGGCGCTGCAATCGCTGTATGGCGGCAACTCTACCGCTGCACCACCTAAGAACGTGAAGAAGGATCTCGACCCAAAATGTCACCCACTCCTTCTCTCCGGATGTGCAACTTCGAGTCCCAGACC
>CM075979.1:3069081-3079081 GCA_038087875.1 Malacoraja senta
ACCGCATACAGGGTTTCGGGCCGAAACCCTGAAGGAAATAGGCAACGTTTTGGGCCGAAACCCGGAAGGGTTTCGGCCCGAAACGTTGCCTATTTCCTTCGCTCCATAGATGCTGCTGCACCCGCTGAGTTTCTCCAGAATTTTTGTCTATCGTCAGGTTTGTAGGTTAATTGGCTCGGTGTAAATGTAAATTTGTCCCCAGTGTGTGTAGGGTTGCGTTAGTGTGCGGGGATCGCTGGTCGGTGCGGACTCGGTGGGCCGAAGGACCTGTTTCCGCGCTGTATCTTTAAACTAAACTAATCTAAAAAAATTGGAGTTCCTTGATTCTCTGCTGCAGGAACTCTTTCAAAGTTACCAACGCGCTCAGTTTTTAAAGTTTCTTTGTAACTCTTTTTTTTTTTCCCCCAGAGCTTTATGTAATTATAACTAATTTTCCTGAGCTAACCTGACCCCTGTCTCCTTACTTGTTTAATTTATATCTTCTGTTCCTGATGAATCACGCTATTCCCTTTCATGTGTCTGCACACTGTGGATGGCTCGATTGTAATCATATATTATCCCTTCATTCCAAGGAGGACGAAAGAGTCCAAGGGGAGTAAGGGGCGACCCTGGCTGACAAGGGAAGTCAAGGAAAGTGTAAAAATAAAAGAGAAGAAGTATAACATAGATGAGCGGGAACCCAGAGGATTGGGAAACTTTTAAAGAGCAGCAGAAGATAACTAAAAAAGGCAACACGGGGAGAAAAGATGAGGTACGAAGGTAAGCTAGCCAAGAATATAAATGAGGATAGTAAAAGCTTCCATAGATTATGTGAAGAGGAACAAAATAGTTAAGACAAATGTGGGTCCATTGAAGACAGAAACAGGTAAATTTATTATGGGGAACAAGGAAATGGCAGACAAGTTGAACAGGTACTTTGGATCTGTCTTCACTAAAGGCTCTGTCTTATGGAGTTTGCGGTCATCGGCGGTGAAGCGCGGCTTCGCCTGTAGAGGGGACCGCACGGCAACGGCGAGATCGCCGAGCCTATCCACGGGAGCGCCGCACGGATGCTGCGCGGGGGCCGAGTGATTCAAATACGGCTGGTCCCACATGCTTGCGGTAAGTAAAAAAAAGGGCGGGCCGACTGCGATGACGTCGGCCCGACGCACGTGACTCACCAGCGGCGGCTGTGGCGGCGGCCGTCCTGATCACGGCGCTGTAGCGGTGGCTGTGCCTGCGGCCGTGCCGCACACGTGCCTCACTGGCGGAGGCTGTGGCAGTGGAGGTTTGACGCACGGCGCTCGAGCCACAATGGCGGCGGCCCGTGCGGGCGGCCGTGCCGCACTCGTGCATCACTGGTGGAGGTTGTACGGTAAGAATATAGTTTTCAACAGTGTAGGTTTTATTTTAGCACCGTGCGGTGTTGGGAACACCGCCGCACGGCCCCGGAATTGTGCGTTCTCACGAGTGCGCGGTCTATGGCGGCAGATTCTTCCCGTTTCGCCGCCAATGACCGCAGACTCGTGAGACAGGCCTTTAAGGAAGACACAAACAATCTCCCAGATGTACTGGTGGCCAGAGGATCTGGGGGTGACGGGGAAACTGAAGGAAATTCACATTAGGCAGGAAATGGTGTTGGGTAGACTGATGGGACTGAAGGCTGATAAATCCCCAGGGCCCAAAGGCCTGCATCCCAGGGTACTTAAGGAGGTGGCTATAGAAATTGTGGACGCATTGGTGATCATTTTCCAATGTTCAAAAGATTCAGGATCAGTTCTTGTGGATTGAAGGGTAGCTAATGTTGTTGTGGAATTCTCTGCCTCTGAAGGCAGTGGAGGCTAATTCTCTGGATGCTTTCGAGCGAGAGTTAGATAAAGCTCTTAAAGATAACGGAGTCAAGGGATATGGGGAGAAGGCAGGAACGGGGTACTGATTGTGGATGATCAGCCATGATCACAGTGAATGGCGGTGCTGGCTCGAAGGGCCGAATGGTCTGCTCCTACACCTATTGTCTATTGTCTATTATCTTTCCACTGACTGGTTAGCACGCAACAAAAGCTTTTTACGGTACCTCGATACACGTGTCAATAAACGAAACTGAAAGTCAATACAAATTCTCACTCTGTCACTAGTGTGTAGGATAGCGCGAGTGTGTGGGGCGATTGTTGGTCAGCGTGGACTCGGAGGGTCATAGGGCCTGTTTCCACGCTGTATCTCTAAAGTCTAAAGAATATTGACCTCCCCACCATTAAAGGCATCTACAAGAAGCGTTGCCTCAATAAGGCAGCTAACATCGTCAAAGATCAGGGCGGCATGGTGGCGCAGCGGTGCTTGCAGCGCTGGAGACCCGGGTTCGATCCCGACTTCGAGTTCTGTCTGTACGGAGTTTGTACGTTCTCCCCGTGACCTGCGTGGGTTTTCTCCGAGATCTTCGGTTTCCTCCCACACTCCAAAGACGTGCGGGTTTGTAGGTTAATTGGCTTGGTGTAAGTGTAAATTGTCCCTATTGTGTACGATAGTGTTAGTGTGCGGGGATCGCTGGTCGGCGCGGACTCGGTGGGCCGAAGGGCCTGTTTCCGCGCTGTATCTCTAAACTAAGAACTAAAAGTAAACCAAACTCAGAGCACCCAGGCCATAGTCTCAACTTGCGGCAACAATCGGGAAGAAGGTACAGGAGCCAGGAAACATGGCCTCTATCACCCTCAAGGCCTGTCCCACTTAGGCGACCTAATTGGCAAGTTTAGAAGAGTTTAGGAGAGTTTGAAAAAATGTCATGTTGAAGACCTCCTTCGACTATGTTGAAGACCAGCTTCGACTAGCTACGACTAACCTCGGGAAAATTGGACACCGAATAGTGGAGAGTGAAGACGACCTCCTTCGATCTCCTTCGACCTCCCCTTCGACTATGATGAAGACTATCTTCGACTACCTTCGACTACCATCGATTACCTATGACTAACATGCCGACCTACTACGACCTACTATGACTAAACCTACGATTAAAAAAAGTATCGATTTTTTCCATGGCGACATTTTTTCACCCGCGGGCATTTTTTCAACATGTTGAAAAATACGCCGCGACCTAGCTGAGGCCTCGAGTACGCGGGGACTACTCTCGAGCATGAAGGAGAGTTACAAAGACCTCCTAGGAATCGTGTCGACCATGCTGCGAGTATGAGTCGAGAACTGGCGGATTAGGTCGCCCAAGTGGGACAGGCCCTTAACAACCACCAGGCTCCTGAAACACTCCACACAAACAACCCAAACCACAACACAACCTCAACAACAATCAACTATGGACTTTGTACAAAATTGCATCACAAACTTCAGCTTGCACTATTATGGTCTAGTTACCTTTAGGTTCAGGTTTAATATTGTCACGTGTAGCGAGCTACAGAGAAAAACTTTGTTTTTCAAGCTGTCCAAACCGACCAGTTAATACCTCACATAAATACAATCAAGTCAAACTCAAGTCCAACAGGTGGAGCAAAGGGGAAGATACAGAGTGCAGGATATAGTTCTCAGCATTGTAGCGCATCAGTTCCACAGACAAAGTCCAATGTCCGCAATGGGGTAGAGGTGAATCGGACAATAACCCTAGCTTATGGAAGGACCGTTCAGAAGCCTGATAACAGAGGGGAAGAAGCTGTTCCTGAGTCTGGTGGTGCACGCTTTCAAGCTTCTGTACCTTCTGCCGGATGGGAGCGGGGAGAAGAAGGAATGACCGGGGTGGGACAGAGATAAGTCTTCGATTATGTCGGCTGCTTTTCCATGGTTGCGTGCAGCATTAATGGAACCAATGGTGGGGAGTGTGGTCTGTGTGACAGGCTGGGCTACATAACTGTTATCTATACGTATTTATATTATTAACGTCCGCAAAGATGCAGCAAATAAGAATTTCATTGTTCTGGGCCCAGTGTGTCACCTATGCAACTAAACACCCTTGACTTTTGACAGACGCAATATGCTGGAGTAACTCAAATAGCATCTCTGGAGAAAAGGAACGGGTGACGTTTCGGGTCGAGACCCTTCTCCGGACTGTCTGTGGAAGGGCCGCGACCCAAAATGTCACCTATTCATAAGGTCATAAGTAATAGGAGCAGAAATAGGCCATTCGGCCCATCAAGTCCTCTCCGCCATTCAATCATGGCTGATCTATCTTTCCCTCCTAACCCCATTCTCCTGCCTTCTCCCCATAACCACTGACACCTGTACTAATCAAGAATCTATCTATCTCTCTGCTTTAGAAATATCCATTCCTTTTCTCCAGAGATGCTGTCGGACCCGCTGAGTTACTCCAGCGTTTTGCGTCTGTCTTTGGTGTAAACCAGCATCTGCAGTTCCTTCCTGCGCACTCTTTGACTTTTGAATCTTTTCTGTACGTCTTTGTAATACGTCTTTAGATATTAAAGCTACCGCATAAGTTGGCGTACTTTATCGCATTTACATTCACTGAATTGTCAAAAATGGAATATATTCTGTGTGTTATCCATTGTATGATCATTGTAAGAATTATAAAAAGCATGAATAGTGGAATTTTTAAATAAATTATAAGATTACGTGGATATGTAGAAAGTTACACACAGTCCGAAAAACTTGAAAACCAATTGCTAAACCTCCGTCTACTTTTTCTTCACATTATCTTAATTGGTTTCATTGATGTTTGCCTTCCAGCGATACAAAATTCAATGTAGCTTACCGTTTCCCACAGGGCTAGCCTGATATGATAGATTACTTTTACAGACCGTAAGAGTGAAAGTAATGAGGTGGAATTTGAAGCCTGGATAATTTTGATTATTCTGCACTTCTTCCCATTTTACTGGACGATGAAAAGTCAGTTTAGTTTTACCGCGCTGGCTTTTGGTTTATTTTCCATTATTGTCACATGTACCGAGGTACGGTGAAAAGCTTTGTTTTGCACGCTGTCCGCTTGGATCAGATAATAGATATATTAGTACGGGTGTCAGGGGTTATGGGGAGAAGGCAGGAGAATGGGGTTAGGAGGAAGAGATAGATCGGCCATGATTGAAAGGGGATGGGCCGAATGGCCAAATTCTGTTCCTATCAATTATGTCCTTAGGACCTTATAATACCACACATATATACAATCAAGTCAATCGCAAGTACTTGGACAGGTATATGGAACTTGGACAGGTACATGGAATTGGACAGGTACATGGAACTTGGACAGGTACATGGAACTTGGACAGGTACATGGAACTTGGACAGGTACATGGAACTTGAACAGATACATGGAACTTGAACAGATACATGGAACTTGAACAGGTACATGGAACTTACTTGGACAGGTACATGGAACTTGGACAGGTACATGAAACTTGGACAGGTACATGAAACTTGAACAGATACATGGAACTTGAACAGGTACATGGAACTTGAACAGGTACATGGAACTTAGACAGGTACTTGGAACTTTGACAGGTACATGGAACTTGGACAGGTATGTGGAATTTGGACAGGGATATGGATAGGAAAGGTGTCGGGGGATAGGAACCAAGTGTGGGCAAATGGGACCCGGTTTAGATGGGGCATCTTGGTTGACATGGGCGAGTTGGGCCGAAGGGCCTTTTACTGTGCTGTATGACTCCAAGTACAATAGGTAGAGCAAAGGGGAAGATGAGTGCAGAATATAGTTCTCAGTATTGTAGCGCATCAGTTCCATTGACAAAGATACTTGACAATTGTTGATCCATAGACAAAGTCCAATGTCTGCAATGGGGTAGAGGTGAATCGAGCAGTTCCCTAGTTTATGGAAGTACCATTAAGAAGGCTGAAACAGAAGGCAAGAAGTTCTTGCGTCTGGTAGTGTACACTTTCAAGCTTCTGTACTTTCTGCCCAATGGGTTGCAGGGAGTAGAGGAAATGGCCGGGGCTGGGATAAGTCTTTGATTATGTTGGTTGCTTTCCCGAAGCAGTAGTAAGTGTTGATGGAGTCAATGGTGGGGAGTGTGGTCTGTGTGATGGCCTGGGCTACATCCAGACCTCTCTGCAATTTCTTAGGGTCTTGGGCAGAGCTGTTCCCAAAACCATGCTGTGATGAAATGCAACGATATGCTTTCTGTAGAAGAAGTGGAAACAAGTAACTGCAGATGCTGGTTTACCAAAAAAAATGAAACAAAGAGCTGGATATGAAAAGTTTAGAGGAATGCGGACCAAAAGCAAAGATAGACACAAAATGTGGAGTAACTCAGCAGGACAGGCAGCACCTCTAGAGAGTAGGAATGGGTGATGTTCGGGTCGAGACCCTTCTTCAGACTTCTTCTTCTTCCTGCGTATGGCGTGCACAGCCCAAAGTTGCAGGTCAACTTGTTCTATTCGATTTATTTGTTTGTGCACGTCGGGTTGATTGCATTAGTCGAAGCAGGGTGGACCACGTGAAGGTTGCAATCTCCCACCTCTGGTTCAGACTGATCTGAACCAGTCTCAAACCGAAACGTCACCCATTCCTTCTCTCCAGAGAAGCTGAATGCCTGTCCCGCTGAGTTACTCCAGCGTTTTGTGTCTGTCTTCGATGTAAACCAGCATCTGCAGTTTCTTCCTGCACATGGACCAAAAGGTGCGACAGGCGTATAAATCAATGGGTCAGGCATCATCGCTGGAGAACTTGGATGGGTGACATTTTTTTTTCGGGAGTGATTAGTAGGAGGTGGGTGAAAGCTGGGAGAGAGGGGGGCAGCAAAGTGTGATAGGTAACGGGACACACGCGAGAGAATGCTCTCTATCCACCTGGGTGTCATGGTACACCAGTCATTGAAAGTAGGCTTGCAGGTGCAGCAGGCAGTGAAGAAAGCGAATGGTATGTTAGCTTTCATAGCAAGAGGATTTGAGTATAGGAGCAGGGAGGTTCTACTGCAGTTGTACAGGGTCTTGGTGAGACCACACCTGGAGTATTGCGTACAGTTTTGGTCTCCAAATCTGAGGAAGGACATTATAGCCATAGAGGGAGTGCAGAGAAGGTTCACCAGACTGATTCCTGGGATGTCAGGTCTTTCATATGAAGAAAGACTGGATAGACTTGGCTTATACTCGCTAGAATTTAGGAGATTGAGAGGGGATCTTATAGAAACATACAAAGTTCTTATGGGGTTGGACAGGCTAGATGCAGGAAGATTGTTCCTGATGTTGGGGAAGTCCAGGACAAGGGGTCACAGCTTAAGGATAAGGGGGAAATCCTTTAAGACCGAGATGAGAAAATACTTTTTCACACAGAGAGTGGTGAATCTCTGGAACTCTCTGCCACAGAGGGTAGTTGAGGCCAGTTCATTGGCTATATTTAAGAGGGAGTTAGATGTGGCCCTTGTGGCTAAAGGGATCAGGGGGTATGGAGAGAAGGCAGGTACGGGATACTGAGTTGGATGATCAGCCATGATCATATTGAATGGCGGTGCAGGCTCGAAGGGCCGAATGGCCTACTCCTGCACCTATTTTCTATGTATCTATGTATCTATGTAAGTACCAGCAGCTTGTTTTGTAGATAATACTAACTGTAGCCACTCTGGATCTTGAGCGGATGGTTTTCACAATATCTCGGACAAATATCTATGTATCTATGTTAAAGTTGCAGGGTTAATCCACACATTCTGCTAAATCTAAAGTTAATATTATTGCCTTCTGTTGTACTGCAGCGTAAAATTCAGAGCACGTTTACGACTTTAGACATTACAGAGATACAGCAATGAAACGGGCCATTCGGCCCACTGACCAGCGACAACCCCGTACACTAGCACTAACCCACCAACTTTGTACAATTCGCAATTACATAGAAACATAGAAAATAGATGCAGGAGGAGGCCATTCGGCCCATCGAGCCAGCACCGCCATTCATCGTGATCATGACTGATCGTCCCAAATCATTTAACGGAAGTCAATTGACCCACAAACCTGCACGTCTTTGGAGTGTGCGAGGAAACCAGAGCACCCGGAGTAAACCCACGCAGGTCACGTGGAGAAGGTACGAACTCCGTCCAGACAACACCCGTGGTCAGGATCGAACCCGGGTCTCTGGCGCTGAGAGGTAGCAACTCTACCGCTGCGCCACCATGCCAATATGGCACAGTGAAGAATAGACATAGTTTCACTGGGATTTGGCGATTAATCTAGTGACAGTCCTGACAATAAACTGACTGCCTTCTCTGACTCACTTTCTGAAAAACAAGAGCAGAGCTGGTGATTTAATCTGAGAAAGGTGGTTTGTTTTTAACAAGAACTTCCACTGTGTGTTGCGGCAGTTCTTACAGTGGTTTCTACTCATTGCCGAGGCAGAACAGCAACAACCACCGGCAAATTGGTTCAGACCATGCTTGACCTGACCTGCCAGACTTGTTCAGCTGTAGATCGCAGTCTAACTCAGTGCTAAACGTGGCCACATCTAAACTCCAGCACATCCTGTACTCTTTACCTGGAGTATTGCTTGCCGTTCTGGTCGCCCCTTGATAAAAACAAAAGGAGGTGAAGGCTTTACAAAATGCGCAGAGGAGGCTTGTCGGAAGGAACTGCAGATGCTGGTTTAAACGGAAGATAGACACAAAATGCTGGAGGAACTCAACGGGACAGGCAGCATCTCTGGAGAGAAGGAACGGGTGACGTTTTCGGGTAGAGACTTCTGAAGAAGGGTCTCGACCTGAAACGTAACCTATTCCTTTTCTCCACAGATTGCTGTCTGACGCGCTGAGTTACTCCACCATTTTGTGTCTTCCTTCCGTACTTAAACAGCCGGTCTCGGAAATGGTAGAAGGGCGGTGCTGGCTCGAAGGGCTGAATTTTCTATGTTTCTATGTTTCTATGATCAGGAATCTGTCAATGTCCGCTTTGAAAATACCCAATGACTTGGCCTCCACAGCCGCCTGTGCGGCAGTGAATTCCACAGATTCACCACCCTCTGACTGAAGAAATTCTTCCTCATCTCCATTCTAAAGGGTACATGCTTTTAACCTGTGGCTGTGCCCTCTGTTTCCACCCTGCGTCATTAAAAACTAAGCCTAAGAACAAAAAAATAGATTTACAGCTTATAGAAACATAGAAACATAGAAACATAGAAACATAGAAATTAGGTGCAGGAGTAGGCCATTCGGCCCTTCGAGCCTGCACCGCCATTCAATATGATCATGGCTGATCATCCATTATGAATCAAATACCACATTGTTACAACAAACTGTCTGATGAACATCGGAATGTTTCTTTACGCGTTTGTGTTGAAGTTGCGTTGGCGTTCCATACTACAGGCCTCTCACCTCACTGTAGATCAGGTTTAGAGGTAAAGCATGGAAACAGGCCCTTCGGCCCATCAGGTCCACGCCGACCATCGATCACCCGTTCACACTAGTTCTATGCTATCCCAATTTTGCAACCACTTCCTACACATTAAGGGCCAATTAACCTACAAACCTCCGCCCTTTTGGGGGATGTGGGAGGAAACTCATGTTTTACTTAGTTTGGAGATACAGCGCGGAAACAGGCCCTTCGGCCCACCGGGTCCGCGCCGACCAGCGATCCCCGCACACTCACACTATCCTACTGATACTAAGGACATTTTTGACATTTACCAAGCCAATAAACCTACAAACCTGTATGTCTTTGGACCATGGGAACACAGGGGGAACACACTAACAGCGCCCAAGGTCAGGATCGAACCCGTGTCTCTGGCGCTGTGAAGCAGCCCCTCTATCACCTGCGCCACCGTGTCGCCCAGCTGTAGACAATGCCTGTACAGTAATTATTATATTCCTTGAGATCTAAATTGTAGTCATTGTGGAAAGCAGCAGTGAACATTATAATCTATGCTTAATCATTTTCATCAACAGAAGTATAATATTAACTGGTGGTTTTTATGATAGTCTGTTCTTTGCCTCTGTAGATATCATTGATCATTCAAATCTCTTTAGACTTTGGAGATACAGTGTGGAAACAGGGCCCTTCGGCCCCCCGAGTCCACGCCGACCAGCGATCACCCTGTACACTAACACTATCCTACACACTAGGGACAATTTACAATCTTATC
>CM075979.1:3084081-3140341 GCA_038087875.1 Malacoraja senta
AAACCCGCACGTCTCGGTGCTCATAGCCAGGATCGAACCCAGGTCTCTGGTGCTGTGAGGCAACAACTCTGCCGCTGCGCCACCATGCCACCACCTCACCTGTCCATGTACTTGAGTTTGACATGATTGTATTTATACATAGTACGATCTGATCGCTGGCAAAACAAGGCTTTTCACTGTACCTCGGTGCGCGTGACAATAATGAAGAGAAACATAAAGGTAAAGGGTGCTAGGGTCATAGTGTGATACAGTGTGGATATAGGCCCTTGGGCCCAACGTGCCCACACCGACCAACATGTCCCATCTACATTACTATCTAAATGGCGTCAAGTTGGTAAAAGGGGAAGTACAACAGGATCTGGGGGTCCTTGTACATCAGTCTATGGAAGTAAGCATGCAGGTACAGCAGGCAGTGAAGAAAGCGAATGGCATGTTGGCCTTTATAACAAGAGGAAACACTTTTTCTCACAGAGAGTTGTGAGTCTGTGGAATTCTCTGCCTCAGAGGGCGGTGGAGGCAGGTTCTCTGGATGCTTTCAAGAGAGAGCTAGATAGGGCTCTTAAAGATAGCGGAGTCAGGGGATATGGGGAGAAGGCAGGAACGGGGTACTGATTGTGGATGATCAGCCATGATCACATTGAATGGCGGTGCTGGCTCGAAGGGCCGAATGGCCTACTCCTGCACCTATTGTCCATTGTTTCTTGTCTATCTACACTCGTCCCACCTGCCTGCATTTGGCTCATATCCTTCTAAACCTGTCCTATCCACGTACCTGTCCAAATGTCTATATTTGCCCTGTCTATTTTGCTTCCATTTTCCACATGCCTGCCATGTTTCAATAGTGAGCAAAATAACAGGAGATAGACACAAAAAGCTGGAGTAACTCAGCGGGACAGGCAGCATCTCTGCACAGAAGGAATGTGTGAAAACCCAGAAGGGTCTCGACCCGAAACGTCACCCATTCATTCTCTGCAGAGATGCTGCCCGTCCCACGGAGTTACTCCGGCTTTTTGTGCCTATCTTCGGTCCAAACCGGCGTCTGCAGTTCCTTCCTGCGTATGATAACAGGGGAGCAGATTTCTGACCCGGTTTGGCTGAAGGAAGCCAAAGGGAATTATTAATGGAGGGTGACTTGGACGGCCTGTCAGAGGTTGCAGTGAGGGTGAGAAGAAAGGATGTTCGTGCTTCATGTAACAAGCTAAGGTCAGGTTCCCATCCTTGCTGGAACAAAGGTGGAAATCTAATGACAGAGACGAAACAAGCAGCTGCAAGGAAAATAGATCTGAAGGATGACAGCACATACCATGACTGTAGATTGGAAACGACCAAAATGTAAGTCGTGATGTTTTCAACATATTTTCTGCGTAGTTTAGAGATACAGGATTGACGCAGGCCCTTCAGCCCGCAAGGTCCGCGCCGACCAGTGATCACCCGTTCACGCTAGTTCTATGTTATCCCACTTTCTCATCCACGCCCTATACACGAGGGGCAATTAACCTGCAAACCCGCACGTCTTTGGGATGTGGGAAGATACCGGGGGAAATCCACGCAGACACAGACAGCACCCGGGGTCGGGATCGAACTGGGGTCTCTGGCACAGTGAGGCAGCAGCTCTACCCGCTGCGCCTCTGTACTGCTAATCCCTTTGGAATAATTTCATGATTGAAATAGTTTTAAACTTTACCACTGAATCTCATTTTAAGCCCCATCAATGCTATATCAGGGCTGCATGGTGGCGCAGGGGTAGCGTTGCTGCCTGATGGGCCTGTCCCACTTATGTGACTTTTTCGGCGACTGCCGGCACCCGTCATAGTCACAACAGCAGGTCTCCGAAAATGTTGAAAGCGGCGACCAGAACAAGGTACGACTCTTTGGGCGACTGCTCACGACCATACAGGCCTCACCCCGCGACATGTCGCCTGTACGGTCGTGAGTCGTCTCCTCAGTCGCACAAAGAGTCGTAGCGACTTTCTGGTCGCCGCTGGATTTTCAACGTGTTAAAAAATTTCGGCGACCTATGACGGGTGCTGGCAGTCGCCAAAAAAGTTGCGTAAGTGGGACAGGCCCTTGCAGCGCCAGAGATCCGGGTTTGATCCCGACTATGGGTGCTATAAGTACGGAGTCTCTACGTTCTCCCCGTGACCTGCGTGGGTTTTCTCCGAGATCTTCGGTTTCCTCCCACACTCCAAAGACGTACAGGTTTGTAGTTTAAATGACTTGGTAAATGTAAAAAATTGTCCGTGGTGTGTGTAGGATGGTGTTAGTGTGCGGGGATCGCTGTTCGGCACGGACCCAGGGGGCCGAAGGGCCTGTGTCCGCGCCGTATCCCTAAACTAAACCAAACTAAACAATATAAAGTAATTGCAGAGATGTCTGGATAGGCAGCTTTCAGAAAATCACTCGCTTCATTAATACTCATGCGAGTGGCAAATATGTGAATTATGAACCAGAAGTAATAATTGCAAAACTAACTGGCCTTCAAAATCACCTCATTGGTTATGAAGTGCTTTATGAAGCAATGAAGTTGCTTCATCAGGCTCTTGAACACCACAAACACCAACTTAACTGCCTTGGTTGCACCGGGGACTTCAGGCTTTTGTTTCACACTAATACTGTTTTTTTGTTAGTTTATTGAACTCTCTCTTGTTCATCGTGTTTTGTATTGAGTACTGCAAGATCTCAATCATTG
The DNA here is from genome assembly GCA_038087875.1 of Malacoraja senta. NCBI lineage: Eukaryota > Metazoa > Chordata > Chondrichthyes > Rajiformes > Rajidae > Malacoraja > Malacoraja senta. Next base: position 3,086,771 of record CM075979.1, read on the forward strand.
TTGCGTTTTCGGTATGTAAGACAATTAAACTCTCCCCCTTGACTCTTGAGGTGGTTTAGTTTCGTTTAGTTTAGTTTTAGTTTCGAGATACAGCGCAGATCCCCGTGTATTCACACTACCCTACGCTCGGGACAATTCACATTTATACAAAGCCAATTAACCTACAAACCTGTACGTCTTTGGAGTGTTGGAGGAAACCGAAGATCTTGGAGGAAACCGGAGCTCCCGGAGAAAACCCACGCAGGTCACGGGAAAAACGTACAAACTCCGTACAGACAGCACCCGTAGTCAGGATTGAACCCGGGACCCAGGACCTACCTGGACTTTTACCTGTCTGTACATCTGGACGCCCGCAGCAACGACTGCGGAGGGTTGAGGTCCCGACCACGGGGGAAAATGGAGGAGGACTGGCCAATTTTATGTGCCTTCCACCACAGTGATGAATGTTGTGGTGGATGTTTGTGTTAAATTGTTATTGTGTATTGTGTGTTCTTTTTCTATTGTACCACTGCTGGCAAATTCATTTCACTGCACTTTATGTGCAAGTGACGAATAAAACTTGACTTGACTTGACCCTGGCGCTGTGAGGCAGCAACTCTACCGCTGCGCCACCCTAAAACAGAAATAATAGGAGGTTTTTTAACGTTGCTTGGAATCAGAGCACCAAGCATTGTGTGATAAGTTAGCGGAATCGCTTGCCTTCCAGTGTATGCACAGATCCCACATCACATCTCCAACTCTGCTCTATCATTCCCTGTTGCGCACAAATATTTCTGCTCCTGGCACCCTCTGCATTCTAAACACGGGCAGGCTTCAAGGTGACATTGCACAGATGTCAAATCCTGGACGCCTAAGGAATGGTTCTGTTCATCTTGTGCCTAACAAGTGGAAATGTCACACTGCCGAGTCATTCACCATTGACGATGCCCGCACACACACACACACACACACACACACACACACACACACACACACACACACACACAGACACACACACACACACACACACACACACACACACACACACACACACACACACACACACACACAGACATACACACACACACACACACACACACACACACACACACACACACACACACACACACACACACACACACACACACACACACACACACACACACACACACACACACACACACAGACAGACATACACAGGCAGCTTTCAATTCTATATTCCTTGAGGCACCTCTCCTTCCGAAATAAAATCAAACGTTGATGTTTCAGAGCAGAAATCACTGGTAAGGTTGTTACAGCTCGATCCTATATGATTCGTTATTAATTTAAACACATAGCATGCCACATTTTAAACTCACCTTTCCAACACTACCTAGGAATTATTTTCATTACAGTCGGACACTAAAATCACCTTCAAGCCCTGTCTCACTGTGCGAGTTCACCCATGAGTGACCCCGAGTGAAAGACTCGTGGTTGCGTACGAGACTACAAGTTTATGATCCAGAGTTTAACCGAGTTCCCACGGGTATGTCTAAGTTTGCCGTTTACTTCTCATTTCTGCGATGTTCCAAGTTCGTCTCCCGAGTGTACCAAGTTCCTCTCCCGTTAATCTTGAGGCAACAATGTATATCGAAGTGTTGAAAAATCATCACATGTTAAAAAAATGATGTCATGCTTTTTTTTTACATACTATAAAAAGCCTGCCTTGTTTAAATTGGCTCATTTGGAGAAAATGTCTGCAAGAAGGCTATTGGAGTCCAGGATGGTGATGTTTTTTGTTCAAGTGCTGTATGCTGCAGCCCTTAATGTGATGCAAGGACGCTTGTGTAATGAAGGCAGAAGAGAGAGAGTAAAGAGGAAAATTAAGAAGAGGTCTCAGTGGGTGAAGCCCCTGTTTCAAAGGAGATCTCTCTTTGGACAGTATGAAAAGCTGCTTAATGTGCTGGGCGAAGAGGATAAATCTGCATTTAAAAATTTCATCAGAATTTCTCCTGAGCTCTTTAATGAGCTGAAGAATAACTTGGGACCTCTGCTGATGAAACATGACAAAAGATTGTGATTATGGTCATGTTAAGAATTAAAAGTCATAAAATCAATGTGTGAAATGTGATTCTTATTTTTCAAAGTCTCTCATAGGAAACAATGAGCGTATAGAGCCCAGGGAGAGGGGGGGAAAGGGACGTACACTCACAGAGGCAGAGTCTCTCAGCCTGTGTGAGAGGGAGGGAGGGAGAGAGAGACACACACACAAGGTGGATGTGAAATCTCACCTACCTGCTTCAGTGACAGGCACCCGCAGCCAGTGAATGAAGACACCCCCATCTGTCTCCCCTCCTCTCCCTCCTCTCCCCTCCTCTCCCTCCACTCTCCACCCCCTCTCCTCCACCCCACCCCCCTCACCCCCCCCCTCCCCCAATTTGGAAATGTCATCCCATCACCCATTCCTTCTCTCCAGAGATGCTGCCTGCCCGCTGAGTTAAAGAGTTCCCACTTGCAGCAGCATAACAGGCCAGTAAACACAATACTCATAGATAATATACTAAACAAAGAAAATATATATTAAAAAATCCAGTATTATTGCAAAAATCCCAAAGTCAGTGCAACCAAGGCAGTTTATAGTTCATAGTTTAGTTAGCATTTGTAGCGTTCAAGAGCCCGATGGTTGTTGGGAAGAAGCTGTTCTTGAACCTGGAGGTCATGGTTTTCAGATTCTTATACCTTCTGCCCAGCAGGAATGAAATGAGAGCATGGCCAGGGTAGTGTGGGTCCATGACAATGCTGGCTGCCTATTTGAGGCAGCACCTCCTATAGAACCGTTTGATTCAGTAAAGTTCAGTAAAGAGATCGGGAATCTGGCATCATGGCTTGACAATAAAACCCAGCCTTTAACATCCGCATAATGAAAGAGTTGGTGTTGTCCTACGGAACAGGGGTGCAGGAGAGGTGAACACAACCCTGTCTTCTTCAACAGCACTGGTAGAGATGGCATCTGGACGTGACTGGCAAACCTCAGATTAGGCTGCCATGAATTGTCATAAAATGTTCTCACGCTGTTCCTCAATACTGGTTTGTCTTAAGGTTGTGAGCTCAGTCCCAAATACACAAAATCTATATATAAACTTCAAGCAATTTTTTCTTTTCAACCCACTCTGTCACCTTATCAATAACTTTTACTTTGTTAAGCAGAATTTGTCTTTAAAAAGTCTAAGTAACTGATATTTCTGTCCCTGATTATTGTTTCTAAAAAGAGTTCCCACGGTAGACTCACGAGTCACAAAGGTAAACGCACGGGCCACTACGTTCTTACAACGAGTTTAAATGTTTCAAATTTTAACCTCAAGAGTAAATTTTACTCGTGGAAAAGTTCAAACATGTTTGAACTTTTGCAAGAGTTAACAAGTTTCACGGGTACCTGCCGTTAGCGCCACGAGTCGCTAAGTTGCGTCCACGAGTTCCGACGTCCCCGCTACGTTAATTGTACGTGATTACCACGAGTTAAATTTGTTTTAGACTCGGGGTACCTCGTGGGTCAGCTCGCACAGTGTAACAGGGGTTTTCTCCTGTTACTGATCCATAGACGCTGCCTCACCCGCTGAGTTTCTCCAGCATTTTTGTCTACTTTCTCCTGTTACTCTTTCAGCAGCCTTGCTAGCTTACTTACAGTAAGTATTCAGATATAATACGTCAGCCCAAAAATGTGTTCGGCATTTTTATTTCTATTTTCCCACAAGGACTAACGATACAATTAATAAGCCCCAACTGATCATAGATAAGTAGGCAAAATGTTTAAGAAAGAACTGCAGATGCTGGAAAAATCGCGTGAGGCAGCATCTATGGAGCGAAGGAATAGGTGACGATTCGGGTCTCGACCCGAAACGTCACCTATTTCTTCGCTCCACAGACGCTGCTTCACCCGCTGAATTTCTCCAGCATTTTTATCTAGCTATAGATAAGTAGGTGGCACAGCAGCGCAGCGGGTAGAGCTGCTGTCTGCCTCACAGCGCCAGAGCCCCGGGTTCGATCCTGACTACGGGTGCTGTGTGTGTGTGGAGTTTGCACTGGCGAACTGTGCGCGGACCGAAGTGCCATTTTGCACGCTGTTTCTGCCAACTAAAGATCTTGCAGAGAGCATTCAGACGGTCCAGTCTACTGAGTGCATGCCGACCATCGTTCACCCGTTCCCACTAGTTCTATCTTATGCGCCATAGAAAGCATTTACCGGGATGCTTCACAGCTCGGTTTGAGAGCAGCTCCATCCAAGACCCGCGAGAAATTGCAGCAAATTGTGGAATTGTGGGCGCAGCCCAGACCATCACACGGGTCTGAAGAAGGGTCTCGACCCGAAACGTCACCCATTCCTTCTCTCCAGAGATGCTGCCTATCCCGCTGAGTTACTCCAGCATTTTGTGTCTACCTTCGATTTATACCAGCATCTGCAGTTCTTTGCTACAAAAACCAACCTCCCTTCCATTGACTCCATTTATACTTCATGCTGCCTCGGCAAGGCCAGCAGCATAATCAAGGACCAATCGCACCCCGGCCACTCCCTCTTCTCCCCTCTCCCATCGGGCAAAAGGTACAGAAGTGTGAAAACGCACACCTCCAGATTCAGGGACAGTTTCTTCCCAGCTGTTATCAGGCAACTGAATTATCCTACCACAATTATACAGCAGTGCTGAACTACTATCTACCTCATTGGTGACCCTTGGACTATCCTTGATCGGACTTTACTGGCTTTACCTTGCACTAAACGTTATTCGCTTATCATGTATCTGTACAATGTGAATGGCTTGATTGTAATCATGTATTGTCAATAGACAATAGACAATAGGTGCAGGAGTAGGCCATTCTGTCCTTCGAGCCAGCACCACCATTCAATGTGATCATGGCTGATCATCCACAATCAGTACCCCATTCCTGCCTACTCTCCATATCCCTTAACCGGCCTCCACCACCCTCTGAGGCAGAGAATTCCACAGACTCACAACTCTCTGTCAGAAAAAGTGTTTCCTCGTCTCCGTTCTAAATGGCTTACTCCTTATTCTTAAACTGTGGCCCCTTGTTCTGGACTCCCCCAACATCGGGAACATGTTTCCCGCCTTTAGCGTGTCAAAACCCTTAATAATCTTATACGTTTCAATAAGGAACTTATTAACATATAATCTTATTTGTTTCAATAATGTTCCGCTGACTGGATACCATGCCACAAAAGCTTTTCAGTTTACCTCGGTACATGTGACAATAAACTAAACTGATGCAGGGAGCATCGTGTGTTTTGATCAGTAAATGAGTACAGTTCTCCAGCTATGTACATTGTTCAATTCTAAAACTCCTTCTACAAGCCTCATTACGCTTGATCGTAAGAGATAGCAGAATTAGGCCATTTGGCCCATCGAGTCTACTCCGGCATTGTGGCTGACCTATCTCTCCCTCCTAACCCCATTCTCCTGCCTTCTCCCATAACCCCTGACACCCGCACTAATCAAGAATCTATCCATCTCTGCCTTAAAAATATCCACTGACTTGGCCACAGCTTTCTGTGGCAAAGAACCACAGATTCACCACCCTCTGACTAAAGAAATTCCTCCCTCGTCTCATGCCTGAAAGAACGTCCTTTAATTCAGAACCTATGACCTCTAGTCCTGGACTCTCCCACTAGTGAAAACATCGATAATCGAAAGATCATTTCAGAAATCATGCTTGACTCCAGATAAACTACTGGCCCTTATATAATTTATTATTAACAAGCGTGACGTTAGTCACCGCGGACACCTGATATAAAACCAGAAAATGCCGGAAATATTCAGCGGACTTCCAACAACCTGGGCTGAGAAAGAAACAGTTAACATTTCATTCTCATAACCTTGCATCAGGATGGGCACCAGTCTCATATTGATGTTGCCCTGAAGCCAAGTTCCATCTAAGATAAGCTGTGGAATTCAATGCTTATTCACTTACATTTTAGTAAGCCTCAATGACTTCTTCCTTCTGTAAGGTTTCCTATATTCAGTCACTTGAATAAAGAAAATAGAACAAAGGAAATAGAACAGAACAGCGGAGCACAAGAACAGGTCCCTCAACGGCACGGTGGCGCTGCGGTAGAGTTGCTGTCTTACAGCGCTTACAGCGATGACAAATTACATTTACATCAAGCCAATTAACCTACAAACCTGCACGCCTTTGGAGTGTGGGAGGAAACTGGAGATCTCAGAGAAAACCCACACAAGTCACGGGGAGAACGTACAAACTCCGTACAGACAGCACCCATAGTCAGGATCGAACCTGGGTCTCTGGCGCTGTGAGGCAGCAACTCTATCGCTGCGCCACCGCGCCGCTTTAAAGATGCTTCAACCCATGATGTCTGTGCCGAACATAAGGCTCAAGGTTTGCCTGCTTTGAAGGCTTTGAACTGTCTTTTTTTGCATATCTTTCATTAATTTGTTCGGTATGCCTTTTCAAATGTCTCAGTTCCCACTATCCCCTGACCCTCAGTCTGAAGAAAGATCTCGACCCAAAATGCCGCCTGTTCCTTGTCTCAAGAGGTGCAGCCTGTCCCGCTGAGTTACTCCAGCTTTTTGTGTGTCTGTGTATCTTTGCCATTTAGGTCATGATGGCTCAGAGGGCGGTGGAGGCCGGTTCTCTGGTACTTTCAAGGGAGAGCTAGATGGGGCTCTTAAAGATAGCGGAGTCAGGGGATATGGGGAGAAGGCAGGAACGGGGTACTGATTGGGGATGATCAGCCATGATCACATTGAATGGCGGTGCTGGCTCGAAGGGCCGAATGGCCTACTCCTGCACCTATTGTCTATTGATGCTGAAACCTATTGATACGTATAAGCGCAAAATATTTATCACTTATTAATTTGATGGTTAGGAGAAGGTGACTACAGGAAGGCAGGGGTCTGAAATTTTATTTGCCACGAGGAAGGAACAGACTGTTCCTTGTTTAAATTGGAAAATATCCTCACGGTTTATTGCCTCCACACCACACCCCCGGGTCCAGCAATCTGCCTGCCTGGATGTGGGGTGACGTGACTCCTGTGTGACTATTATGATCACGTTTTTTTTTCCACCCAGATGAAGAATATAAATCACCGGCGAGGTATATACAGCAAGTGCCGCTGTAATGTGTTGACGTTTCGCACTGAGAGTCCAATTCAAAAACAGAAGAACAGAACGACAGGGAAAAAAACTTAAATGAAACACTAAATGGAGAAATTATCTTTGAAAACCAATAGTACAGAAAGAGGATTTGTGTTGCCTGACCAGGGATTATCTCACATACGGTGTAGGTTTGTTCAGTTTAGTCTAGTTTAGTTCAGAGATTAGAGATTTAGAGATTCCTTTATTTGTCATTCAGACCTTTCGGTCTGAACGAAATTTCATTGCCTGCAGTCATACATATAATAATAAATAACAAAACACACAATAAACACAAATTAGATACAGTTGAGAGATACAGCGCGGAATCAGGCCCTTCGGCCCACCGGGTCCGCGCCGACCAGCGATCCCCGCACATTAATGCTATCCTACACACACTGGGGATAATTTTACATTTGTACCAAGCCAATTAACCTATAAACCTGTGCGTCTTTGGAGTGTGGGAGGAAATCGAAGATCTCGGAGAAAACCCGCCCAGGTCACGGGGAGAACGTGCAAACTCCGTACAGACAGCGCCCGTGGTCAGGATGGAACCCGGGTCTCTGGCGCTGTAAGGCAGCAACTCTACCGTTGCGCCACTGTGCCGCCCTTGGTTAAAGAGGTACAAAAAATACTGTCCTACAGAGACTTCACAGTAAGACTTTTAATTTATCGTTGGTACGACCCCAAAACTCCACCAACTATTAGGGCAACACAGAATAGTACATAGCCAACATAACAAGAGACACGTCCCGCCCCGGGTCATTCCTTCTTTTCCCCGCTCCCGTCTGGCAGAAGGCACAGAAGCTCGACAGCGTGCACCAACAGACTCAGGAACAGCTACTTCCCCTCTGTTATCAGGCTTCTGAACGGCCCTTCCATAAGCTAGGGTACTGTCCGATTCACCTCTACCCCATTGCGGACATTGGACTTTGTCTGTGGAACTGATGCGCTACAATGCTGAGAACTATATTCTGCACTCTGTATCTTCCCCTTTGCTCTACCTGTTGGACTTGAGTTTGACTTGATTGTATTTATGTGAGGTATTACCTGGTCTGTTTGGACAGCTTGCAAAACAAAGTTTTTCTCTGTATCTCGGTGCACGTGACATTAATAAACCTGAATCTAAAGAAAGTAGGTTTTCTGCAGATTTTTTGATTGCTATAATCTTAACTGTAATATACTGAGCGAATAGAGCGGCTGGGCTTGTATACTCTGGAATTTAGAAGGATGAGAGGCAATCTTATTGAAACCTCTAAGATTATTAAGGGTTTGGACACGCTAGAGGCAGGAAACATGTTCCCGATGTTGGGGGAGTCCAGAACCAGGGGCCACAGTTTTAAGAATAAGGGGTTAGCCATTTTGAACGGACGTGAGGAAATATTTTTTTCACACAGAGAGTTGTGAGTCTGTGGAATTCTCTGCCTCAGAGGGCGGTGGAGGCAGGTTCTCTGGATACTTTCAAGAGAGAGCTAGATAGGGCTTTTGAAGATGGCGGAGTCAGGGGATATGGGGAGAAGGCAGGAACGGGGTTACTGATTGTGGATGATCAGCCATGATCACATTGAATGTCGGTGCTGGCTTGAAGGGCTGAATGGCCTACTCCTGCACCTATTGTCTACAACTACCAGTGTTTCATTCTTATCAGCACTTCTAGGAATGAATATCCAAAAGAAACAATTAAAAAATTCTCCAGCCTTTGGCAGATTCTTTCCATCACCATTAAGTTGTAGACACTTCCATAAAGATTTTTACCAATGCTTGAGGGATTATATAATTTGCTATTTCACTTCTTTATAATTAATTCATGCCACTTGATTCTCGAGAATACTGGTTTATAGTGAATCTGTAAATCTCATTCTGAATTTATTAATGGGATTCACAGGTTATATTTTTTGTGGGATAATAGAATCTATCATGTGTAACTCGTTAAAATGTGGGGTTCAGTGGCGCAGCGGTAGAGTTGCTGCCTGACAGCGCCAGAGACCAGGGTTCGATGCTGACTTTGGGTGCTGTCTGCACGGAGTTTGCACCTCCTCCCCGTGACCTCTCCGGGTGCTCTGATTTCCTCCCACACTCCAAAGACGTACAGCTTCGTAGGGTAATTGGATTCTGTAAATTGTCCCTAATGTGTAGGATGGAACTAGTGTTCGGGCATGGCTGGTCGGCGCGGACCCGATGGGCCAAAGAGCCTGTTTCCCTGCTGTATCGCTAAACTAAACTAAACTAAAAAATAGTTTCATAACATCAATATCTCTCACTCATTGATAAATTTCCTTTTTATTTGCACACATGAATATGAATATCAAGACATCGATAGTTTCAGACCTAATGAGTGCCTCCTTAATAAACATCGCTCAAATTAAGTTTATTCAGATTCAGTGCTCAAAACACCGAGGGCTGAATTTTTCCCAATTGGTCTTTCGCCAGTATAAAAGAAAATAGAGCAAGGTTTCAAACAGATTATGAATTTCTTCTCAACCAATTTGCATTACTGGGGCAGAACCAATTGGACTCAGAGTAAATGTTGCTTTTTTTTTGCTATTGTTTCAGTATCGTTCAAGGCAATTTTTTTTGCTCTTTTTTCTCAATTTTTTCTGAATCATTCAACTGCCAACAACTGCGGAGCAGCCCTGAGCTACTAGTTACCTCATCAGAGACCCTTGGACTATATTTCATCGGACTGTACCTTGCACTAAACGTTATTCCCTTTATCCTGCATCTGTACACTGTGGACGGCTCGATTGTAATCATGCATTGACTATCTGCCGATTGGATGGCACGCAACAAAAGCTTTTCACTGTACCTCGGTACACATAACAATAAATGAATGAATAAGTTTATGAATGAGTTTATTGGCCAAGAATTCACATACAAGGAATTTCCCTTGGTGCAGAACTAACATTAACTAAATTTCTTTCAACAATTTTCTTCAAACAAAGAAACTAAGCTCTCATATAATTCTAGGATTGTTACTATCTATTAGGTCCATTACAACAGAGTTTCTCTCAAAAACCCATTCAATTCCTTTTTGAAAACTGTCATCAGGCAACTGAACCATCCTACCACAACCAGAGAGCAGTCCTGAACTACTATCTACCTTACTGGAGACCCTCGGACTATCCTTGATCGGACTTTAGTAGATAGGACACTTAAAGATAGCGGAGTCAGGGGATATGGGGAGAAGGCAGGAACGGTGTACTAATTGGGGATGATCAGCCATGATCACAGTGAATGGCGGTGCTGGCTCGAAGGGCCGAATGGCCTCCTCCTGCACCTATTGTCTATTGACTTTATCTTGTATTAAATGTTATTCATGTTATTCCCTTTATCATGTACCCTGCCCTAAACATTATTCCCTTTTCATGTATCTGTGCACTGTGAATGACGCAATTATAATCATGTATTGTCTTTCCGCTGACTGGTTAGCACGCAACAAAAGCTCTTCACAGTACCTCGTTACGCGTGACAATAAACTAAACTCAAACTCATTGTCTTTCTGTGTAAGAAGGAACTGCAGGTAGACACAAAATGCTGGAGGAACTGAGCGGGACAGGCAAAGTTCCACACCGTAGACTTCAAGAAAGAATGTTTTCTCACATCCTAACAGAATCTTTATCCTGTCATTTTGAACCACTACCATTTGGTTCCTGGACAATTGACTAACGGGAGATACTTTTCTCCATTTACTTTGTCTAAACCAGTCATGATCTTGTAAGCCTGACATCAAAATACCTGTCACTATTCATTCGCTCCAAAGAAGAACTGCTCCAGTTTTCGCTATCTGATATTGCAACTGAAATCTTTACTTATGGAATCATTTGATTCAGTCGGGATCAGTCCTTTCATACAGCACGGTGGCTAAAATTGGATTCATACTCCGACTGTGCCCAACTAATGCTTCATAAAGAAGTCAACAGCACCTCCCTCTTCAGAACTCTCTGCCTCTACCTATGAAGCCCGACAGTCCATACTCCTTATCAAATATGATTTGTCGTTTCCGAGCTTAGCTGGTAATACGCAGCTAGGTCGATTTGTTCTTGCACACCGGTGGGAATTGTGGCAATAGTCTCCAAAGCCGTAGATTTCGTTTTAGTTTAGTTTCGTTTTAGTTTTAGTTTAGTTTATTAGGGGAAGCACGGTGGAGCTACCAGTAGAGTTGCTGCCTTAAGCACCTGTCCCACTTCGGAGACCTAAACAGCAACCTCTGGTGACCTTGCCCGCCACCCAAAAAAAATCACGGTCGAGGTGACCTGCAACCTCCTACCACCTCCCACGCATATGTTGAAAACCTTCCTCGACCGTGAAGAAAACCGGCTTCGACTCGACCTGCCACTAAAAAATGATTGATTATTAAAACGGCAACCTATTTTTAGTCGAGGCCGGTTTTAATCGTGATGAAAAAATAGCAGCAACCTAGATGAAGCCTCGACCACGCGGAAACCACTTTCCACCATTAGGGAGAGTGACCAAAACCTCCGGTGACCTCATGGAAACCTTGGGTGGCGGGCAAGGTCACCAGAGGTTGCTGTTTAGGTCTCCTAAGTGGGACAGGGGCTTTACAGCGCTTGCAGCACCAGAGACCCGGGTTCGATCCCGACTACGGGTGCTGTCTGTACGGAGTTTGTCCCGTGACCTGCGTGGGTTTTCTCCGAGATCTTCGGTTTCCTCCCACACTCCAAAGACGAACAGTTTTGTTGGTTAATTGGCTTGGGTTTGTATACTTGGTATAAGTGTAAATTGTCCCTGGTGTGTGTAGGCTTGTGTGAATGTGCGGGGATCGCTGGTCGGTGTGGACTCGGTGGGCCGAAGGGCCTGTTTCCACACTGTATCTCTAAACTAAAAAACTAAAATTATTGTCACGTGTACCAAGGTCAAGTGAAACAAATGCCAAAGGTATCGTAATGACTCATTTCATTCCATAAAGTACATTGGGGTACAGAAGTGTGAAAAAGCACACCTCCAGATTCAGGGACAGTTTCTTCCCAACTGTTATCAGGAAACTGAACCGATCTCTCACCAACGAGAGAGTGGTCCTGACCTCCATCCACCTCAGTAGAGACCTTCAGACTATCTTTAATCAAACTACTGGATTTTATCTTACACTAAACGTTATATCCTTTATCCTATATCTGTACATTGTGTACAGCTTGATTGTAGTTATAGAGTCATAGTGTGATACAGTGTGGAAACAGGCCCTTCGGCCCAACTCGCCCACACCGGCCAACATGTCCCAGCTACACTAGTCCCACCTGCCCGCGCTTGGTCCATATCCCTCCAAACCTGTCCTATCCATGTACCTGTTAAACGATGGGATGGTCCCAGCCTCAACTACCTCCTCTGGCAGCTTGTTCCATACACCCACCGCCCTCTGTGTGAAAAAGTTACCCTCTCAGATTCCTATTAAATCTTTTCCCCTTCACCTTGAACCTGTGTCCTCCGGTCCTCGATTCCCCTACTCTGGGTAAAAGACTCTGTGCATCTACCCGATCTATTCTGCTGACTGGATAGCACGCAACAGGAAAGCTTTACACTGTACCTCAGTACACGTGACAATAAACTAATCTGAACTAATAAACTAAACTAATTGGTGAAACTTGGATACTTTTACAGGGCCAACATTTGATGCGGATTAAGTTAATTAACTGATTCTAAATTATCCCTCTTAGCGGTTGGATTTGAACCTATAACTCCAAAAAATTGGATCAGTGCTTGGAATGAAAAGGCAAAAAGGCTCCAGGGAAAGAATTGAAAAGATTTGGTTGCACAGTTTCTACCGTGAGTTAGCAAAGATTTGAAAGATTAAATGATTACTTTCCTTTACAATAGAAAAAAAAGACACAAGTGCTGGAGAAACTCAGCGGGTCAGGTAGCATATCTGGAGAACATGAATAGGTGCTTTCATTAACTATCCTGTCTTTCTCAAGTGTGCAGAGAAATCTTCAGAAAAGGAAACCCCTATTGTTCCTGTAAACAAAGAACTAGAAACTATCCAAAAAGATCAGGTATACTATCCACAAATACAATCAAGTCAAACCCGTCCAACAGGTAGAGCAAAGGGGAAGATACAGAGTGCAGAATATAGTTCTCAGCATTGTAGCGCATCAGTTCCAGAGACAAAGTCCAATGTCCGCAATGGGGTAGAGGTGAATCGGACAGTACCCTAGCTTATGGAAGGACCGTTCAGAAGCCTGTGAAACGTCACCCATTCCTTTTCTCCACAGATGCTGCTTGTCCCGTTGAGTTACTCCAGCTTTTTGTGTCTATTTTAAGTCATTGATTATGTCGGGTGTTGGTCCCACAGCGGAATGAAGTGTAGATGTGTCGATGTTTAATGTGGATTTTTATTTTTCTCTATGGAGCTAATGGTAGGAAGTCAGGTCAGTGTGATGGACTGGGCTACATCCACAACTCTCTGCTTTTGACAAGCAATTGTACAACATAATACAAGAATGATCGCAAGAATGAGTAGATTAACCTATGATGAGCGTTTGTCGGCATTGGGGGTGTACTCGCTGGAGTTTCAAAGAATGAGGGGGGACCACATTGAAACATATTGAATAGTGAAAGGCTTGGATAGAGTGGATGTGGTGAGGATGTTTCCACTAGTGGGAGAGTCTAGGACCGGAGGGTCATAGCCTCAGAATTAAAGGACATTCTTTTAGGAAGGAGATTAGGAGGAATTTCCTTGGTCAGAGGGTGGTGAATCTGTGGAATTATTTGACACAGAAGGCTTGGAGGCCAAGTCAGTGGATATTTTTAAGGCAGAGATAGATAGATTCTTGATTAGTGCGGGTGTCAGAGGTTATGGGGAGAAGGCAGGAGAATGAGGTTGGGAGGGAGAGATAGATCAGCCATGATTGAATGGCGGAGTAGACAAAGTTCCACACCGTAGACTTCAAGAAAGAATGTTTTCTCACATCCTAACAGAATCTTTATCCTGTCATTTTGAACCACTACCATTTGGTTCCTGGACAATTGACTAACGGGAGATACTTTTCTCCATTTACTTTGTCTAAACCAGTCATGATCTTGTAAGCCTGACATCAAAATACCTGTCACTATTCATTCGCTCCAAAGAAGAACTGCTCCAGTTTTCGCTATCTGATATTGCAACTGAAATCTTTACTTATGGAATCATTTGATTCAGTCGGGATCAGTCCTTTCATACAGCACGGTGGCTAAAATTGGATTCATACTCCGACTGTGCCCAACTAATGCTTCATAAAGAAGTCAACAGCACCTCCCTCTTCAGAACTCTCTGCCTCTACCTATGAAGCCCGACAGTCCATACTCCTTATCAAATATGATTTGTCGTTTCCGAGCTTAGCTGGTAATACGCAGCTAGGTCGATTTGTTCTTGCACACCGGTGGGAATTGTGGCAATAGTCTCCAAAGCCGTAGATTTCGTTTTAGTTTAGTTTCGTTTTAGTTTTAGTTTAGTTTATTAGGGGAAGCACGGTGGAGCTACCAGTAGAGTTGCTGCCTTAAGCACCTGTCCCACTTCGGAGACCTAAACAGCAACCTCTGGTGACCTTGCCCGCCACCCAAAAAAAATCACGGTCGAGGTGACCTGCAACCTCCTACCACCTCCCACGCATATGTTGAAAACCTTCCTCGACCGTGAAGAAAACCGGCTTCGACTCGACCTGCCACTAAAAAATGATTGATTATTAAAACGGCAACCTATTTTTAGTCGAGGCCGGTTTTAATCGTGATGAAAAAATAGCAGCAACCTAGATGAAGCCTCGACCACGCGGAAACCACTTTCCACCATTAGGGAGAGTGACCAAAACCTCCGGTGACCTCATGGAAACCTTGGGTGGCGGGCAAGGTCACCAGAGGTTGCTGTTTAGGTCTCCTAAGTGGGACAGGGGCTTTACAGCGCTTGCAGCACCAGAGACCCGGGTTCGATCCCGACTACGGGTGCTGTCTGTACGGAGTTTGTCCCGTGACCTGCGTGGGTTTTCTCCGAGATCTTCGGTTTCCTCCCACACTCCAAAGACGAACAGTTTTGTTGGTTAATTGGCTTGGGTTTGTATACTTGGTATAAGTGTAAATTGTCCCTGGTGTGTGTAGGCTTGTGTGAATGTGCGGGGATCGCTGGTCGGTGTGGACTCGGTGGGCCGAAGGGCCTGTTTCCACACTGTATCTCTAAACTAAAAAACTAAAATTATTGTCACGTGTACCAAGGTCAAGTGAAACAAATGCCAAAGGTATCGTAATGACTCATTTCATTCCATAAAGTACATTGGGGTACAGAAGTGTGAAAAAGCACACCTCCAGATTCAGGGACAGTTTCTTCCCAACTGTTATCAGGAAACTGAACCGATCTCTCACCAACGAGAGAGTGGTCCTGACCTCCATCCACCTCAGTAGAGACCTTCAGACTATCTTTAATCAAACTACTGGATTTTATCTTACACTAAACGTTATATCCTTTATCCTATATCTGTACATTGTGTACAGCTTGATTGTAGTTATAGAGTCATAGTGTGATACAGTGTGGAAACAGGCCCTTCGGCCCAACTCGCCCACACCGGCCAACATGTCCCAGCTACACTAGTCCCACCTGCCCGCGCTTGGTCCATATCCCTCCAAACCTGTCCTATCCATGTACCTGTTAAACGATGGGATGGTCCCAGCCTCAACTACCTCCTCTGGCAGCTTGTTCCATACACCCACCGCCCTCTGTGTGAAAAAGTTACCCTCTCAGATTCCTATTAAATCTTTTCCCCTTCACCTTGAACCTGTGTCCTCCGGTCCTCGATTCCCCTACTCTGGGTAAAAGACTCTGTGCATCTACCCGATCTATTCTGCTGACTGGATAGCACGCAACAGGAAAGCTTTACACTGTACCTCAGTACACGTGACAATAAACTAATCTGAACTAATAAACTAAACTAATTGGTGAAACTTGGATACTTTTACAGGGCCAACATTTGATGCGGATTAAGTTAATTAACTGATTCTAAATTATCCCTCTTAGCGGTTGGATTTGAACCTATAACTCCAAAAAATTGGATCAGTGCTTGGAATGAAAAGGCAAAAAGGCTCCAGGGAAAGAATTGAAAAGATTTGGTTGCACAGTTTCTACCGTGAGTTAGCAAAGATTTGAAAGATTAAATGATTACTTTCCTTTACAATAGAAAAAAAAGACACAAGTGCTGGAGAAACTCAGCGGGTCAGGTAGCATATCTGGAGAACATGAATAGGTGCTTTCATTAACTATCCTGTCTTTCTCAAGTGTGCAGAGAAATCTTCAGAAAAGGAAACCCCTATTGTTCCTGTAAACAAAGAACTAGAAACTATCCAAAAAGATCAGGTATACTATCCACAAATACAATCAAGTCAAACCCGTCCAACAGGTAGAGCAAAGGGGAAGATACAGAGTGCAGAATATAGTTCTCAGCATTGTAGCGCATCAGTTCCAGAGACAAAGTCCAATGTCCGCAATGGGGTAGAGGTGAATCGGACAGTACCCTAGCTTATGGAAGGACCGTTCAGAAGCCTGTGAAACGTCACCCATTCCTTTTCTCCACAGATGCTGCTTGTCCCGTTGAGTTACTCCAGCTTTTTGTGTCTATTTTAAGTCATTGATTATGTCGGGTGTTGGTCCCACAGCGGAATGAAGTGTAGATGTGTCGATGTTTAATGTGGATTTTTATTTTTCTCTATGGAGCTAATGGTAGGAAGTCAGGTCAGTGTGATGGACTGGGCTACATCCACAACTCTCTGCTTTTGACAAGCAATTGTACAACATAATACAAGAATGATCGCAAGAATGAGTAGATTAACCTATGATGAGCGTTTGTCGGCATTGGGGGTGTACTCGCTGGAGTTTCAAAGAATGAGGGGGGACCACATTGAAACATATTGAATAGTGAAAGGCTTGGATAGAGTGGATGTGGTGAGGATGTTTCCACTAGTGGGAGAGTCTAGGACCGGAGGGTCATAGCCTCAGAATTAAAGGACATTCTTTTAGGAAGGAGATTAGGAGGAATTTCCTTGGTCAGAGGGTGGTGAATCTGTGGAATTATTTGACACAGAAGGCTTGGAGGCCAAGTCAGTGGATATTTTTAAGGCAGAGATAGATAGATTCTTGATTAGTGCGGGTGTCAGAGGTTATGGGGAGAAGGCAGGAGAATGAGGTTGGGAGGGAGAGATAGATCAGCCATGATTGAATGGCGGAGTAGACTTGATGGGCCGAATGGCCTAATTCCACCGCTATCACTTATATGTCCTTACAATAGATGTGGCATCTGTAAAGTAACATGGTTTTGACTGCTTTCCTTCACCCAATACTCTTATATTCTACTTTGGATGGTGGTTCTGTAAGGAGGCTGCTATTGGAGTGACACTATCCTAAACACTCTAGGGACAATTTACATTTATACCAATTAACCTACAAACCTGTAAGTCTTTGGAGTGCGGGAGAAAACCAATCATCTCATAGAAACATAGAAAATATGTGCAGGAGTAGGCCATTCAGCCCTACACGCCAGCATCGCAATTCAATATGATCATGGCTGATCATCCAGAATCTGTACCCCGTTCCTGCTTTCTCCCCATATCCCTTGATTCCATTAGCCCTAAGAGCTAAATCTAACTCTCTCTTGAAAACATCCAGTGAATTGGCCTCCACTGCCTTCTGTGGCAGAGAATTCTACAGATTTACAACTCTCTGGATTAAACGTTTTTTCCTCATCTCAGTCCTAAATGGCCGACCCCTTATTTTTAAACTGTGACCCCTGGTTCTGGACTCCCTCAACATGGGAACAATTTTCATGCATCTAGCCTGTCCAATCCCTTAAGAATTGTAAATGTTTCTATAAGATCCCCTCTCATTCTTCTAAATTCCAGAGATTACAAGCCCAGTCGACCATCTAGGAGAAAAGCCATGCGGTCACTGGGAGAACGTACACCCTCTCCTTTGCAACAATTCCGTTGGGAATTCTGCACTTTATGGAACCTTCCATCGTTGAAAAATGTCTTCAATTTTAAGCCTCTTTCATTTCAGATGAAACCGCCATTTATTCAGAGGGTCGGCTGAATGCTCATGGGTTTTTTTTCTCCCATTTCTTTGATCAATCAATTCTATTTGCTGAGAAATAATGTTCATGTCTCAGCTTGCTGTGGTTTAGCATCCAGGGCTCGGAATGTTATTTCACCATCTTACACAAATCACAAGACCGAATAAATCTTGCCTTTCAGTGTGGAAATGCAGAGAGGTGATTTAAAATAATCAGAAAATGTTGAACACTGATCATTAGTGCTATGTAAGATGCTTTAGTTTGCATTGTGACAGGCATAAATCACATTTCCCTATAACATGCCATGTTTGGGTACACATTCAGTTTATTCATCAACTGAATGAGGGAAGGAATGAATGAGTGTATGAATGAATGAATGAATGAATGAATGAATGAATGAATGAATGAATGATACATTATTGTCACATGCGACAAGTCACAGCGATATTCTTCGTTTTACTTACCCAAGGTACGCAAAGAGTTGCCAATGTGGCACGGTGGCGCAGCGGTAGAGTTGCTGCCTGATGGCGCTTTCGGCGCCAGAGACCCGGGTTCGATCCCGACTTCGGTTGCTGTCAGTACGGAGTTTGTACATTGCGAGCGGAGCACCAAGGCAAATTCCTTGTATGTGAACATAGTTGGCCAATAAACTTATTCATTCATTCATTCATTTCTGCCCCTGACTGCGTGGGTTTTCTCCAAAATCTTCGGTTTCCGCCCACACTCCAAAGATGTGCAGGTTTGTAGATTAATTGGTATAAATGTGAATTGTCCCTTGTGTGTGTAGGATAGTGTCAATATGCGGGGATCGCTGGACAGTGTGGACTCGGTGGGCCGAAGGGCCTGTTTCCACGCTGTATCTCTAAACTACACTAAACTAAACTAAATTAAGTGAACGGTGCTGATAAAGTTATAAAAAATCCCACGACAGACCCTTTGTTCTCCCCCCACGCAGTGACCTCCTTTGCCCCAACTGGCATTGGCACATGAAACCAGTCTGAAGAAGGGTCTCGACCCCAAACGTCACCCATTCCTTCTCTCCAGAGATGCAGCCTGTCCCGCTGAGTTACTCCAGCACTCTGTGTCTATCTGGCATTGGCACATGAAAGATAAAGAACAGCAGGAGAGTAACAATGATAAGTCAGTATTAATGATCCAGGTAAATTATTAAAATAATTGAAGATAGCGCAAAAGCCACAATCTTTGAATGAACAAAGCTAACTGTGAGGGAATTACAACAAAGGTGAAAACCGTAAACTGGGGAAAACGTTGACTGATATGTGCCAGTGGATGGGAATATTTAATAATAGACAATAGACAATAGGTGCAGGAGGAGGCCATTCGGCCCTTCGAGCCAGCATCGACATTCAATGTGATCATGAGATTCGTGGAACTCAGGACTCACGGGAAGAACACTTCACCGACCAAGGATGTGATGCCATGAATCCAAAGAAAACGCAAGAGAGAACAACACTCACAAAAGGGAACATGATTGGATTGGGAAAGATGAACAAAAGATGAACAAAAGACACAATATGCTGGAGTAACTCAGCGGGACAGGCAGCATCTCTGGAGAGAAGGAATGGGTGATGTTTCGGGTGGAGACCCAGGTTCGATCCCAACTACGGGTGCTGTCTGTACGGAGTTTGTACGTTCTCCCCGTGACCTGCGTGGGTTATTTCCGAGATCTTCGCTTTCCTCCCACACTCCAAAGCCGTAGAGGTTGGTAGGTTAATTGGCTTGGTATAAATTTAAAATTGTCCCTAGTGTGTGTGTAGGGTAGTGTTACAGTGCAGGGATCGCTGGACAGTGCAGACTCAGTGGGCCAAAGGGCCTGTTTCTGCGCTGTATCTCTAAACTAAACAAAACTATTACACATCTCGGATAACAATTGATCTCCAGATGCACAACTTGTCATTTCATGCCTATGGTATATACCTCTGTATAGATATTGTATAGCTATTGCTAGCATTGATCCTATTTATACGTTACTGATTAATTGTAGGCTGTGGGTACTACTGCATCAGTTTTTGTGCGATGCTATTGATTAATTCCGAGTTATAGTTGCTGCAATTATTATCCCAACTCATCTAAGTAGTGATTTATCTTCAAATGTATATGGTGTTAATATATTTCCTAATTATCCAGAAATCTCCAGATGCTGTAACCTATTCCTGCTATTTATAATTCATTTCTCTTTTTAGATCAATTGATCAGATTTACGGGGCTGTCCCACTTGGACGACCTAATTGGCGAGTTTAGAAGAGTTTGAAAAAATGTCATTATGAAGACCTCCTTCGACTATGTAGAAGACCAGCTTCGACTAGCTACGGCTAACTTCGGGAAAATTGGACAACGAATAGTGGAGAGTGAAGACGACCTCCTTCGATCTCCTATGATGAAGACTATCTACGACTACCTTCGACTTACTTCGATTACCTACGACTAACATGCACAGGCCAGACCAAACAGCTCTTGCATTTTCATTTCATTTCCATTTCCATTGCAGTTTCAAGCACAGGGCAGGCCAAACAGCTCATTGCATTTTCATTTCATTTCTATTTCCATTGCAGTTTCAAGCACAGGGCAGGCCAAATAGCTCATTGCATTTTCATTTCATTTTCATTTCCATTGCAGCTTCAAGCACAGGACAGGCCAAACAGCTCGTTGCATTTTCATTTCATTTCCATTTCCATTGCAGTTTCAAGCATGGGTGCAGGCCAAACAGCTCATTGCATTTTCATTTCATTTCCATTCCCATTGCAGTTTCAAGCACAGGGCGGGCCAAACAGCTCAATGCATTTTCATTTCATTTCCATTTCCATTGCAGTTTCAAGCACAGGGCAGGCCAAACAGCTCATTACATTTTCATTTCCATTTCCATTGCAGTTTCAAGCACAGGGCAGGCCAAACAGCTCATTGCATTTTCATTTCATTTCCATTTCCATTGCAGTTTCAAGCACAGGGCAGGCCAAGCAGCTCATTGCATTTTCATTTCATTTCCATTTCCGTCGCAGTTTAAAGCACAGGTCAGGCCAATAACTCTTTGCATTTTCATTTCATTTCCATTTCCATTGCAGTTTCAAGCACAGGGCAGGCCAAACAACACTGCATTTTCATTTCATTTCTATTTCCATTGCAGTTTCAAGCACAGGGCAGGCCAAACAACTCATTGCATTGTCATTAAGGGCTAACAAATCATTTATTGCAAGTACATTGCAGACTCACAGTTCAGTTAATTCACAGCTTAGAATCACAATTGTGGCCTCTCCCTCGCGATGTTCCAGAGTGACTGACTCACGTCCAGGCAAATGGGGTTTTATAGTCCTGCCTCGCCCCGGGAAGCGGCGTTACCTTCATCATGGTGATTGACAGGCGAGAGGACCAATCAGCTGATCTGAAGATTTTTTACACATTCATAACTTTATTATTTTTCATCGATCGGAAAATTCCTCAGGGCTGCCTCAGCGGAGGAGGACTGAGGCCCCTCTCACCCCCCCCCCCCCATGTATTTTCGCGCCAAGGGTCTATAAAGGTATAAAAGAGTGGGGAGCACATTGGGTGCGCTGACATTCTGCGGTGTGTGTTCTGTTTGCGCGAGGCTCTTGGGCTCGAGTAAGTAGAGACAAGGATCGGACCCGCGGTATTGGATTAGGTATTGGATTGGATTAGGTATTGTGTAATGAAAGAGAATTGGATTTCCAGTGCTGGTATTCGGTGTTTGACTGAACCAGACAGACTAAGGGGGGGGGGGGGGGGGGTAAGTTTAGGACCGGAATTACACGTGGACTGCAGAGAGAGGGGACAGCAGTCGGTCCAACTCTGGTCACATCACGGTGAAGTAGCGCGTGTGTGTGGCCCCGGACATTGAACTGATGGACGTGGGTCTCCGTTTATGCTGCTTGCACTATGGGATTCCCACTCGCCGCTGTGGTGGCTTTTTAAGTCTATGTTTAATCTTTGTGTACTTATGTATCTTGTTGCCTTTTTTTGCATGACTGTCTGGTAAATCAAATTTCACTGTACCTCGGTACACGTGACAATAAAGGACAGTTGAACAGTCTATCTTTGCCAATTTCATTCTCCCAGCCTTTATAATGAATTAAAATCTCCACAATCATGGTTGTAATTTTGCTACATTGTTATGTAGTTATAACTGCAATTTGGGAAGCAAATTTTAAAAAACAACGCACTATTTTGAATCTAAATATCTATTATCTACCCATACTGATTCTAGTTTCTGTATCTCCATGTCAAGATAGTTAACATACATTTATGTTCCTTTTCTATCGGGTGAAGCCATCACCCGTTCCATCTCTGAAGCTTTCCCCTCTTCCTTCTGAATGAATGAATGAATGAGAACCCAAGGTATGCAAAGAGGGCCCACGCAAAGGGCAGCGACAATGTTACAAGAATTCCATTTTAACGCAAAGCATTTTTAACACATTCCATTTGTGGTCCCCCTTAGTTCTCGGCACCCCCTCCCCTCCTCCCCCCCCCCCCCCCCACAAGCCGGGTCATCCTTTCTTTTCCCTCTCTCAGCCCATCGCCAACTTTTTTTTCCATTTTAAACGCTTTGCAGTGAAGTGAGGCAGCTCAGGAGAACACAATGATCTCAGCTCTTTAGCAGCGGAGAAGGTTCCTCGTGTATCAGTTATCCTGCTTTTAATCCGAAAGCTTGTTGCCTATAAATATTTATAATTAGAACGATGCAAATTCTGAATAAATCATGGCGGAGCAATCTCCGAACCCATGCACCAGTAGAAACTCAGTAATGATATTTTTTATTGGTCAGGTAGTTGGCACTTAGTGCAAATGATATATTGCAGAATGAAAGGAAAGGTGGATTTAATTTTAATGCCAGCTGCCAGTGGAGCTGTAAACTTGCTTTGTCCGTGTGTGAATCCATGTCTCCTGATGTACAAAACCAACTCCTAAAGCCATAACTAAATAGTTGCACTAATCCATTAAATATTTCAAAGGTCAGAATCCAATGAAATGTATTTGTTTGATTTCAAAACAAATTTGACAATTCCAGCTATCTCCATATATTAATTATATGTTCAAATAATCTCCGACTTCTACCAGAATCAAAAGCACAGGGTGGTTCTGCTAGTTAATATTTGTGGTGGGACATTCGTGAGATGATCAAAGTCATCAATGCTAAAAGTAAAACACAGTTTGAAGGGTCTCGACCCAAAAAGTCACGCATTCTTTCTCTCCAGAGACACTGCCTGTGCCGCTGAGTTACTCCAGCATTTTGTGTCTATCTTTACCAAATCGGACTCGCCCTAACCCGAGGGTTTGTGGTTCATAGTTGAGTTGCTGTTTGCAGTGTTCAAGAGCCTGAAGGTTGCTGGGAAGAAGCTGTTCTTGAACCTAGACGTCACGGTTCTCAGACTCATGCACCTTCTCCCCGATGGCAGGAGTGAAATGAGAGCGTGGCCAGGTTGGTGTGGGTCCTTGATGATGCTGGCTCCCTTTTTGAGACCTTCGATGGTTCATAGGTTCATAAGTGAAAGGAGCAGAATTAATCCATTCGTCCCATCATGTCCATTCAATGATGGCCGACCTATCTCTACCTCCTATCCCCATTCTCCTGCCTTCTACCCGTAACCCCTGATACCCGTACGAATCAAGAATCTATCTACCTTCGCAGTCTCGGGAGAGGCTAGTCGGGAGCTCCGACGAACACAGAGGCTCGACCAGCCCTGACGCGAGGTTCGATCGCCCGGCGCAGGGGAGCTGACACCCCCCCCGAAGCAGGAGCTGGATCGCCCCGACGCGGAGGGCCCAAAGCGCCGCCGGCTACGGGAGTGAAGATCGTCCCGTCAACGGAGGGCTCGAGGCCCCTGACTGCGGGAGAGCTAAGGGAAGAGATTGAACTGTTTTTCGCCTTCCATCACAGTAAGGAATGTGGAGGAGTCACTGTGGTGGATGTTTATGTTAAAATGTGTTTTGTGTGTTCTGTTGCTTTTTATTTGTATGACTGACTTGGCAAATGAAATTCCCCGTATGTTGCAAAACATACTTGGCTAATAAAGTATTATTGTGATTGTCATTAAAAATATCCACTGACTTGTGGCCTCCACAGCTTTCTGCGGCAATGAATTCTACAGATTCACCACCTTCTGAGTAAAGAAATGTCTCCTCATCTTCCTAAAGGAACATTCTTTAATTCTGAGGCTGTGACCTCTGGTCCCACTAGTGGAAACATCCTCTCCACATACACTCTATCCAGAGCAGATGGTGGTGAGGTCAGGACCCGTGTTGGACCAGGCAATGTCCACCACTTTTTGTTCTCTCCTTCACTTCGTGCCTGGGCGTTCGAGTTGCTGAACCAGGAAGTCAATATCAAAGAAGCATCTAATTTAAGGAGGATTCAGGGCAGAGGAATGCAGTGAATTACATTCAAAGTCTCTGTAGATTTCAGACTAAGCAGTCAGCCACTCGTGAGGTCTATGGCCGGCTGCAGTGTTCGGGAACGAGAGGGCTCTTTAAATTCCCAATTACTTTGGAACAATATTAATTATTTACCAGCTGCAAAGCTGGACAGCACATGCGATGGGGTTATTACCATCATGTCTGGCACAATGTACAAGTAATTCATAATGGGAATGCACAAGCTTTTCCCCACATTGGTACAAGACAACAGGGAAATCATTGCTACAGTATATCACTGACACGAGAGTGATCCCAGAAATGAGTGGGTTAACATATCATGAGCGTTTGACCGCACTGGGCCTATACTCGCTGCAATTTAGAAGGATGAGCGGGCACCTTATTGAAATTTACTGAATAGTGAAAGGCTTTGATAGAGTAGATGTGGAGAGGATGTTTCCACTAGCGGAAGAGTCTAGGACTAGAGGTCATAGCCTCACAATTAAAGGACGTTCCTTAAGGCATGATATGAGGAGAAATTTCTTTAGTCAGAGGGTGGTGAATCTGTGGAATTCATTGCCACAGAAGGCTGTGGAGGCCAAATCAATTGATATTTTTAAGGCAGTGATAGATAGATTCTTGATTAGTACGGGTGTCAGGGGGGAAGACAGGAGAATGGAGTTAAGAGGGAGAGATAGATCATTGAATGGCGGAGCGGACTTGATGGGCCGAATGGACTCACTTACAGTATGAACATAAATAATGCTTTCTCAAAGGAAATAGTGACGTTCATATACATAGCACTAACAGAATCATTGCAATCGAATGTCCAAACTAACATTCTTAATTTCTCATTCTGTTATGTTGACATGAGAAAATGAATCCCAATCAATATTGGATATAATTAGGAACTGATGAATCTGTTCATGATGGTTCCCAGCGTACATACTTTTCTCTACATGAAAATCATTCATAGTCTGTCTACTGATTTATCCTGAGCTTTTTCATGTTTTTTTCCCACAAAAAAAATCTTTTGAACCAATCTTTTGAATCAACTAGCTGTGTGGATTCATAGATTCATCGAGTTACACATCAGGGAAATGGCCACATGTAATAAAAAGGGGCAGCCGATGCAGGTTTATACCAAAGATAGACACAAGGTGCTGGAGTAACTCAGCGGGTCAGGCAGCATCTGTGGAGAACATGGATAGGTGACGTTTCACAGAGTGCTGGAGTAACTCAGCGGGTCAGGCAGCACGTCTGGAGAACATGGATAGGTGACGTTTCACAGAGTGCTGGAGTAACTCAGCGGGTCAGGCAGCATCTGTGGAGCGAAGGAAATAGGCAACCTTTCGGGCCGAAACCCTGAAGGAAATAGGCAACGTTTCGGGCCGAAACCCGGAAGGGTTTCGGGCCAAAACGTTGCCTATTTCCTTCGCTCCATAGATGCTGCCGCACCCGCTGAGTTTCTCCAGCATTTTGGTCTACCTTATCATTTATAGTGTGGTTTCCGTATAGCTTACAAAGCACAGAAGTACACTGTGCCAGAGTAACTCAGCGGGTCAGGCAGCATCTGTGGAGAACATGGATAGGTGACGTTTCACAGAGTGCTGGAGTAACTCAGCGGGTCAGGCAGCATCTGTGGAGAACATGGATAGGTGACGTTTCACAGAGTGCTGGAGTAACTCAGCGGGTCAGGCAGCATCTGTGGAGAACATGGATAGGTGAGGTTTCGCCAAAGATCGTCTGAAGAAGGATCCCGACTCTGAAACATCACCCAGCTGTTATCAGGCAAGTGAACCATCCTATCACCAACTGGCGAGCGGTCCTGACCTACCATCTCCCTCATTGTTGACCCTCAGACTATCATTAATCGGACTTTACTGGACTTGCACGGAACGATTTTCACGTTATTCCCTTTATTACGTTCTGTACACTGCGCACAGCTCTATTGTGATCGCGTTTGGTCTTTCCGCTGGCTGGTTAGCACGCAACAAAAGCTTTTCACTGTACCTCAGTACATGTGACAATAAACTAAACTTTATCCTGTATCTGTACACTGTGGACGACCTGATAGTAACCATTTATAGTCTTTTCACTGACTGGTTAGCACGCAAGAAAACAGCTTTTCACTGTACCTCAGTACACATGACCATAATCTAAACTGTAAACTATAAATGAACGTGTCACAGTTTGCATAATTATTTTTCCCTCAGAGGATTGTGTTTATTTCAAACTCTCTCCTTCAAAGACAAGTGCATTCATTGTAAAATTGTCATTGTTCCATTGGAACAACTTTTAGTTTAGTTCAGAGATTCAGCGTGAAACAGGCCCTTCAGCCCACCGAGTCCGCGCCTCTATAACTAGAGGAATCGAATATAGGAGCAAAGGTGGCCTTCTGCAGTTGTACAGACCCCCTAGTGAGACCACACCTGTGCCGTTTTGGTCCCCTAATTTGAGGAAGGACATTCTTGCTATTGAGGGAGTGCAGCGTAGGTTTACAGGGTTAATTCCCGGGATGGCGGGACTGTCATATGCTGAGAGAATGGAGCAGCTGGGCTTGTACACTCTGGAGTTTAGAAGGATGAGAGGGTATCTCATTGAAACATGTAAGATTGTTAAGGGCTTGGACACGCTAGAGCAGGAAACATGTTCCCGATGTTGGGGGAGTCCAGAACCAGGGGCCACAGTTTAAGAATAAGGAGTAAGCCATTTAGAACAGAGACGAGGAAACACTTTTTCTCACAGAGAGTGGTGAGTTTGTGGAATCTCTGCCTCAGAGGGCGGTGGAGGCAGGTTCTCTGGATGCTTTCAAGAGAGAGCTAGATAAGGCTCTTAAAAATAGCGGAGTCAGGGGTTATGGGGAGAAGGCAGGAACGGGGTACTGATTGGGGATGATCAGCCATGATCACATTGAATGGCGATGCTGGCTCGAAGGGCCGAATGGCCTACTCCTGCACCTATTGTCTATTGTCTATTGACCAGCGATCCCCTAACACAATCCTGCACACACTAGGGACAATTTACAATTTTACCAAAAGCCAATTAACCTGCAAACCTGCAAGTCTTTGGAGTGTGGAAGGAAACCGGAGATCCTGGAGAAACCCACGCAGGCCACGGGGAGAACGTACAAACTTCCGTACAGGCAGCACCCGCAGTCAGGATCAAACACAGGCACCTGGCGCTGTGAGGCAGCAACTCTACCACTGTGCACCATGCCGCCCTAACTTCTGGATTTCGGAAGCACAAAGAAGTGAAAGGTAATTAGGACAGGCGGCATCTCTGAGAGAATTGAATGGGTAACGTTTCGGGTCAAGACCTTGTCTGAAGAAGGGTCTCGACCTGAAACGTCACCCATTCCTTCCCTCCAGAGATGCTGCCTGTCCTGGTGAGTCTATCATCGATTTAAACTAGCATCTGCAGTTCTTCCTGCACTAAGGTAATTAGGAGTCAGCAGAGTCGCAGAGCCAATTATTATCCCTTGTTGCAGTCAGCACAAGAGACTGGGTGCCCTACAGCTGCTCTACTATTTATGTTAAAAGGCATTTGCGAACTTTGTAGAATATCAAATATTAACAGTTTTGCATTTTGTTATGAATCAAAGC
Organism: Malacoraja senta; assembly: GCA_038087875.1. NCBI lineage: Eukaryota > Metazoa > Chordata > Chondrichthyes > Rajiformes > Rajidae > Malacoraja > Malacoraja senta. The sequence goes on from CM075979.1 coordinate 3,114,909, forward strand.
TATTGAAATTGATGTTCCACGAGCTGTTTCTGTTGTTTTTTCCCTCCTTTCAACTCCCAGACTGGAATAGGCTCCAGCAAATCTTTGATAAACTAAACACCAGTTTTATTCATCAGCACCACACTGGTACATGAGATATCTGATGAAAAGCAAAGCACTGAAGGTGCTAGACATCTGAAATTACAGCAGAAACAGTTACAGATGCTTCGCAGTCTGGGCAGAAAGTGGAAGTCATAGCACAGGTCAGTGATCTTTCATAAGACATTTCAATAAGACAAATAAAGGAAGGGTTGAAAGAACTGAAATGGTGGTCTTGATAGGAACACAAGAACCCCAGAATCAGAATCAGAATCACACTTTATTCGCCAAGTATGTTTTGCAACATACGAGGAATTTTATTGGCCAGGTCAGTCCTACAATTAAAGTAACAGATCACTTCAAAACCACATTTTACGTGAACATCCACCACAGTGACTCCTACACATTCCTCACTGTGATGGAAGGCGAAATAAGTTCAATGCTTTCCTTAGTCCTTCCTCGGTCGTGGGCCTCGAGCCCCCGTTGACGGGATGATCTTAACTCCCGTAGCCGGCGGCGTTCGGGCCCTCCGCTTCGAGGCGATCTGCTCCTGCATCGGGGGGGGGATGTCAGCTCCCCCACGCTGGACGATCGAACCTCGCGTCGGGGCTGGTCGAACCTTCCGCGACGTTGGAGCTCCGACTCAGCCTCACCCGAGACTGCGAGCCGTTGATGTTGATTCCGTGGTGGCCGCGGTGGGAGCGATCCCAGGCAAGGGATCCGCTCCGATGTTAGATCCGCGCTCAAGTTCAGTCCGAGGAGGCCTCCAGCACCAGCGATGGTAGGCCGCAGAGTGTCCGGAGAATGTGATCCGGAAATTGATCACATCTCCGGGAAGGTAGGAACCTGATCCCCTCCCCCCTCCCCCCACATAAAACAAACCGGAGAACATTAAACAAAACTTTTAACAATAGGGAGAGCAATAAGGAATGACACAGAGTGCTGGAGTCAGGAAGTTGAAAGGAATGAAAAAAACAACAGAAACAAAAAACTTCCCCCACACATCTCCTTTAAACTTCCCTCTCCCCCCCCCCCCCTCCCCCACCAGAGGGATGGGGGGGAGAGGGAAGGCAGGCCCTTTACTCTTTGTAAACCCACGACCGTGCGGCCAGGTACAAATCCACTTTAATTTACAAATTCATGAGCTAATGGACCTGTCCCACTTACGCGACATTTTCGGCGACTTGCCGGCACCCGTCATTGGTCGTTGTAGGTCGCCGAAAATTTTCAACCTGTTGAAAATCCAGCGACGGCCAGAAAGACGTTACGACTCTTTTGGGCGTCTGCTCACGACCAAACAGGCTTCACCCCGCGACACGTCGCCTGTACGGTCGTGAGTCGTCTCCTCAGTTGCCCAAGGAGTCGTAGCGTCTTTCTGGTCTGTTTTGAACATGTTGAACATTTTCGCCGACCTGCAACGACCTACCACGGGTGCCGGCAGTCGCCGAAAAAGTTGCGTAAGTGGGACAGGCCCATAACGGCACCATTGAGGGCCGGATATCTCAGCGGGACCGGCAGCATCTCTGGAGAGAAGGAATGGGCCAGCATCTGCAGTTCCTTCCTACACAACGATGAGACAGAGTACAGGAAGGAGAGGGAGAACTGGCTGCTTGGTACGCAACAAAAGCTTTTCACTGTACCTCGGTACACATAACAAACTAAACTAAACTAAATCATCGTGTCAATGAGTCAGATCATACAGTGTAGAAACAGGCCCTTCGGCCCAACTTGCCCATGCTGGGGGGATCTTATAGAAACATATAAAATTAGAAAAGGACTGGACAAACTAGATGCAGGAAAAAATTTCCCAATGTTGGGCGAGTCCAGAACCAGGGGCCACAATGTTAGAATAAAGATGAGGCCATTTAAGACTGAGGTGAGAAAAAGCTTTTTCACCCAGAGAGTTGTGAATTTGTGGAATTCCCTGCCACAGAGGGCAGTGGAGGCCAAGTCACTGGATGGATTTAAGAGAGAGTTAGATAGAGCTCTAGGGGCTAGTGGAGTCAAGGGATATGGGGAGAAGGCAGGCACGGGTTATTGGTTGGGGACGATCAGCCATGATCACAATGAATGGCGGTGCTGGCTCGAAGGGCCAAATGGCCTCCTCCTACACCTATTTTCTATGTTTCTGTTTCCATGACCGAGGTGCCCCATCTACTCTAATCCCACCTGCCTGAGTTTGGCCCATATCCCTCTAAACCTCTGTACCACGTATCTGTCCAAATATCTTTCAATTGTTGATATAGTATAGTCTTTTAGTTTAGTTTAGTTATACAGCGCAGAAACAGGCCATTCGGCCCACCGAGTCCACACCAACCAGCGATCCCCGCACACTTACACTATCCTCGACAAACTCAAGGGACAATTTACAAATACACCAAGCCCATTCACCTAGATACCTGCACGTCTTTGGAGTGTGGGAGGAAACCGAAGATCTCGGAGAAAACCCACGCAGGTCACGGGGAGAACGTACAGACAGCACCCGTAGTCAGGATCGAACCGGGGTCTCCGGCGCTACAAGCGCTGTAAGGCAACAACTCTACCGCTGCGCCACCGTGGCCGTGAGAGGCCATGTGCTTACTTCTGCTGCTAATTTGTATGTTTACGTAACATTACGTTACATTCATTAATGCACTGTTAACTGATATTCATTATGCAATTTGAATTTAATAAGCTATTAATGGAACTAATAAACATCTAAGGGATGATTCTGTATCAAATTACCATCGCAACAGGAGCCCACACTTCATAAAGCAGCCAAAATATATCGTAAATTATATTAACGTTGCAGATGTTAAAGATAAATGGTGTTCTGTCAACTGATAAGTAATAGTTATAACCTACCGCGGAGCAAAGCTTTGATAATTAATTAATATAAATATGGTCAAATTAGTATAAGTACTGCACATAATAAAGAATGGTCTTTATTTTTTGCAGGGGTTAAATGTGCATTTACCATGCAAAGTTTAGTGTCGTTTAGAGATACAGACCGGAAACACAGGGTCCGCGCCGACCCGCGATCCCCGCACACTAACACTATCCTACACACACTAGGGACAATTTACACTTATACCAAGCCAATTAATCTACAAACTCGTATGTCTTTGGAGTGTGGGAGGAAACCGGAGATCTTGAAGAAAACCCTCGCAGGTTACGGGGTGAACGTACAAACTCCGTACAGACAGCTCCCGTAGCTGGGATCGAACCCGGGTCTCTGGCGCTGTGAGGCAGTAGCTCGACCACTGTACCACCGTGCCACCCTTTTCAATGCATAAATGTGGAAAATTTTAATATCCGATCATGGCTGATCTATCTTTCTCTCTAACCCCATTCTCCTGCCTCTCCCCATAAACTTTGATGCCTTTCCTAATCAAGAACCTTTCAACTCCACAGTAAAAAGACCTAATGACTTGGCCTCCACAACCGTCTGTGGCAATGTATTCCACAGTAAAGTAAAGTATCCTTTATTGTCATTCAGACATTTCAGTCTGAATGAAATTGTGTACCTTGCAGTCATAACATAGAATAAAATAACAAAACACACACTTAACAAACCCGTACGGCTCCGTACACAGTTTAACACAGTTTAACATCCACCACAGTGAGTCTGCCAGGCACCTCCTCACTGTGATGGAAGGCAAAAGTCCTTGTCTCTTCCCTCCTTGTTCTCCCTCTGCGTTGAGGCGATCCAGGCTCTCGATGTTGGGCCCTCCCCACCGGGTGATGGTAAGTCCAGCGGCCGCATCCGAGCTCCGCGAATGGGCTGGTTCAAACTCCGCGGCCCGGGGCGGACGAAGCTGCCACCCTCCAGTCCAGCGGACGAAGCTGTTGTTGCGGGAGCTCCGGAGAGTCGGTCGCCAACCTGGGACCTGCGAGCTCCCCGACGTCGTCGTCCACTGGGCCTGTGGCCGAGCCTCCGAGGCTCCGAAGTCGGGTCGCCACCGCCGCAGCAACGCCACCGCAGCCCCGAAGTCGGCCAGCCCCGCGTTGGTAAGTCCTGGCTCTGCCTCCGGAGCCTCGAGGTCGGCCCCAGTTGGAGGCCGCCAGCTCTGCGATTAGGCCTCAGCGCAGACGGAGACGGAGACGGAGATACGCCAAAGAAAAGGTCGCATCCCCCCGAAGGAAGAGACTAAAAACAAGTTTCCCCCGCCCCCCCACACATACACAACTAAAAATAAACAAAATAAACTAAACAACAGGACAAAAGAAAACAAAAATTTAAGAAAAGACAGACAGACTGCAGGTGAGCCGCAGCCGCTTGGGCAGCGCCGCCACTTCCGGAATCACCACCCTCCTCATTTCCTTTCTAAAGGTGCGTCCTTTTATTCTGAGGCTGTGCCCTCTGGCCCTAGACTCCCCCACTAGTGGTAACATCCTCTGCACATCCACGCTATCCAAGCATTTCACTATTCGGTAAATTTCAATAAGTCCCCCGTCATCCTTCTACACTCCAGCGAGTACAGGCCCAGTGTCGTCAAATGCTCATCGTACGTTAACATAAACACACTGTTTCCGTGGAGGGATAAGCAAACATGCCAAGGCAATACTTCGGACCAAGCACCAGCAAATGCGAAATGATATTGTCTGAGCAATGGCCTGAGCAGAATGGATCGGGTGGACGCACAGAGTCTCTTGCCAGAGTAAGGATTTAATCACTCTATCAGACTGTGGCATGGTGGCGCAGCGGTAGAGTTGCTGCCTTACAGTAGCAATGTTACAACATTTTGAGATTTTAAAAATAAAGTCTGCAATTTATCCCATCAGATAAAGCATAAAAAGAAGTTCAATTTGACACTTAATTCACTTTCATATCTTCAGTATTAAAAAAGTTATGGCCATTATCATACTCAGAAATTAGCATCTAGTTCCCTATTGCTTTTCCATTGACTTAACGCAAAAGCTGTGATCGAGGACAGTTAAAAGCCCATAACTTTCTTAAAAATTATGATAACTGAAAGAAATTTTCAGTTATTATAGATTGAAGCATTCTGAAACAAATATGAAACAATCTTACTTCGAAGACATGAAAGTAAAGCATATAATTAGTTAGTTACCTAATTGTAGCTAATTACAAAATTCAATTACTAGATCTAAACATCTATCAATTTCTTAAGAATAGATTAACATTTTTAAATAGCCCAAGTGTCCAAATAACATTCACACAATAATTCACAATATAACATCATTTTTTAATCTAATTTTCATGAATTTACAGGCCAAATGGAAGAAATTGAATGTTTAATACCTGTAAATTAATGGGCATTTAATTCATCTTGTGAGTGAGGATTTCTGGAACGCGATATTTTGGAACGTTGATTTGCGGTGAATTTAACCCCGTATTGGCATGAAAAATACTGCCGTTAGTTCGGGGAATAAAATCACCGTGTCGCATGAAAAAATGTGAATTAAAGGCTTCTTAAGAAGCACTTTTATACATTTAAAGAAACCACTTTCGTTTACCTGTCCCGTGTGTGAAATCCGACCCGGTATCGGCGTTGACGCTTCAGGAGCTGATTTTAAAATTACTCTAGCGCTGACATTGACGATTTAATAAAAATAAAAAATACACAAATCGCCACTAGGAACGATTTGTCAGCCAACGCTTGTACTCCAACAAAATATTAACCAGGACAAGGGAGGAGAAACCCGCGTTTTAACCCCGCCCCCCCTTAAAGGCGCCAAAATCGCGCACACAGTGGCAGAATTACAGCGCGACTGAAGGTAAGTTTTGTAACATACCTACTTACAGCGAATGCAGCACCAGAGACCTGGGTTCGATCCCAACTACGGGCGCTGTCTGTACCGAGTTTGTACTTTCTCCCCGTGACCAGGGGAGATAGGGCTGTTAAACATAGCGGAGTCAGGGGATATTGGGAGAAGGCAGGAACGGGGTACTGATTGGGTATGATCAGCCATGATCACATTGAATGGCGGTGCTGGCTCGAAGGGCCGAATGGCCTACTCTTGCACCTTTTGTCTATTGTCTATTGTTATCATGTATCTACACACTGTAAATGGCTCGATTGTAATCATGGATTGTCTTTCCGCTCAATGGATAGCACGCAGCAAAAGCTTTTCACTAAACCTCGAGGGCCGAATGGCCTACTCCTGCATCTATTGTCTATTGTCTATTGACCAACATGGGTTTTCTCCGTGATCTTCGCATTCCTCCCACACTCCAAAGATGTACAGTTTGTAGATAAATTGGCTTGGTATAAATGTAAAAATCGTCTCTAGTGTGAGTAGGATTGTGTTAATGTGCGGGGATCGCTGGTCGGCGCGGACCCGGTGAGCCAAAGGGTCTGTTTCCGCGCTGTATCTCTAAACTAAACAAAACTAAAACACACTCGACTCTCTTGACTCTTGAGACTTACACACACATTACCACAAGGAGCTCAAACTCTACAATCACAGACTCTACAAATGTAGATCAGGTTCTCCGTGGAAGATAGAAATACAAAGCCGTTGGGAGAATCCACTGGTTTATAACTGTGGAAGGAACATGAAGGTTGTTGCTGAGATCCTTGAGGCTATATCCTGGGGACACCAGTGTGTGCAGTACCACTTGTTATGCCTTGCCAACCATTTTATCTTCACAAGAGGACGAGCAAACAAAGCCAAACAGGCTGGAGGGAAAAATAGATATTTGCTGATATTTCCTGACATTTCAGATAGAACAGTCAGGGTTTACCTGTTGAAATGTCAGTCGGGGACTTCTGTTCCTGTGTATGTATAAGAAGGAACTGCAGGTGCTGTGTGAAGAAGGGTCTCGACCCGAAACATCACCCATCCCTTCTCTCCAGAGTTGCTGCCTGTCCCGCTGAGTTACTCCAGCATCTTGTGTCTATCTACTGTTCCTGTGTAATCGTCCAAACCAATGCGCCAATGGATTATTTTATTAGCACAGCCTATTCTTCCTGAAGTCTGAAGAAGAGTCTCGACCCGAAATGTCACCCATCCCTTCTCTCCAGAGAAGCTGCCTGTCCCGCTGAGTTACTCCAGCATTTTGTGTCTATCTTCGATTTAAACCAGCACCTGCAGTTCCTTCCTACACTATTCCTCCTGAAAGTCTCAAATATCTGTCAGTATCTGATGTGATCGCCTCAGCCTTCCAAGTCTTGGTCTCCAGAAACGTTGAGGAAATCTGGAGGTTCACAGTTCCTAGATTCATAAATTCAAAGGTTCCAAAGGTATTTTATTGTCCCGTGTGCCAATTAAGGTACAGTGATATGCGAATCACCATACAGCCGTACTAAAAAAAAACAACAAGACACACAACTACATACAAGTTAACATAAACATCCACCACAGTGGATTCCCCACGTTCCTCACTGTGATGGAAGGCAAAAAAGTCCAATCTTCTTCCTCTTTATTCTCCCGCGGTCGGGACAGTCGAACAATCCACGTCGGGGCGGTCGAAGCTCCCGCGGCTTGGAGCTCCCAAAGTCGGTCTCTAACCAGTGATCGCGAGCTCTACGATGTTAAAGTCCGCAGGCTCCCGCGGTTGGAGCTCAGAGGTCGATCCCTGGCGAAGGGAATGCGAGCTCCACAGTGGTAAGTCCGCAGGCACCCGCCGTTGGAGCTCCCGAAGTCTGCCTCCAGCAAAGGCCGCCAACTCCTCGATGTTAGGCCGCAGTGCGGACTGAGATACGATACGGGAAAATAATCCCATCTCCGTCGAGGAAAGAGATTAAAAAAAGTTTCCCCCAACCCCCACATAAAGCAAGCTAAAGAACACTAAAACATACATTTAACACACACTAAAAAACAACAATGAAGAAAGAGCCAGACAGACTGTTGGCGAGGCAGCCATTGCTGGCGTTACCCGGTGGAAATTCTAGTAGAATTAGACCATTCGGCCCATCAGGTCTATTCCGCCATTCAATCGTGGCTAATCGATCTTTCCCTCTCAACCACATTCTCCTGCCTTCTCCCCATAACCCCTGACACCCGTACTGATCATGAATCTATCTGTATCCATTGACTTGGCCTCCACAGCCTTCTGTGGCAAAGAATTCCACAGATTCACCACTCTCTGACTAAATAAATTCCTCCTCTTCTCCTTACTGAATGAACATCCTTTAGGACAATATATATAATACTAACATAGTATAGCATAGATAAATGTTGACCATGCCAATATCAGCAAGACCCTGTATACAAACTGAAAAATCCATTGTGGATTACTTAAAAGGAGATCTGAAGAAGTGTCCCGACCCAAAATGTCACCTATACATAAGTAACCTGTGTGGAGCAGAATTATCAAGGGGTCCAACATGTCTACTCCACCATTCAATCATGGCTGGTCTATCTCTCCCTCTGAACTCCATGAGGTTGCCTGCTAACCCTGCCTGCTCCCCGTAACCCCTGACACCCGTGCTAATCTCCTGAAAGGAGACTTTCCAACTAGCTACTCGCAACCAACGGGCAGGTGGGACTCCAGAATTATGGAGCATTGTAGCCCCAACAACATACCGGGCATGCAAACATCTGACCATTTGTTGCAAAAGCTGGCTCCTTGAGCCCCTGCCGTCGCTCAATGTCAATCCGCCTCTCACCAGCCCATTAATTAACAGATTGTTAAGGTTAATTAAAAATATGCTGAGAGAATGGAGCGGCTGGGCTTGTACACTCTGGAGTTTAGAAGGATGAGAGGGGATCTCATTGAAACATATAAGATTGTTAAGGGCTTGGACACGCTAGAGGCAGGAAACATGTTCCCGATGTTGGGGGAGTCCAGAACCAGGGGCCACAGTTTAAGAATAAGGAGTAAGCCATTTAGAACGGAGACGAGGAAACACTTTTTCACACAGAGAGTTGTGAGTCTGTGGAATTCTCTGTCTCAGAGGGCGGTGGAGGACGGTTCTCTGGATACTTTCAAGAGAGAGCTAGATAGGGCTCTTAAAGATAGCGGATATGGGGAGAAGGCAGAAACGGGGTACTGATTGGGGATGGTCAGCCATGATCACATTGAATGGTGGTGCTGGCTCGAAGGGCCGAATGGACTACTCCTGCACCAATTGTCTATTGTCTATTGTCTATTGCTTATCTCATGCTAACATATGGCGCAAGATCGGAAAAATGGGGTCAATAAATAATGCGGACGTGATCTTGAATTACAAAAACCTTTAGCACTTTGTGGTATCAGCCAAAGTCTGGGGTGGCTTTGAACGTGGAGTAGTTGGTTCCCAGTGTAATGGCTGTGTAAGAGAATCGCAGTGACTTCCCATGTTCTGGTCCATTTCGAAACGCAAGGCATCTACCTGCTCGATGCCATTTCATCAGAGCTTCAACAATCAGAACACGGCAGCAGCACAGTGGCCCATCTGGTAGAGCCCATGCCTCGTAGCGCCAGAGACCCGGGTCCCATCCTGACCTCAGGTGTTGTCCGCGTGTGGAGTCTGCACGTTCTCCCCATGACCGCGTGGGGTTTTTTCCGGGTGCTTCAGTTTCCTCCCACATTCCAAAGACGGGTAGGCGGGCAAGCAGGTTAATTGACCCTCTGTAAATTGCCCCTCATGTGCGCAGAGTGAACGAGGAAGTGGGATAACGGGTGATCGATCTTGTAGAGCCAGTTCTTCTGGGGAAGGCACTGTCACAGAACCCGTGGGGAAGGAGTTCTAGGATTTAGACCTGGTGGGAAGGCAGAAGTCACGTCTTAACCTATTTAACATAGAAGAATGATGGGTGGCAGAGTGGCACCTGGTAAAGTTGCTGCCTCACAGCGCCAGAGACCCCGGTTCGATCCTGACTACGGGTGCTGTCTGTACGGAGTTTGCACAACCGTGTGGAGTTTCTTTGGGTACTCCGGATTCATAAGGTCATAAGTGATAGGTGAAGAATTAGGCCATTCTCATTGAAACATATAAGATTGTTAAGGGCTTGGACACACTAGAGGCAGGAAACATGTTCCCGATGTTGGGGGGGAGTCCAGAACCAGGGGCCACAGTTTAAGAATAAGGAGTAAGCCATTTAGAACGGAGACGAGGAAACACTTTTTCTCACAGAGAGTGGTGAGTCTGTGGAATTCTCTGCCTCAGCGGGCGGTGGAGGCAGGTTCTCTGGATGCTTTCAAGAGAGAGCTAGATAGGGCTCTTAAAAATAGCGGAGTCAGGAGATATGGGGAGAAGGCAGGAACGGGGTACTGATTGGGGATGATCAGCCATGATCACATTGAATGGCGGTGCTGGCTCGAAGGGCCGAATGGCCTACTCCTGCACCTATTGTCTATTGTCTATTGTCTATTGCCATTCGGCCCATCAAGTCTACTCTGCCATTCAGCCATGGCTGATCTGTCTCTCTCCTAACCCCATTCTCCTGCCTTCTCCCCACAACCCCTGACACCCGTACTAATCAAGAATCTATCTATCTCTGCCTCAAAAATATCCACTGACGTGACCTCCACAGCCTTCTGTGGCAAAGAATTCCTCCCACGTCCAGGTTTGAAATTGGCTTCGGTAAGAAATTGTAAATTGTCCCTCGTGTGTGTGAATGTGGTGGCGTACGGGGTGATCGTTGGTCAGCATGGACGTGGTGGGCCGAAGGGCCTGTTTCCGCGCTGTATCTCTAAAGTCAAAAGTAAAAGTCGTGCAGTAATTCTAAACTAAACTCAATACAAACAGGGAGCAAGAGATTTTCAAATACAAGAGCTTCGTAGTTATGACTTAGACTTAGACTTAGACTTAGATTCCTTTATTGTCATTCAGACCTTTTGGTCTGAACGAAATTTCGTTGCCTGCACTCATACATATAATAAATAACAAAACACACAATAAACACAAATTAACATCCACCACAGTGAGTTCACCAGGCACCTCCTCACTGTGATGGAGGCAAAAGTCTTAAAGTCTTAAAGTTATGGTGAAATGATTGATTTTTTGTATAATAGTATTGATGTATTTCTAGGTGGGTTAAACTGCTTGAGACCGTAGAATTCGGTTATTTAATATGGATCAGGATGAATGATTCATATTGTATCAATACGAATCTTTCATGATGTGAAATTGTCTTGAGAAAATTATCTTTGAATTTTAAAAAATGGCTATTGATAAAGAGGGAACAATAGCAATCCCTTTCAGAGGCAATAACCAATTGTCAAAGAGTCCCTTAACTTTGACACATTAGCTAAATGGGATTGTATCTTGAAACAATATAAACCGATAGATAACAGGACTTCTCTTTGCAGTTGGTTATTGACTGTGGGCTTAAATGATCCTTAGTGTATGATTGTCTTATAAAACTGTATCCAGAACTACTTGATAGAATTAAATAGCCTGGTGAATCCAATTAGCTCTCATTGAAATAAAAACTGAAAATCAGTTCAGTTTAGTTTATTGTCACGTGTACCGAGGTGAAGTGAAAAGCTTTTGCTGCGTGCTAACCAGAAAGACAATCCATAATTACAATCGAGCTGTTTACAGTGTGTAGATACATGATAACAATAGACAATAGACACTAGGTGCAAGACTAGGCCATTCGGCCCTTCGAGCCAGCACCGCCATTCAATGTGATCATGGCTGATCATCCACAATCAGTACCCCGTTCCTGCCTTCTCCCCATATCTCACTGACTCCGCTATCTTTAAGAGCACAATCTAGCTCTCTCTTGAAAGTATCCAGAGAACCAGCCTTCACCTCAGGCAGCGAATTCCACAGACTCACAACTCTGAGAGTGAAAACGGGATAACTTTTAGTGCAAGGCGAAGTCCGATCAAGGATAGTCCGAGGGTCACCAAAGAGGTAGATAGTAGTTCAGCACTACTCTCCGGTTGAGGTAGGATGATTCAGTTGCCTGATAACAGCTGGGAAGAAACTGTCCCTGAATCTGGAGGTGTGCGTTTTCACACTTCTGTACCTCTTGCCCGATGGGAGAGGGGAGAAGAGGGAGTGGCCGGGGTGCGACTCGATTTGAAGTTTTCAACCACCTCTATTTCGGCACCGTCAATGCAAACTGGGATTATGTGTAGCACTGTTGGAATGTTGGGAATACTCAGGAATACTTACAGATGTGTAGGAAGGAACTGCAGATGCTGGTTTGCACCGGAGATAGACACAAAATGCTGGAGTAACGCAGCGGGACAGGCAGCATCTCAGGAGAAAAGGAATAGGTGATGTTTCGGGTCGAGACCTTTCGTCAGACCCATGCACAAGGCTTGTTAAAATTGTAAATTGTCCCTACCGTGTGTAGTATAGCGTTAGTGTAAGGGGGGATCGCTGGTCGGCGCGGACTCGGTGGGCCGAAGGGGCTGTTTCCGCGCTGTATCTCTAAACTAAACTAAATTTGATGATGTCTGTACGGAGTTTGTACGTTCTCCCCGTGACCTGCGTGGGTTTTCTCCGAGATCTTCGGTTTGCTCCCACACTCCAAAGACGTACAGGTTTGCAGGTTAATTGGCTTGGTATAAATGTAAAATTGTCCCTAGTGTGTGTCGGATGGTGTTAACACGATCGCTGGTCGGTGAGGAGTCGGTGGGCAGAAGGGCTTGTTTCCGCGCTGCATCTCCAAACTAAAACTAAACACCAGGAGATCCAAGAGCCTTTGGTGCACTGATTCTTGTGGTGGGCCTGTTTCTGACCAAGACAACATTGCCTGGAACTACAGTTGCCAACGTTCTCACTCCCAAATATGGGAAAAAAGGTGAAAATACGGGGCAAATTCCTGACGACAATTCATTGACCGACTTGGCCGTGGATGGGTGAATGATGAGTTGGCCCGGGTGCTGGACTGCACACAAAGCCCAGCTGACAGGCCAGCTGAGGAGTTTTGGCCCGAGCGCCGGACTTTGCCTCCTTAAAACTCTTCAGCTGGCGGCCGGCTGGGCTTCGTGTTCTGCTGCACGCTGACCCGATGATCGGCCATGAGAAGGAGGGGTGGTGGTGTCAGCGGTAAGCGAAGGTCCGAAGGTCGGACAGCTGGCCGGGCTGCCGACCGACGGGGCCACGGGCGAGGCGCTGCTGCTGCTGCACTCCACGGGCTGCACTACATCGGGATGGGTGAGGCGGGGCCAGATGCAACGCTCCGACCCGACAGTCCCTCAACTCGAGTAGTAGTAGCAGTCAAATATGGGACAAGGGCGGTCCCGTACGGGACAAACAATTTAGCCCAATATCCGGGATGTCCCGGCTAATACGGGACAGTTGGCAACACTACCTGGAACATTCAATCTAAAGCAAGTGTTAAAGTGTGCTATTTTATAATTAAGCCCTTGTCTTTATTGATATACTAGACTGTGGGACCCATTGGGTCCCATGTTCACACGGGAGGGCTAGTCCCCCAACGCAATATTCCACCTCTCAGCAAATTCCAATATTGATGGCCAGTGGGGGGGGGGGGGATGCTTTCTGGAGCACTAGTATGGGTGTTGTGGGCCAAAGGGACTGGTTTCCAGAGGGCTAGTATGGACATTGTGGGCCGAAGGGATTCTTAGGCTGGCAGCTCAGTCACTCAGGCATGGTGGGCTGGCAGCTCAGGCCTGGTGGGCTGGCAGCTCAGTCACCCAGGCCTGGTGGGCTGGCAGCTCAGTGACTCAGGCCTGGTGGGCTGGCAGATCAGAAACTTCCAGAAATTCTGCCCAAAACAGGTGAGAGACTCTGTGAGAGAAGGGGGAGAGGGTGGAGAATCAATTTTAGACATTTTACATCTTTTTCTGCAGATCACAGCAATGAAGGAGGAAAGTCTATCCTGGCCTGGATCTCTCAGGGAGCCAATGAAGGGAGGTAGAAAAATACTGGGGTGAGGTTTAATACTTGCAGGGGGAATACTTACTGATGCGCTAAAGGGACTCCCCCTGAGCTAGTACAGGCCTGATGGGCCGAAGGTACATTTAAAACAAATAAAAAATCTGAGTGAAATCTCAGTGAAAGGCACTTTTTCTGGACTTTTCCTGGCCTGGCACTGGCTTTTGGGCCAAAATGTTCCTCCTGGTCTAATACGGGTTTCTCGGCTAATAGGGGCCTTGTGGGCCTTGTGGGCCGAAATTAGTGTTCAGGCAGGCCAAACAACTCATTTCATTTCCATTTTGCATTGCCGTTTCAAGCACAGGGCATGCCAAACAACTCGTTGCATTGTCATTTCATTTCCATTTTGCATTGCAGTTTCCAGCACAGGGCAGGCCAAACAACTCATTGCATTTTCATTAAGGGCTAACAAATCATTTATCGCAAGTACATTGCAGACTCACAGTTCAGTTGCTTCACAGCATAGAATCACAGTTGTGGCCTTTCCCTCGTGATCTTCCAGGGTGACTGTCTCACGTCCAGGCATCCAGGGTTTTATAGTCCTGCCCCCCCGGAAGGGGAGTTACCTTAATCTTGGTGATCGACATGCGAGAGGACCAATCAGCTGATCTCAATAATTTTTAAACATTCATAACTTTTTCATTTTTCATCGATCGGAAAAATCCTCGGGGCTGCCGCAGTGGAGGACTGTGAGTAAGATGGCCAAAAATCATAGCGATATAGGGTAGCATATTTTTCTAAAATCAATTAACAGTGCAGGCAGGAAGTGGTCAAGATGAGACTATTAGTTATATATATATTTGTTGCATCTTCCTGCATTCTGCGGACATTACAAATACCACCAAAGCCACGACGGTCTTTGGCTCACTCAATTATTTTTTAGGGTATTATGTTGAAATATTTTTTCAAGCAAGAAATTCTTGTGTGCACAGAAAAATCAGCTCGGAAACACGGAGGTTCGGCATCTCATTATTCCTCGACGAGTTTTGAAATTGCATTTCTCACAATTCAGCTTTCATATGGAAATTGGTCACAACCCATTGGCATCTTTGATAACATCAATACAACTCTAGCGAAAATACCTTGCCTTAGGTTGTTAGTGCTGGCCGCAAAATAAACCACAGAGAAAACAAAGTGCAGTGTATATCGACACAGTTGCCAGTTCAATTTAGATTTTCGTTGGACTATCTTCTGCTGTGCTAGGAGTGGATTAACACCACAACAATAGACAATAGACGGTAGACAAAAGTGCTGGAGAAACTCAGCGGGTGCAGCAGCATCTATGGAGCGAAGGAAATAGAAACATAGAAACATAGAAAGTAGGTGCGAGAGTAGACCACCAGGCCCATCGAGCCCGCACCGCCATTCGCTCATGGCTGAACACTAAACAGACACCCTTACCCACAAACAGTAGACACAAGACACAGAACACAAGACACTACCCTCCCCTTTATATCGCTATCACCCCTCTCCACCCCAAGAACCGCGTGATCTCCTGGGGGAGGCAAAAAACCGGATAAAAACCCAGGTCCAATTCGGGAAAAAAATCCGGGAAATTCCTCTCCGACCCCAATCCAGGCGATCGACACTTGTCCAGGAGATCACTCAGGTCTTACTATACTAACCATACCTAGGTCCATATCCCTGCCCTCTCCCCGTAGCCCCTTATCCCCTTGGCAGCTAAAAACCCATCTATTTTAGACTTAAATATATTTAATGTTTCTGCTTCCACTGCTCCCTGGGGCAGTGAATTCCATAAATTAACCACCCTCTGGGTGAAGAAGTTCTTCCTCATCTCAGTTTTAAAAGAGCCCCCTCTTATTCTACAACTATGTCCCCTAGTTCTAGTTTCCCCGATCATTGGGAACATCCTCGGTGCATCCACCCGATCAAGGCCCCTCACGATCTTATATGTTTCAATGAGATCGCCTCTCATTCTTCTAAACTCCAAAGAGTAGAGTTCCAGCCTACTTAACCTTTCCTCATATGTCAATCCCCTCATTGCAGGAATTAATCTTGTAAACCTTCGCTGCACTGCCTCCAGGGCCAGTACATCCTTTCTTAAGTATGGACCCCAGAACTGTACACAGTATTCCAAATGTGGTCTCACTAATACTGTGTACAGCTGCAGCAAGACCTCCGTGTTTTTATACTCAATCCCCCTAGCAATAAAGGCCAAAACTCCATTGGCCTTCCTGATTGCTTGCTGCACCTGCATACTAACTTTTAGTGATTCATGTACTACTACCCCTAGATCCCTTTGCGTTGCATTACAACGCAGCTCCACCTCATTTAGAAAATAACTTGCCCTATCATTTTTTTTCCCAAAGTGAATGACTTCACATTTATTAGTATTAAATTTCATCTGCCAAGTTGTTGCCCACTCACCTAGCTTATCTATATCCTTTTGCAGACTCTTCCTATCCTCCTCATCCCCTACTTTTCCTCCCATTTTTGTATCGTCCGCAAATTTTGATATATTACACTTGGTTCCCTCCTCCAAATCATTTATATAAATTGTGAACAACTGGGGTCCCAGCACCGACCCTTGCGGAACCCCGCTAGTTACCGGTTGCCATCCCGAGTATGAACCATTTATCCCCACTCTCTGCTTCCTATTTGTTAGCCAATCCTCTACCCATGCTAATATATTACCCCCAATCCCATAATTTTTTATTTTTAGCAATAGTCTCTTATGTGGCACCTTGTCAAAAGCCTTTTGGAAGTCCAAGTATACCACATCCACCGGTTCCCCTTTATCCACCCGGGTTGTTACTTCCTCAAAGAATTCGAGCAGATTCGTTAAACAGGACTTCCCCTTCACAAAACCATGCTGGTTCTGTCCGATGAAGTCATGTTTATCCAAGTGCCCCGTTAGTGTTTCTTTAATAATTGTCTCTAACATTTTACCCACCACCGATGTTAGACTAACCGGTCTATAGTTACCCGCCTTCTGTTTACTTCCTTTTTTAAATATAGGTGTTACATTGGCCATTTTCCAATCCACTGGGACCGTTCCCGCCTCCAGGGAGTTTTGGAAAATTATCACCAATGCATCCACAATCCCCACCGCTATCTCCCTCAAGACCCTTGGATGTAATCCATCAGGCCCAGGGGATTTATCCTCCTTCAGTCTCATTAATTTCCCTAATACCACCTCCTTGGTGATCTTAATAGTATTTAGCTCCTCCATTCCTACCGCCCCCTGTTTATCCAGCGTTGGAATATTTTTTGTGTCTTCTATGGTGAAGACTGATACAAAATACTCGTTTAATGCCTTTGCCATTTCCATGTTCCCCACCAACAACTCTCCAGTCTCACCCTCCAATGGACCAACGTTCACCTTAGCCACCCTTTTTCTTTTTATATAGCTATAAAAACTCTTACTATTAGTTTTTATGTTGTTCGCTAAATTCCTTTCATAGTCTATTTTCCCCGTCTTAATTAATCTCTTAGTTATTTTTTGCTGACCTTTAAATGCTTCCCAATCCTCTACTCTCCCACTATCTCTGGCTACCTTATATGCCCTTGCCTTCAGCCGAATACTATCCTTTATAGTTTTACTGAGCCATGGCTGACTGTTCTTTCCCTTACCCCTTTTTTTCTTCATAGGAATAAATTTTTCTTGAAGGTTATACAGTAGATCCTTAAACGTACACCACTGCTCATGTACCGTCTTATTCTTGAGTCTGCTATCCCAGTCAACTTTGATCAGCTCAGTCCTCATACCTTCATAATCCCCCTTATTTAGACTAAGTACCCTAGCCTGAGTTTCAACCTGCTCCCCTTCTATTTGAATATGGAATTCGACCATATTGTGGTCACTTGTTCCCAACGAGTCCCTAACTATGACATTTTTAATTAATCCTGCTTCATTACACAGGACCAGATCCAAGATTGCCTCCCTCCTTGTCGGTTCTGTGACATACTGTTCTAGGAACCCGTCTCTAATACATTCTATAAACTCTTCCTCTAGTCTACCCTGCCCAGTTTGGTTTGCCCAATTAATATGAAAATTGAAGTCCCCCATGATTACAGCAGTTCCCTTTTTACATGCGTCAACTATTTGCAGATTTATGTTCTGACTAACAGCGTCACAGCTATTTGGAGGTCTATAAATTACACCCACTAGTGTTTTTTTCCCCTTGTTATTCTCTATCTGTACCCAAGCTGTTTCACTATCCTGATCCTTCAACGCAATATCCTTCCTCTCTATTGCCGTTATTCCCTCCCTTATTAAAAGGGCCACCCCTCCTCCCTTTCTTTCCTGTCTATCTTTTCTAATTGTCGAGTACCCCTCTATATTTAACTCCCAATCCTGATCCCCTTGCAGCCATGTCTCCGTAATGGCCACGATATCATAACTATATGTACTTAATTGCACCATTAATTCATTTATCTTATTTCGAATACTCCGTGCATTTAGATACAGCACTTTCAGATGATTTTTACTACCCTTCCTTTCTGTTTTTGCCCCTTTTACATCTAGAGCTTTATCTTCACACATTCTGGATCCTCCTGTCACATTTTGATTTTCCGTTTCCCCACTGATACCCTGCTCTATTTCCTCTACCCCTGCCGTTATTACCCCCCTTGATACCTCCCCCCCGCTACTTAGTTTAAAGACCTCTCTACTGCCCTAGTTATATGATTTGCCAGGACCCCAGTCCCAGCACCGTTCAGGTGAAGTCCGTCCTTACAGAACAGATCCCCCCTGTCCCAGTACTGGTGCCAGTGGCCCAAGAAACCAAACCCATTTTTCCCACACCAGTCTTTGAGCCACGCATTCAGCTTTTTAATTTTTCGTACCCTCGCCGATTTGGCCCGTGGCTCAGGTAGCAATCCGGAGATCAGTACCCTCGAAGTTCTGCTTTTTAATTTATTCCCTAACTGCTCAAACTCGTTCAGCAGATCCTCCTTCCTCGTCCTTCCTATGTCATTGGTCCCCACATGGACCACGACCACTGGATCCTCCCCCTCACTCTGCAAATTTCTCTCCAGCATCGCAGAGATATCCTTAACCCTAGCACCGGGTAGGCAACACAGCCTTCGGGACATGTTCTGCTGGCCGCAGAGAACATTATCTACCCCCCGAATAATACTATCCCCTATCACCACGGCATTTCTTCTAACTCCCCCCTCTTGAATGGCCCCCTGATCCACGGTGCTGCAGCCAGGTTGCTCATCCCTCCCACAGCCCCTGATCCCGTCCTCACATTGAGTAAGAGCCTCGGTCATGCTCGTCAGGGACAAGGGCTGTGGCTCCTGCCGCAGCTCGATGACCTCCGTCTGGTCAGGGAGAGCGAGGAAGTCATCGAGAGGAGTTACAGGGATGTGGTCACTCCAACACCACAGGAGGCAGGCAAGTGGATCACGGTTGGGAGAGGTAACGGGCACAGGCAGGGACGAGAGAGTACCCCGGTGGCTGTACACCTTGACAATAAGTACTCCTGTTTAAGCTCTGTTGGGGTGGACAGCCTACCTGGGGGTAGCGACAGCGGCCGGGCCTCCGGTATAGAGACCGGTCCTGTTGCTCAGAAGGGTAAGAAGAGGAGGGCAATATTAATAGGGGACTCTATAGTTAGGGGGTCAGACAGGCGATTCTGTGGACGCAGTCGGGAGACCCGGATGGTAGTTTGCCTCCCTGGTGCCAGGGTCTGTGATGTGTCTCAACGTGTCCAAGACATCCTGAAAGGGCAGGGAGAGGAGCCCGAAGTCGTGATACATATAGGTACCAATGACATAGGTAAAAAAAGAGAAGAGGTCCTGAAAGGAGAATTTAGGGAGTTAGGAGGGGAGTTAAAGAGAAGGACAGCGAAGGTAACAATCTCGGGATTACTGCCTGTGCCACGCGACAGTGAGAGTAGGAATGGAGCGAGGTGGAGGATAAATGCGTGGCTGAAGGACTGGTGCAGAAGGCAGGGATTCAAATTTCTGGATCATTGGGACCTCTTTTGTGGAAGGTACGACCTGTACAAAAAGGATGGGTTGCACTTGAACCTGAGGGGGACCGATATCCTGGCGGGGAGATCTGCAAAGGCTACTGGGGAGACTTTAAACTAGAATGGTTGGGGGGAGGGACTCAAATAGAGAATGCTATTAGACAGTGTGTGAGGCAGGAAGCAGAGAAGGAAAGCACTCAGACCCAACAGGTAGGGGGGAAAGAAGAAAACAATAATAAACAGAGAATAAGAGGTGGTGGGGTTCTTAAATGGGTGAGCAGAGAAACAGAGGGGTGCAAAATGCGGGCGGAAGCAATAGGTAGCAAGGTGAAAAGTAAAAGTGGCAGGCAGACAAATCCAGGGCAAAAATCAAAAAGAGCCACTTTCCAACAAAATTGTATAAGGGGTAAGAGCGTTGTAAAAACAAGCCTGAAGGCTTTGTGTCTCAATGCAAGGAGCATTCGTTATAAGGTCGATGAGTTGAACGTGCAGATAGCAATTAATGATTATGATATAGTTGCGATCACGGAGACATGGCTCCAGGGTGACCAAGGCTGGGAGCTGAACATCCAGGGATATTCAATATTCAGGAGGGATAGAGAGAAAGGAAAAGGAGGTGGGGTAGCGTTGCTGGTTAGAGAGGAGATTAACGCAGTGGAAAGGAAGGACATTAGCTTGGAGGCTGTGGAATCGGTATGGGTAGAGCTACGAAATACTAAGGGGCAGAAAACGCTGGTGGGTGTTGTGTACAGGACACCTAGCAGTAGTAGTGAAGTTGGGGATGGCATCAAACAGGAAATTAGAAATGCGTGCAACAAAGGCAAAACAGTTATAATGGGTGACTTCAATCTACATATAGATTGGGTGAATCAAATTGGCAGGGGTGCTGAGGAAGAGGATTTCTTGGAATGTATGAGGGATAGTTATCTAAACCAACATGTAGAGGAACCAACGAGAGAGCAGGCTATTCTAGACTGGGTATTGAGTAATGAGGAAGGGTTAGTTAGCAGACTTGTTGTGCGTGCCCCCTTGGGCAAGAGTGACCATAATATGGTTGAGTTCTTCATTAGGATGGAGAGTGACATTGTTAATTCAGAAACAACGGTTCTGAACTTAAAGAAAGGTAACTTTGAGGATATGAGACGTGAATTGGCCAAGATTGACTGGCAATTAGTTCTAAAAGGGTTGACGGTGGATATGCAATGGAAGGCATTTAAAGACTGCATGGATGAACTACAAAAAATGTTCATCCCAGTTTAGCAAAAGAATAAATCAGGGAAGGTAGTGCATCCGTGGATAACAAGGGAAATCAGGGATAGTATCAAAGCAAAAGATGTTGCGTACAAATTAGCCAGAAAAAGCAGCATACCAGAGGACTGGGAGAAATTCAGAGACCAGCAGAGGAGGACAAAGGGCTTAATTAGGAAAGGGAAAATAGATTATGAAAGGAAACTGGCAGGGAACATAAAAACTGACTGCAAAAGTTTTTATAGATATGTGAAGAGAAAGAGATTAGTTAAAACAAATGTAGGTCCCTTGCAGTCAGAAACAGGTGAATTGATCATGGGGAACAAGGATATGGCGGACCAATTGAATAACTACTTTGGTTCCGTCTTCACTAAGGAAGACATAAATAATCTGCCGGAAATAGCAGGGGGCCGCGGGTCAAAGGAGATGGAGGAACTGAGTGAAATCCAGGTTAGTCGGGAAGTGGTGTTGGGTAAATTGAATGGATTAAAGGCCGATAAATCACCAGGGCCAGATAGGCTGCATCCCAGAGTACTTAAGGAAGTAGCTCCAGAAATAGTGGATGCATTAGTGATAATTTTTCAAAATTCTTTAGATTCTGGAGTAGTTCCTGAGGATTGGAGGGTAGCAAACGTAACCCCACTTTTTAAGAAGGGAGGGAGAGAGAAAACGGGGAATTACAGACCAGTTAGTCTAACATCGGTAGTGGGGAAACTGCTAGAGTCAGTTATTAAAGATGGGATAGCAGCACATTTGGAAAGTGGTGAAATCATTGGACAAAGTCAGCATGGATTTACGAAAGGTAAATCGTGTCTGACGAATCTTATAGAATTTTTCGAGGATGTAACTAGTAGAGTGGATAGGGGAGAACCAGTGGATGTGTTGTATCTGGACTTTCAGAAGGCTTTCGACAAGGTACCACATAAGAGATTAGGATACAAGCTTAAATCACACGGTATTGGGGGTTCAGTATTGATGTGGATAGAGAACTGGCTGGCAAACAGGAAGCAAAGAGTAGGAGTAAACGGGTCCTTTTCACAATGGCAGGCAGTGACTAGTGGGGTACCGCAAGGCTCAGTGCTGGGACCCCAGCTATTTACAATTTATATTAATGATCTGGACGAGGGAATTGAAAGCAACATCTCCAAGTTTGCGGATGACACTAAGCTGGGGGGCAGTGTTAGCTGTGAGGAGGATGCTAGGAGACTGCAAGGTGACTTGGATAGGCTGGGGGAGTGGGCAAATGTTTGGCAGATGCAGTATAATGTGGATAAATGTGAGGTTATCCACTTTGGTGGCAAAAACGGGAAGGCAGACTATTATCTAAATGGTGGCCGATTAGGAAATGGGGAGGTGCAGCGAGACCTGGGTGTCATGGTACACCAGTCATTGAAAGTAGGCATGCAGGTGCAGCAGGCAGTGAAGAAAGCGAATGGTATGTTGGCCTTCATAGCAAGAGGATTTGAGTATAGGAGCAGGGAGGTTCTACTGCAGTTGTACAGGGTCTTGGTGAGACCACACCTGGAGTATTGCGTACAGTTTTGGTCTCCAAATCTGAGGAAGGACATTATAGCCATAGAGGGAGTGCAGAGAAGGTTCACCAGACTGATTCCTGGGATGTCAGGACTTTCATATGAAGAAAGACTGGATAGACTTGGCTTATACTCGCTAGAATTTAGGAGATTGAGAGGGGATCTTATAGAAACGTACAAAATTCTTATGGGGTTGGACAGGCTAGATGCAGGAAGATTGTTCCCGATGTTGGGGAAGTCCAGGACAAGGGGTCACAGCTTAAGGATAAGGGGGAAATCCTTTAAGACCGAGATGAGGAAAAACTTTTTCACACAGAGAGTGGTGAATCTCTGGAACTGTCTGCCACAGAGGGTAGTTGACGCCAGTTCATTGGCTATATTTAAGAGGGAGTTAGATGTGGCCCTTGTGGCTAAAGGGATCAGGGGGTATGGAGAGAAGGCAGGTACGGGATACTGAGTTGGATGATCAGCCATGATCATATTGAATGGCGGTGCAGGCTCGAAGGGCCGAATGGCCTACTCCTGCACCTATTTTCTATGTATCTATGTATCTATGTATCTCCTCCTGGTTCCCCCTACCTGCCTCGCTTATGGCCACACCTTCCTTTCCCTGCTCACTAACTACTGAATTAGTTAAAATGGTCGGTGTGACCATCCCCTGGCACAAAACATCCAGGTAATACTCCCCCTCCCTGATGCACCGCAGCGTATGAAGTTGGGTCTCCAGCTCATCAATGCGGAGCTCGAGTTCCGCTAGCTTCAAACACTTACTGCAGCTGTAGGGATCATCTACATCAATGGTGTCGACAATTTCCCACATCTCACAGTATTGGCACATCTCCTGGCCGCCCATCTTATATAAGTAATTAACTGGTCCTATTAAGAATCCCCTACCCGGATTACTGTATTAAAACACCCCTTATTTATATAATCCTACCTCCTATAAATGGGAAAGTACTTACCCCAGCCGTAAATTACCTACTGGTTTGGCTGTCTAGTGGTAATTCCGTCCGCTCTTTCTGTCTGGTCCACTGCTCCCTTGCAGTGCGTGGCCTACCTCTTAGCCCCTGTTAGCCTCTCGAGCCGCGGCTCCGTCCTTCCTCCCTCGGCGACGTTTCGGCAACGTTTCGGGCCGAAACCCTTCTACAGTCTTCGATTTTCCAGCATCTGCAGTTCCTTCTTAAACAATAGACAATAGACAATAGATGCAGGAGTAGGCCATTCGGCCCTTTGAGACAGCAGCGCCATTCAATGTGATCATGGCTGATCATCCCCAATCAGTACCCCGTTCCTGCATTCTCCCCATATCCCCTGACTCCGCTATCTTTAAGAGCCTTATCTAGCTTAACTATTTATTCAAAATAGCTTCCATTATGCTCTAAATTTGCGGTGTTAATCCAAAGTTAGGGTCTGTCCTGAAGCCAGCATGAAGCCAGTAGGAACAAGGAACTGCCAATGCTGGTTTCCACCAAAGTGTTAGAGTAACTCAGCAGGTCAGATAGCATCTCTGGAGAAAAAGGATGGGTGAAGTTTTGGGTCGCGACTGGGGTCTGAACTCTGGGATCTGAACAAGGGTCCGGACCCAAAACATCGGCCATCCTTTTCCTCCAGAGATGCTGCCTGACCTGCTGAGTTACTCCAGCACTTTGTGTCTATCTCCAGAATGAACTGATTTGGAGAGCTCAGATTGCCTGGGATTGGCATGAAATAAGATTAAAAAGATAGGAGCAGAATTAGGCCATTCGGCCCACCAAGTCTACTCCGCCGTTCAATCATGGCCGATCTATCTCTCCCTCCTAAACCCATTCTCCTGCCTTCTCCCCATAACCTCTGACACCCGTACTAATCAAGAATCTATCTATCTCTGCCGTAAATATATCAACTGAATTGGTCTCCACAGCCTCATGTGGCATCACTGGAATGAAGTTGTCTTTCGAGTGAATGACTTTGGATCAAACAATAATTGTGCGGCACGGTGGCGCAGCGGTAGTGTTGCAGCCTCACAGCGCCAGAGACCCGGGTTTGATTCTGACCACGGGTGCAGTCTGTACGGAGTTTGTACGTTCTCCCCATGACCGCATGGGTTTTTCTCAGAGATCTTCAGTTTTCTCCCACTCTCCAAAGACATATGGGTTAATTGGCTTGGTATAAATGGAAAAACTGTCCCTAGTGTAGGATAGCGTTAGTGTGCAGGGATCGCTGGTCGGTGCGGGCTCAGTGGGTCGAAGGGCCAGATTCCACGCTGTATCTCTAAACTAACAATCTGAAGAAGGGTCCCAACATGAAACAGCACTTATCCATATTCTCCAGAGATGTGTAGGAAAGAACTGCAGATGTTGATTTAAATCGAAGGTCGACACAAAATGGTGGAGTAACTCAGCGGGACTGGAGTAACTCTGGAGTTACTCAACTCCCTGGAGAGAAGGAATGGGTGACATTTCGGGTCGAGACCCTTCTTCAGACTGATGTGGAGGTGGGGGGGGGGGGGCGGGAAGAAGAAATTAAGAGGCGGAGACAGTGGGCTGTGGGAGAGCTGAGGGAGTGATCCCAGCTCTCTCGACCCGAAAGACACATATTCCTTCGCTCCATAGAGGCTGCCTCACCCGCTGAATTTTTCCAACATTTTTGTCTACCTTCGATTTTTCCAGCATCTGCAGTTCTTTCTTAAACATGAGGTCTATGATGAATATTTAGTCTAACAATTGCTTTTTTTTTGGACCCATACAAGAAACTAAATGTATCCATTAGGTGTAGAGATAATTGTATGTGTCTACACTTCTACACTTCAACCAGTACATGGTTAGGAAAGGTTTAGAGGGATATGGGCCAAATGTAGTGAATGGGACTAGCTTAGAAGGGCATCTTGGTCAGCATGGACTAGTCGGAACGAGAGCTGT
>CM075979.1:3140541-3179969 GCA_038087875.1 Malacoraja senta
AAGTCGGTCTGGATTCTGCAGCCCATATATTTCCTGCCTTTTTTTCTTCATTGGGATAAGGAGCATAGGACAAAGAACATAGAACAGTACAGCACAGGAACTGGCCCTTCGGCTCACAATGTCTCTGCCGAACATGATACGTTCCAGGAGAAGCACCAAGTCTACTCCGCCATTCAATCATCTGCACACTGCAGATGGCTCGATTGTAATCATGTATTGTCTTTCCGCTGACTGGTTAGCACGCAACCAAAGCTTTTCACTGTACCTTGGTACACCTGACAATAAACTAAACTGAAACTCATGGCTGATCTATCTTTCCCTAGCAATGCGCTCCAGTCCCCCACCACTCTGTTCAAAAAGCCTGCCCCCACACATTCCCATTAAACTTTCACCCTCTCACCTTATAGCTGCGCCCTCTAATGTTGGACCTCTCCACCCTGGGAGAGAGGTTCTGACTGCCTACCTTGGAGAAATGTTTCATGGCCACGTTATTGTCCATCTGTCATTGCCATGAGATGTTTACAAGGTTAATTCCCAGGATGGCGGGACTGTCATGTGCTGAGAGAATGGAGCGGCTGGGCTTGTATATTCTGGAGTTTAAATGGATGAGAGGAGATCTTATTGAAACATATTATTAAGGGCCTGTCCCACTGACGAGACCTTTCAGCGAGTGTGTTGGACCTTCAAGCTCAAAGGCACTCGCGTGAAAAACCTCGAGCTGGATCGACCGTCAGCGATTAAACCGCGAGACAGACACGCGCGCACACACACACACACACACACACACACACACACACACACACACACACACACACACACACACACACACACACACACACACACACACACACACACACACACACACACACACACACACACACACACACACACACACACACACACACACACACACACACACACACACACACACACTCACACACACACACACACACACACACACACACACACACACACACACACACACACACACACACACACACACACACACACACACACACACACACACACACACACACACACACACACACACACACACACACACACACACACACACACACACACACACACACACACCACACACACACACACACACACACACACACACACACACACACACACACACACACACACACACACACACACACACACACACACACACACACACCACACACACACACACACACACACACACACACACACACACACACACACACACACACACACACACACACACACACACACACACACACACACACCACACACACACACACACACACACACACACACACACACACACACACACACACACACACACACACACACACACAACACACACACACACACACACACACACACACACACACACACACACACACACCACACACACACACACACACACACACACACACACACACACACCACACACACACACACACACACACACACACACACACACACACACACACACACACACACACACACACACACACACACACACACACACACACACACACACACACACACACACACACACACACACACACACACACACACACACACACACACACACACACACACACACACACACACACACACACACACACACACACACACACACACACACACACACACACACACACACACACACACACACACACACACCACACACACACACACACACACACACACACACACACACACACACACACACACACACACACACACACACACACACACACACACACACACACACACACACACACACACACACACACACACACACACACACACACACACACACACACACACACACACACACACACACACACACACACACACACACACACACACACACACACACACACACACACACACACACACACACACACACACACACACACACACACACACACACACACACACACACACACACACACACACACACACACACACAACACACACACACACACACACACACACACACACACACACACACACACACACACACACACACACACACACACACACACACACACACACACACACACACACACACACACACACACACACACACACACACACACACACACACACACACACACACACACACCACACACACACACACACACACACACACACACACACACACACACACACACACACACACACACACACACACACACACACACACACACACACACACACACACACACACACACACACACACACACACACACCACACACACACACACACACACACACACACACACACACACACACACACACACACACACACACACACCACACACACACCACACACACACACACACACACACACACACACACACACACACACACACCACACACACACACACACACACAACACACACACACACAACACACACACACACACACACACACACACACACACACCACACACACACACACACACACACACACACACACACACACAACACACACACACACACACACACACACACACACACACACACACACACACACACACACACACACACACACACACACACACACACACACACACACACACACACACACACACACACACACACACACACACACACACACACACACACACACACACACACACACACACACACACACACACACACACACACACACACACACACACACACACACACACACACACACACACACACACACACACACACACACACACACACACACACACACACACACACACACACACACACACACACACACACACACACACACACACACACACACACACACACACACACACACACACACACACACACACACACACACACACACACACACACACACACACACACACACACACACACACACACACACACACACACACACACACACACACACACACACACACACACACACACACACACACACACACACACACACACACACACACACACACACACACACACACACACACACACACACACACACACACACACACACACACACACACACACACACACACACACACACACACTCAACACACACACTTTCTCCCCCCCCCCTGTCTGAATCCACACCCGCGATGAACAGCAAGGTAAAAGACGGCTAGCACAGTTACGGTAAGTCCTTTAGAGAACGCGGAGGGGGGAGGGAGAGAAGGGGAGAAAGGCGGAGAGAAGGGGAGAGAAGGGGAGAGAAGGAGTGGAGAAGGAGTGGAGACACTTTTAAGAATAAAGTTTAGCGGGCATTTAACATTACCGGTCGGTTTTCCTTGGTTCTGAAAACTCCAACGAAACAATTCAAATGCCCGGTCAGCGAAGGAGATTGCCTACGGCTACCCTCGACTGTCTATAACTACATAGCGACCCCACTCCACTGCACTACGAGTTCAAAAGAACCATGCCGACCAATTTTTACTCGCGGAAAAATTTTCAGCCGCGAGTGTGCGGGAACTTTCCTCGAGCATGAAGGAGAGTCACAGTGACCTCCTAAGATCAGGTGTCGACCATGCTGCGAGTTTGAGTCGAGTGCAAACTCGTCTAAACTCGCAAATTAGGTCGTCGCAGTGGGACAGGGACTTTAAAGAGGCAGGAAACATGTTCCCGATGTTGGGGGAGTCCAGAACCAGGGGCCACAGTTTACTGTAAGAATAAGGGATTGGCCATTTAGAACGGAGACGAGGAAACACTTTTCCACACAGAGAGTTGTGAGTCTTGGGAATTCTCTGCCTCAGAGGGCGGTGGAGGCCGTTCTCTGGATACTTTCAAGAGAGAGCTAGAAAGGGCTCTTAAAAATAGCGGAGTCAGGGGATATGGGGAGAAGGCAGGAACGGGGTACTGATTGGGGATGATCAGCCATGATCACATTGAATGGCGGTGCTGGCTCGAAGGGCTGAATAGCCTACTCCTGCACCTATTGTCTATTGTTATGGTGAAACAAATTATTGTGATGCTCTATTATAGAATCATTTGGAATGGTAAAGGCTGTTCATTGTAGCCATTTCACTGCTGACTGAGCAAAGCCCCAGCCAGTTCATCAACTGGTGGAGTGGCAACATTTTACACGCTCATTCTGCTCCAATGACTTAAATTCAGCACAGAATGATGGAAGACTAGGCTCTATCTGTCAGCTGACCAATTCGGCAAGTACAGTCTGGAACTAGAGCAACTGTTCCACTGCTGTATGTAATAGCCTTGTCCCACGGTACGAGTTCATTCAAGAGCTCTCCCGAGTTTTAAAAAAAGTCAAACTCGTGGAAAGCACGTAGAATGAACGTAGCGGGTACCTCTGAGCTCGGGTACGTCTCTTAGCAGCTCGTAACGCTAACGGCAGGTACTCTGGAAGACTTGCTAACGGCAGGTAAGTACGGGAAGGCTCGTGAAGATTTTTCAACATGTTGAAAACATGTCCACGAGAGCCCCGAGTACCGACGAGTGGCCATTACCGTAAATCTCCGAGTTCGAATCAGGGCAAACTCGGGAGAACTCTTGGAATGAACTCGTACCGTGGGACAGGGGTTTAAGAGTTTCATTGTTCCATCTTGGACATGGAATCCCCGGGATGGCGGGACTGTCAGATGAGGAATGATTGGAAAGACTGGGCTTGTATTCACCGGAATTTAGAAGGATGAGAGGGCATCTTATAGAAACATATAAAATTATATGAGGACTGGACAGGCTAGATGCAGGACAAAATGTTCCCAATGTTGGGGGAGTCCAGAACCAGGGGCCACAGTCTAAGAATAAAAGGGAGGTCATTTAAAAATGAGATGAGAAAAAACTTTTACACCCAGAGAGTTGTGAATTTGTGGAATTCTCTGCCACAGAGGGCAGTAGAGGCCAATTCACTGGACAAATCTGAAAGAGAGTTAGATAGAGCTCCAGGGGCTAGCGGAATCAAGGGATATGCGGAGAAGGCAGGCACGGGGTACTGATTGTGGATGATCAGCCATGATCACAATGAATGGCACTGCTGGCTCAAAGGGCCGAATGGCCTCCTCCTGTACCGATTTCCTATGTTTCTATGTGACAATACAACACTCCTGACACTTGGCGAGAACTCCATTGTTGAAATGGGGAAATATTTGATAGGAACCTGAGAGGCAACCTGTTCGCTCAGAGGGTTTATGTGTAGGAAGGAACTGCAGATGCTGGTTTACAACGAAGATAGACACAGAATGCTGCCGGAACTCATCGGGACAGGCAGCATATCTGGGGAGAAGGAATGGGTGGACGTTTCGGGTCGAGACCCTTTTTCAGTCCGAAGAAGGATCTCGGCCCGAAACATCACCCATTCCTTCCCTCCAGAGATGCTGCCTACCCCGCTGAGTTACTCCAGCTTTTTGTGTCTTTCACACAGAAGGTTAAGTTTATTATTTAGTGGTTTACCATTGTAACATCTACAGAGGTAGAGTGAAAACCTTTTTTTAGATACAGGCCCTTCGGCCCAACTTGCCCACACCAGCCAACATGTCCCAGCTGCACTAGTCCCACCTGCCAGCATTTGGTCCATATCCCTCCAAACCTGTCCTATCCATGTACCTGTCTAACTGCTTCTTAAATGTTGGGGTAGTCCCTGCCTCAAATACCTCCTCCGGCAGCTTGTTCCATACACCCACCACCCTTTGTGTGAAAAGATACAGCACAGAAACAGGCCCTTCGGCCCACCGAGTCCACACCGACCAGCGATCACCCGCCACACTAACACTATCCTACACACACGAGGGACAATTTACAATTTTTACCAAAGCCAATTAACCTGCAAAACTATTTGTCTTTGGAGTGTTGGAGTAAACCAGAGCACCCAGAGAAAACCCACGTGGTCACATGGAGAACATACAAACTCCGTACAGACAGTACCTGTAGTCAGGATTGAACCCGGGTCTCTAACGCTGTAAGGCAGCAACTCTACCGCTGTATTACTGCGACATTGTGCCGCCCAAATCATTGAATGTTAACATATTGGTACAGAATAATGAATGCGATGGAAAATAGTAAGATTAAACGAGAACTTACCAGTTTGAAGTTTGATCTTTATTTTTATGAGGAGTTAGGGTGAGCGATTACATGAAGAAGCCCCGCCAGTTCGCATGCGTGTCAATCTTCAAAGCAGCGGTGTGAAATCACAGATTAACAGCAGTCTAAGTAACATAGTGAGACTTAGAGAAGACTAGAACTACCGAGTGATCTTTATAAGAGAGGGCAGGGAGCGTTGGGCACGTAATCGCTCACCGTAACTCCTCATAAAATAAAGATCAAACTTCAAACTGGTAAGTTCTCGTTTAATCTTACTATTTTACTTCGGAGTCACGTGAGTGATTCCGTGAAGATTTCAAAGCTCTGTGATTTCATGCCGTGAGAAACGAGTCTCCACAACCACAGCTGCTTCGTTGGCAGATGAGGGAAACATTCATGATGAATAAATAATAGTAACTCCTCTCATTCGGGAGTAACTAACCACTGAACCTAAGTAGAGTTGGCAAATACCCCTGGTCTGGCCATAGGTTATCATGAAATGTTCAGAAGTTTGTTCGCCCATCCTGCAGTCGCCAGGATGTGGTCCAGCGGAACGTACATAACCCCTGCTGCTGATGTTGTAGCAGCCCTGGTGGAGTGAGACTCGAAAAATATATCAGTATCTACTCCTGTGTGAGCCAAGCCCTGTTTCAATCACCTGGGGATGGTCCAACCCAATACCTTTTTAAAAGGTTTTTTGTAATTAACAAACATTGCTAGTTCAGAGCCTCTAAGCTCCTCGTGACCTTGACGTATTGTTGTATATGTGTGACCTTAACCGAAGGTTCATGTAACTAGTTTGAGACTTCATGTTTACTCTGCTAAATCAAACATTAAAACATAATATTATTTGCAGATGTAACCATCCTATCCAGTCACAATATGTAGTGACTGAACCCGTTGGCTGAGACCAGCGCCATGAGGATAACTACCTTATGAGAGCCGAGCCGAGCC
This sequence comes from Malacoraja senta, assembly GCA_038087875.1. Lineage (NCBI taxonomy): Eukaryota > Metazoa > Chordata > Chondrichthyes > Rajiformes > Rajidae > Malacoraja > Malacoraja senta. The sequence goes on from CM075979.1 coordinate 3,147,534, forward strand.
AAGCTAAGGATGTAGCTGGAGCCCCCTGGTGAAAATAGTGTTAATACCACATCAATATCCCATACTGCCTTGTGCTTGTCCTGGGAGAACTTGTGTGAAAGATATCCTTTATAACTCGGTATTAGAGGGTTATACCCGCCAGAGTGGGTCCCTATTGCTGCAGCCAATAAGATGGGAAAGCACATTGGGCACAGTTAATTGTCCTATAACTTAATTTTTTGTCAAAGATCCATTTGAAACGAACTCCAAGCCGTCAGTTATCTGTGCCGTATGAGATGTAACTTAAGTATTTAAACAAAACACTTCCCATCTCCCGAAGAGGAAATGTAATTCTTTCCTTTCTTGGTGCTATCCCTGCATTCGCAGTGAGCACATACATGAATTGGACTGACAATCCGAGACACAGGAGCGGTCCAATCAGAATCTATAAGTCAATAATTGATTTTTCATGCAGAGGCTGGTTTCCCGAGCCACAGGCTAAACCAGCAAGTTTTATGTTAAGAATAACCGTAAAAGGTTGTATTCTTATTCCCGACAAAGCGGGAAGCATGGCTGCATAGGTCAGTCAGACAGAACGACAACCTAGAGCGGGATCTTGCTGACTTTATTGCAAGACCCGACTAATGAGGCAAAATGAAGGGAGTCAAACATAACTTCTTTCTCCTTGTAGCGATAGTTTATATTTTGCCAATGTTATGCCACATATTTTTGCAAACTTTATAAAACTTACCTGCAGGTTAAACTTACCGCTGGCAGGAGTGACTTGCCTGCCAGTCCGGTGCTTCGCCATTGCGGATGACGTAATGACACGCATGCGGACTGGCGGGGCTTCTTCACGGAATCACTCACGTGACTCCGAAGTAAAATAAAATATAGTCAATGAAAAAGAAATTGTAAAATGCGATTAAGAGAGATAAAAATGATAACGGTTTCGAATGTTTCTAAAACCTCTGGTTAATCAAAATTAATGAACTTTCACATGTATAAATGTTACTTTTTGGTTCCAGAGCAGATGTTTGTCAGTTAATTACATTTATTAAATTGTTAACATTTCCTTAAAGAACTCACTGGTCGGCACGGGCTCGATGGGCCGAAGGGCCTGTTTCCACACTATATCTCCAGAATAGGGCGTCATGGTGGAGCAGCGGTGGAGTTTCTGCCTCACAGCGCCAGAAACACAGGTTCGATCCTGATCACGAGCACTGTCTGTACGGAGTTTGTACGTTCTCCCCGTGACCACGTGGGTTTTCTCCGGGTGCTCCGGTTTCCTCCCACGCTCCAAAGACGTACAGGTTTGTAGGTTGATTGGCTCAGTGTTTGTAAATTGTCCCGAGCGTGTGTTGGATAGTGTTAGTGTGCGGGGATCGCCGGTCAGGGCGGTCCCGATGGGCCGAAGGGCCTTGTTTCCACGCTGTATCTCTAAACTAAATTAAACTAAGTGGATATACACACACACACACACACACACATACCCCAACTTCACGATGTTCTATGCATTTCAATGCTGGGTCTCTTGTGTGACAATATTTTAGCACCAGCTTCCATTGTTTCTGCTATGTTGTGATTCCTACACCTTATACACCTTCAGTCGCTGTCAGATTTGCACTGCAATAGACAATAGGTGCAAGAGTAGGCCATTCGGCCCTTCGAGCCAGCACCGCCATTCAATGTGATCATGGCTGATCATCCCCAATCAGTACCCCGTTCCTGCCTTCTCCCCATATCCCCCGACTCCGCTATCTTTAAGAGCCCTTTCTAGCTCTCTCTTGAAAGTATCCAGAGAACCGCTCTCCACCGCCCTCTGAGGCAGAGAATTCCACAGACTCGCAACTCTCTGTGTGAAAAAGTGTTTCATCTCCGTTCTAAATGGCTTACCCCTTATTCTTAAACTACGGCACCTGGTTCGGGACTCCCCCAACATCGGGAACATGCCAACTGTAGATTGGCTATTGCGTGCTAGTCAATTAGAGTGTTTGTTAGTAGTAGCCCCACCTAGTCCACGCTTAATAATATTAGGAACTCGCCTACGTCAGGCAGTAGAAGTAGAAGCTTGGACATGTAATGTGCTGCATATCCAATACTGTAAGTAGTTTAATAAAGATGTGTTGTATCCTTAAATGTGTCGAAATAGACTTACTGCGAACCATTTCCTCTGTGATCGAAAAGCTGCAACACCTTTCCGTACATGGCTCCCGTGTACGCATTCAGTCTGACAATGGCAGGCAATTTACCAGCCAAGCATTCAAGAACTTTGCTAAAAGATGGAACTTCCAACACGTCGCCAGCAGCCCAGAGTTTCCGCAGTCCAACGGTCTGGCCGAGCGCGCTGTTCGGAGTGCTAAACAACTCATGGAACGTTCCTACCTGGCAAAATCCGACGTTTACCTGGACTTGCTCAACCTACAAAACATTGCACGGGACAGCGTTCTTGCCTCCCCCGCCCAGCAACTAATGTCCCGCCAGACGCGTTCACCCTGCAATTTAAACGCGTCACACAAAAGCGTTACTACGACAAGTCGAACAAGCCGCTTAAACCACTGGCACGTGGGCAAGTGGTTCGCCTGCAAACCGACAGAGGACATACCCGGCTGGGGCACATTTTCGGCCCTTCCAAAGAACAACGTTCATACCTGGTCGAAGTGAACGGTGTCATCTACAGAAGCACCCATCAACATATCCTTCCAGTGAAGGAACCTCGTCCTGCGCCCACTGGTCCTGATGCCCCACCTCTCGTGTCTGCACCAACGCCTGTTCCAGCTACTCCACCAGCTACTCCACCTCCAGCTGTTGTTGCTGCCCCGTGTTCCCCGCGTTGGTTTACACCTGGCTCGCCCGTGGTGACTTCACCCACCAGGCCCGCCAGGTCACCGGTCGTGTCCCCACTCCCGGTTCCCATTTTTTCTCCCCGCAAAAGAAGGTGAGGCGGCCTCCTACCGCACAAGGGCCGGACGGGTTTGCAGGCCACCCATTAGATATGGTGATTTTGTATAATCTTGCTAGCATGTTCACCTCGGTATATAGCTTAAGGTACTGTAGCTACTTTCTATTTTCTACAAGAAGAGATGTAGATTGGCCATTCCATGCTAGTTAGTAGTAGCCCCGCCTAGTACATGCTTTAAATTATTATAACTCGCCTACGTTAGGCAGTAGATGTAGAAGCTTGGACATGTAATGTGCTGCATATCCAATACTGTAAGTAGTTTAATAAAGATGTGTTGTATCCTTAAATGTGTATGAGTCCGGTAATTACACCAACTACCAGGCAAGTGTGCCATCATAGACCGACAAAGCTTAACTCCATAGGAAGCGACAAGCAAGGCCCAGATCTAATGACGAGGGAATCTGTTGCGATGACAGTGGCAGCTGCAAACCTCCATCATTTTATTTTACAACAGCACTGTAAAAGCCCAAATCTTGTCACAAATCTCATTAATAAAAAATTGGAAGGACATTCAAATTTTTCTTGCTTTTCCGCAAAATTTCAACGTTCTCCAAAGGTCTCTCAACGTGTATTCTGAGCCAGCTGGGATAATGAGGAGGAGGAAAAGGCCAAGGGTTGCTCTGCAACTGCTAATTCTGCTCCCTAATCATCAGCAGAAGGTTTGGCTCAGGATGAGAGCAGAAATGAACGTTGCAGACGTGCGCTCGGTGGCGTTTATACCCACTGATGGAAGGAACCGTGTCTGCTGAGAATGCTGTCAAGGGGGTTGAATAGCATGAAATGTCAAAACTGCTCCAGAGTACTTCAACATCTAAACCTAACTGGACTTAAATTCGCAGTCGGAGGGTACTTATATTTTTAATTGAATTGATTGATAGGTGCGGCACAGAAACAGGCTCTTCAACCCACCGAGTTTACGCCTACCAGCGATCACCCGTTGCGAACTAGTTCTATATCATCTCACTTTGGCATCCATTCCCTACACATGAGGGGAAAATTTTACATGAGGCCAATTACCCTACAGGCTTCTGTCAGAAGGAACTGCAGATGCTGGTTTGCACCAAAGACAGACACAAAATGCTGCTGGAGTAACTCAGCGGGTCAGGCCAAAAATATCCACTGACTTGGCCTCCACAGCCTTCTGTGGCAATGAATTCCACAGGTTCACCAGCCTCTGACTGAAGAAATTTCTCCTCATCTCCTTTCTAAAAGAATGTCCTTTAAGTCAGTGGATATTGTTTAAGGCAGAGATAGATAGCATCTTGATTAGTACAGGTGTTGGGGGTTATGGGGAGAAGGCAGGCGAATGCGGTTCGGAAGGAGATAGATCAGCCATGATTGAATGGCGGAGTAGACTTGATGGGCCGAATGGCCTAATTCTGCTCCTATCGCTTATGACCATAGTTTCTGTGGATTCTTTTTTTTAAATAATATTCTGAAATTAGTCAAATGACCTCTAGTCCTCGACTCTCACTAGTGGAAACATCCTCTCCACACCCACTCTATCCAAGCTTATGGGATGATTATGTTTCCATTAAGTTAGGATTATTTTTTGTTCAATCCAGTGCGTATTGCATTACGTTGAAGGGAATTAATCCCAAAATACCATCAAGAAATGAAATTTAAGGTAGATACATTGGGGGAAAAAACTAGATACATTGGGGGGAAAAAAGGTTTCCTCATGAATGGTCGCCAGGAATGATTATCTTTCAGGAGGAATCGATTCAGCAGCCCATTGCTTACAAGTAACTCAAGCAAAATATATCAATTGTATCAATGTATGTGGCCAAATCATAGAACATTGAGAGGCACGGTGGCACAGCGCCAGAGACCCGGGTTCCATCCTGACTACGGGTGCTGTCTGTACGGAGTTTGTACGTTCTCCCCGTGACCTGCGTGGATTTTTCTCCGGGTGCTCCGGTTTCCTCCCACACTCCAAAGCCGTGCACGTTTGTAGGCTGATTGGTTTGGTAACATTGTAAATTGTCCCTACTGTGTAGGAGTGTTAGGGTGTGGGGATCGCTGGTCGGCGCGGTTCCAGTGTCCCGAAGGGCCTGTTTCCGCGCTGTATCTCTAAACTAAACTAAATGAGTTGTTTAAGAAAGAACTGCAGATTCTGGAAAAATCGAAGGTAGACAGAAATGCTGGAGAAACTCAGCGGGTGAGGCAGCCTCTATGGAGCGAAGGAATAGGTGACGTTTCGGGTGGAGACCCTTCTGAGTTCATTATTTTGCAGTTTAAATGGGGTGTCAACGGTAGAGCTGCAGCTTCATAGCATCAGAGACTCCGGTTCGATCCTGACCTCGGTCACTGTCTGCGTGGCATTCGTTCATTCTCCCTGTGACCGCGTGGGTTTCCTCCAGGTGCTCAATTTTCTATGCACGTCCCAAAGTCGTGCAGGTTTGCAGGTTAATTGGCTTCTGTAAATTGCCCCTCGGTTGTTAGTATACAGGTGATCGCTGGTTGGTGCAGACTCGGTGGGCCGAAGGGCCTGTTTCCACAGTAAATCTCCAAACTAAAACTAAACATGTCCGAAATGTCATCCGATGTAAATAAAGACTGCATCTGTGGCAGATCTGTCTTGGTTCTGCACCAGTTTTCATTAATTTCAGAAACACCCACGATTTTCAAACAGAGGAACAGATGTTATGGTTATATTACATCTGTTGCATAGACTACACATAGTGCCTCAGTGGTAGAGTTGCTGCCTCACGGCGCCTGAGACTCGGGTTCGATCCTGACTATGCGTGCTGTCTGTATGGAGTTCTCCCTGTGACCTGCGTGGGTTTTCTCCAGGATCTCCGGTTTCATCCCACCCTCCAACGACGTGCAGATTTGTAGGTTGAGTGGCTTCTGTGAATTGTCTCTAATGTGCAGGACAGAACTAGTGTGAACTGGTGATCGCTGGTCGGCACGGACGCGATGGGCTGAAGAGCCTGTTTCCATGCTGTATCTGTAAACTAAACTAAACTATCCACTGACAACGGAACAATGAAAGTATTCCAGCATTTTAACAGGCCTCTAAACACAAGACTTATAGATAAAATGTAATAAACAAAATATCAATAAATTAATCATGCCAATACTAGTGCAAAAAAGCCTGATGTTCTTAATTCAACCAATGACAGTTCATAGTTCATATGTGCAGGAAGGAACTGCAGATGCTGGTTTACACCGAAGATAGGCACAAAAAGCTGGAGTAACTCACGGGTCAGGCAGCATCTCTGGAGAAAAGGACTGGGTGGTGATTCGGGTCAAAACCCTTCTTCAGACTGAGAGTCAGGGGAGACTAGAGATATGGAAGGGTAAGGCGTGAAAACGAGAGATCAACACAGATAATGATAAAAGAAGTGTAGAATGTTTAAGAAGGAACTGCAGATGCTGGAAAAATCGACGTCGAGACCCGAAACGTCACCTATTCCTTCGCTCCATAGATGCTGCCTCACCCGCTGAGTTTCTCCAGCAATTTCGTCTACAAAAGAATTGTAGAATTGTCATTTTCATAGATACATAGATACATAGAAAATAGGTGCAGGAGTAGGCCATTCGGCCCTTCGGGCCTGCACCGCCATTCAATATGATCATGGCTGATCATCCAACTCAGTATCCCGTACCTGCCTTCTCTCCATACCCCCTGATCCCTTTAGCCACAAGGGCCACATCTAACTCCCTCTTAAATATAGCCAATGAACTGGCCTCAACTACCCTCTGTGGCAGAGGGTAGTTCATACCCATCCCTTCCATACCTTTAGTCTCCCTCTCCCCTGACTCTAAGTCTGAAGAAGGGTCTTGACCCTGAACGTCATCTATTCCTTTTCTCCAGAGATGCTGCCTGTCCCGCTGAGTTATTCCAGCTTTTTGTGTCCATAGTTCATATAGTTGGTGTTGCGTAGTGTTCAAGAGCCTGGTGGTTGTACGGGAAGAAGCCATTCTTGATCCTAGCGTTTTTGCAAAGACATCAATGTGTTTCAGAGAAACTGATTATTGACCCAAATTTATAGACGCACAGAACAAAGCTTGTCTTCATGAAATTCCAAGATGATAAACTGTAAGCACAATGCAACTCAAAGCAGTAGATCGATGAGATGAGATATAATGACCTTATTATTGTTCCACCTCCTCCCCCTCCCTCACACAGCGGACCCCCCCCCACGCCGGATCCTATTTGTTCCTTCCCGCGGCGGCGGCATCATCGACGCCATCATCAACCGCCGCTCCGATCTCTCCACTATCATCGCCGGGTCCTCTCCTGGACCCTCGGACCCTCTGCCGACCCGGGCTCCAACCCGCAAAGGCCCCGGTAAATATCTCACGAGACCCGGGTTCGATCCCGACTACGGGTGCTGTCTGTACGGAGTTTGTACGTTCTCCCCGTGACCCGCGTGGGTTTTTTTCCGAGATCTTCGGTTTCCTCCCGCACTCCAAAGGCGTACAGGTTGGTAGGTTGATTGGCTCGGTGTACGTGTAAATTGTCCCTAGTGTGTGTTAGATAGTGTTAATGTGCGGAGATCGCTGGTCGGAACGGACTCGGCGGGCTGAAGGGCCTGCTTCCGCGCTGTATCTCTAAACTAAACTAAAAAAAAGGTGTTGTATTTATTTAGTTCCCTTTGCGAGGGAGAGTTTTGTATACACTTTATTTAGTTCTTGGTTTACATTGAAATGGTTTTAGTAATCTGAATACCCGATCTAGAATATTTGGTGTCAAATTATTATCGAGGATAATAAATGATTTAATAAATTAGTCAAAATGAATAAGATGAATAGTGCAAATTTGAGTCAAATATCAGTGATGGGATACCTGGCCCTTATAATAGGTCGGATTGGCTGGGCTTGGTGTGATTTTTACCACAAAGGTAGACACAAAATGCTGGAGTAACTCAGTGAGACAGGCAGCATCTCTGGAGAGAAGGAACCGGTGACATTTCTGGTCAAAACATCACCCATTCCCTCTCTCCAGAGGTGCTGCCTGTCCCACTGAGTTACCCCAGCATTTTGTGTCTACCTTCGATTTAAACCAGCATTTGCAGTTCTTCCCTAGACATGATTTTCACCACATTCCTTCTGGACCAATTACCATTTGAGCTCATCTCAGTGAGACTATTAACTTGTCCAACTGCTTGCAAGAGACCTGACCAGCTTTAAAGGGAAGAAGCAAATTGTTCCTCGTTCAGTTTTCAGGCAAGATACCTAAAGGAAACAATTTCCATTATTTCTACAAACCCAGCCTAATTAAAAGTTTTTTAAAAAATACAAGGTAATTGTGCTCTTTAATATGCAGGAAGGAACTGCAGATGGTGACCCTAATTCATTTGTGTGGGAAGGAATTGCAGATGCTGGTTTACACCAAAGAAAGACACAAAATGCCAGAGTAACTCAGCGGGACAGGCAGCATCTCTGGATAGAAGGAATGGGTGATGTTTCGGGTCGAGTCTGAAGAAGAGTGCACGGTGGCACAGCGGTAGAGTTGCTGCCTTACAGCGAATGCAGCGCTGGAGAGCCGGGTTCGATCCCGACTACGGGTGCTGTCTGTACGGAGTTTGTACGTTCTCCCCGTGACCTGCGTGGGTTTTCTCCGAGATTTTCGGTTTCCTCCCGCACTCCAACGACGTACAGGTTTGTAGGTTAATTGGCTTGGTAAATGTAAAAATTGTCCCTGGTATGCGTAGGATAGTGTTAGTGTGCGGGGATCGCTGGTGGGCGCGGACTCGGTGGGTCCAAGGGCCTGTTTCCGCGCTGTATCTCTAAACTAAACTAAAAGGGTCTCGACCCATTCCTTCTAACCTGTCTCGTTGAGTTACTCCAGCATTTTGTCTGCTCTTTAATACATCATTTGTAACTCCATTTTCATTTATTCTGCATTTGACTTATTTCACAGCAAACTTCTTTTTCTAACAACTGGAGCGCCTTGACTCTTGTTAGAATGAAGTAATGTCAAATCTTTTAAATGATCATTACCTAAATGTTGTCACAAAATTGAATTGCTAATAATGGCACCTGTTCCAAAACTGAAATACAATCTGAAAACATTGCATTTATCACCATATTTGTTCCCACAACTCAGAGACCTGCAAATATAAATAACATGCAAATCAGTTTCAGTGTTTCCAGTTTGATTGAAAACAATTAATTTTAAATAGTTTAATGTCCCTGCTCAGATAGTGGTGAAAGAAATATTGGGTAATTTTATTTTGTGTCTGTTTCCGACTGTGTAATTACGTGATCTATATTTGATCAGTCTCATTATGTTTTACACATAATGCAGACTGAAGAAAAAGGCATTCAGAATTCGCAAGTCAATTAAAGGGGCCTGTCCCACTTGGCAAATTATTTTGGCGACGGCCGGCATCATTGACTGACGTGTCAGGTCACCGAAAAATTCGCGGCGTGCCACGGCTTGATGACGTATTGACGCGCGGTGTTTCCTCAAGTGTTGCAACATTTGTCGCCGCTGGATCTTGAAATGTTCAAAATCTTTCGCCGACCCAGACACGTCAGTCAATGACGCCGGCAGTCGCCGAAAAAAATCGGCAAGTGGGACAGGCCCATCCACCGCAAATAGTTTAGTTTAGTCTGGAGATACAGCACGGCAACAGGCCCTTCGGCCCACCGAGTCCACGCCGACCAGCGATCCCCGCACACTCACACTATCCTACACACACCAGGGACAATTTAAATTTATACCAAGCCAATGTACCTACAAACCTGTACGTCTTTGGAGTGTGCGAGGAGACCGAAGATCTCGGAGAAAACCCACGCAAGTCACGGGGAAAAGGTACAAACTCTGTACAGACAAGCACCCGTAGTCAGGATCGAACGCGGGTCTCCGGCGCTGAGAGGCAGCAACTCTACCGCAGCATCACCGTGCCGCCACAAAACCACAGGACATATTCTACTCCGCTAACATTCACTTTTTTTCACACGTTTGCTGTGGTTATTGCCCTTCTGAGTGAGATGTCCATTTTACGGCCAATTGCCGATTCCCTTGTGCGGTGCACTGCTGACCTTATCGGTTGATTGGTTGGCACTCACCGAAGAAAGTTTCCCTAAAACCACAAAGTTACCGAGAAGGTATTTGGAGCTGATGTGAATGTGCAATGTAATAAACGGCGGCGCAGCGGTAGAGTTGCTGCCTTACAGCGCTTGCAGCACCGGAGACCCGGGTTCGATCCCGACTACGGGTGCTGTCTGTACGGAGTTTGTGCGTTCTCCCCGTGACCTGCGTGGGTTTTCTCCGAGATCTTAGGTTTCCTCCCACACTCCAAAGACGTGCAGGTTTGTAGGTTAATTGGCTTGGTGTATGTGTAAATTGACCCTGGTATGCGTAGGATAGTGTTAGTGTGCGGGGATCGCTGGTCGGTGCAGACTCGGTGGGCTGAGGGGCCTGCTTCCGTGCTGTGTTTGAAAACTAAAATAAAATTTACTACCTCCCTTACTGAAAATACATCATTGGCTTTCAGAAATGTGGAACTAGGAGTTCTGCCATAAACAAATCAACTTATTGTGTAGGAAGGAACTGCAGGTGCTGGTTTACACCGAAGATAGACACAAGGGCCCGTATTCTACTAATTTTTTACTAATTTTTTAAACCCAACAGCAGGTTTAACTCTCGACAGCCCTGATATTTAGACTAAAGTCTAAGTTGTCTTTCTACTAATCGCCAAAGCTTAGACTGACCGTAGACTGGAGTCTAACTTGCTGCAAAATTTAGACTCAGCATGGGGCAGGTTTAAGGAAGGTTTAAGCTCGCTACGGAGAGCAAAAATGGCCGTTCATGTTGAATTCTATAGTGTGTTGTGTCTTTTTTTCTTTTTTTAAAATTTTATAGTGATATATGGTAATCAACATTTTCTCAGAAAAAAATACTTTCAATGTCAGTTAAACAGAAGAAGGGATAGGAAATTTTTAAAAGAGAAATTCTTTCATTGTCTATGTAGGAACTTTCCAACTAATGCATGGTGATGATGCAGGTTTATCACAGCCATCTACAGTATGTCATGTATAGTCCAGGAGGTGTCATCCCACATAGCACCATTGAGAATAATCTATATCTCCTTCCCATCAACTCCCCAGCAAGTTCATGACACACAAAATGCTTTCTGCCAGTGTTGCCGTGTTCCTGGTGTGAAAGGGGCAATCGTTTGCACACATGTCCCAATCAGAAGTCCAGGTGGGGACCTCACTCAGATGTTTGTCAATCGGAAGGGCAGATATTCTGTGAACGTACAGGTAAATGTAAATGTTAAAATCATTTTATTTCTGAGAAATATTGAATGAAATCCTTTCAAAGATTTCTGAATTCATGGTTTTACATGAGAAAATGTAGTTGTCCAAAACAAAATAAATGTGTCATAGCACCTTTTTTTCTCGATAATTGTAATTTTATCGTCTAGTAACGTCAGGAGAAATTCTTTCTCGCTTTTCCTTTCCGCTGTTTCTTTTTGTCAGCCATGTTGGAGTTGTCATCTGCTCGTGCTTCTGCTATTGCATTGCACATGTGCAGTACAAGACGACATCGTCACCATGGCAACTAAAACGCGGTCTAACTAAGACTCAGTCTAAAGTTGGACTCGCCTTAGACTTTTGTCTAACTAAACCTCGCTACCAGAATACCAAATTCTTCTTAAACCGAACGTCGGGTTTAGTTAGACCGAGCGGCAGGTTTAAGGTGAGTTTAAGGAAAGTCTAACTTTGCAATTAGTAGAATACGGGCCAAGGAGTCTGGAGTAACTCAGCAGGTCAGGCAGCATCTCTGGAGAAAAGGAATAGATGACGTTTCGTGTCGAGACCCTTCTTCAGACTTCAGTGTCAACCCAAAACGTCACCCTTTCCTTCTCTCCAGAGATGCTGCCCGACTCACTGAGTTACTCCAGCATTTTGTGTCTATCTTCAATTCAACTTATTCTTTTATTTTGGTGATTCTGTTATATTAAGCATGAAATGAAATTGTCAAACTTTGCCCCACAATGATTTAATGTACAGTCATTCATATAAATTAATTTAATGGCCACTTTTTTCAACATTTAGGATTTTAGCCATAGAGCCATACAGCACTGAATGCAACCGTTCAGCCCATTCTGTCTATGCTAGCTACCAAGTACTCATGTATACAGATCTCTATCCAGATTTTGGTTCGTAACCTCCTATGCTTTCAGATTGCAGCATAGAAATAGAATCATAGAAACATAGAAAAATAGGTGCATGAGTAGGCCATTCAGCCCTTCGAGTCAGCACCGCCATTCAAGATGATCATGGCTGATCATTAGAGCCAGGATTTTGCCATGAATGCCATGTGCCTTTTCATGCCTTTTTTGATGATTTCACAAAGATAATGTCTTTTTCACGATCGAGTGCCTAAATCAGCCTTGTTTTGCCGTTTTGTTAAAATGTCGTGCTATTTTCTCTGGTTGTACCGTGATTACAATGACGTTTTCTACATTAACACATTAATATTAATGTTATTATTAACGTGTTAACATAGTAAAAATTACAAGAAAACTTCCACCACCGGGGCGAAACCGGGGGCGCCACCGTCGGTCGTGCGTTCATTCATGCGTGCCGCTTCCCGCTGGTTCAGTCTTCTCCAAGATCTACTTATTGCTTCCAATTTTGCAAACTTCCCACAAGCCATCACTTCCCTTGAGAAAGGTGGCGAAACATTAGTGAATAACTTGCAGGTTTTCAACAAAGTAACTGACGATATTCGTAAAGTTCCTGGCGATGTAGGTAAAGACATGCTAGGAAAATGTGAGAGGGTGATTTTAGCGAACAAAGATCTTGAAGAAATACAAAACACAGCTAAAGTTCGCAAAGGTACTTGTAATGCACAAGATATCAACATGAATATAGAGTCTGTAGCTTATTTCAGGTTTGCACCAGTGACCTCAGCTGAGGTAGAAAGAAGTTTTTCACAACTGAAGCATATTCTGTCTGACAGACGGCATAGTTTAACACCAAATAATTTGAACAAAATGCTAGTAGTTATGTGCAACCAGGCAACTTTGGTCATTTAATGTAGTATATCTTTATATTATCAGTTTAACCATATTTTGGTAGTGGAAATACATGCCTTTTTATGCCATTTTTTCAATAAATGCCATATTCATGCCTTTTTGTAATTTTATTATGCCTTTTTGCCTGCCTATTTCAGAGTTTTTTAGTGCCTAAACATCCTGGCTCTACTGATCATCTAAAATCAGTACCCCGTTCCTGCTTTTTCCTCTCTCTTGAAAACATCCAATGATCGAGCTTCACTCATGGGTTAAATTGTTTTTCTCTTGTATTAATCTGAAAGCAGTGCTGCGGCATAAATCTCCAGACAAATATTTGTTTTAAAGGTGAGGGGAAATTCAAAAGGTTCTTGTGTAGGGAGCACAAAAAGTTAATATGTAGGAAGGATCTGCAGATGCTGGTTTAAACACAAGATAGACTCAAAATGCTGGAGTAACTCAGAGGGACAGGCAGCGTCTCTGGAGAGAAGGAATGGGTGACGTTTGGGGGACGAGGCCTATGGAGGGGTCTCGACCCGAAACGTCACCCATTCCTTCTCTCCAGAGATGCTGCCTGTCCCGCTGAGTTACTCCAGCATTTTGTGACTAAAAGATAACTTGCAGTTACCTAATTAGAAATGATGGATACAAAAGGAAATGCAGAAGCTGGTTTGCAAAAAATGGCACAAAGTGCTGATGTAACACAGCGGGTCAGGCAGCATCTCTGGAGAACATGGATGGGTGACGTTTCAGGTCGGGTCTGAGGAAGGGTCCCGACCCAAAAAGTCACCGATCCATGTTCTCCAGAGATGCTGCCTGACCCGCTGAGTAATTGCAGCACTCTGTGAAACGTCACCTATCCATGTTCTCCACAGATGCTGCCTGACCCGCTGAGTTACTCCAGCACTCTGTGAAACGTCACCTATCCATGTTCTCCAGAGATGCTGCCTGACCCGCTGAGTTACTCCACCACTCTGTGAAACGTCACCTATCCATGTTCCGGCAGCATCTATGGAGCGAAGGAAATAGGCAACGTTTCGGCCCGAAACCCTTCCGGGTTTCGGCCCGAAACGTTGCCTATTTCCTTCAGGGTTTCAGCCCGAAAGGTTGCCCATTTCCTTCGCTCCACAGATGCTGCCTGACCCGCTGAGTTACTCCAGCACTCTGTGTCAATTAGAAATTGTGTATTGCAGGAAGAATGCTGTATAAAAGCACAGAAGTGTTCCTGCAATCACATAGAACTACAGTGAGAGCACACCTGGAATGTTATGTCTCATTTTAGTCGCCTTACGTAAGGAAGGCTGTAATTGCCTTTGAGAGATTGCAATTAAATTTGGATAGATTTCAGAATGAAAGAACTGTTCTCCAAGAAGGGACCAAGCAGAATGATGCTTGTTTCAAAGAACATAAAGATGCTTTTGTGAATACCTATTAAATTCTTAGAAGATTTTGTTGACAGCTTGTTTCCCTTAATGGCTCACACCTTATCGTCAGACTGTGTTACTGAATAAGTTTGAGTTTACTTTATTGTCACGTGTACCGAGGTACAGTGAAAAGCTTTTGTTGCGTGCTAACCAGTCATGGGAAAGACAATACATGATTACAATCGAGCCACAGTGTACAGATGCATGATAAAAGGAATAACGTGAATAATATTTAGTGCAAGGTAAAGTTCAGTAGAGTCTGATCAAAGATAGTCCGAGGGTCTCCAATGAGGTAGATGGTACCCCAGGACGGTTCTCTAGTTTTTGGTATTTTGTTTCAGTTGCACGATAACAGCTGGGAAGAAACTGTCCGTGAATCCGGAGGTGTGCATTTTCACACCTCTGTACCTCTTGCCCGATGGGTGAGGGGAGAAGAGGGAGTGGCCGGGGTGCGACTCGTCCTTGATGATGCTGCTGGCCTTGCCGAGGCAGCGCGAGGTGTAAATGGAGTCATTGGAAGGGAGGTTGGTTCGTGTGACGGTCTGGGCTGCGTCAAAAATTTCTTGCGGTATCGGATGGAGCTGTTCCCAAACCATGCTGTGGCGCATCTCAATAAAATGCTTTCTGCGGCGTATCTGTAGAAGTTGGTGAGAGTTGTTGGGGACATACCGAACTTCCGATGCCCGAGCTGAGAATACCCTGCTCTACAGGTTCCTTGTGCCACAATAATGAGTGAGCCATTCAGGGGTGATAAAAATAAATTCTTCACAGGTGAATCTTTGGAATTCTCTACCAAAAACTGTCTGGTATATGTGGATGAGCAGATTGATCGTGTTTTGGGCAGTATGGAAACCAAAAGATTTGAGTATTGGTTTGGAAAGTTAAGGGGTACAGCCAAGACCGTCTTTTATAGTTTAGTTCAGTTTAGAGATACAGGATGGACACACGGAGTCCACGTCGACCAGTGATCACCCGTTCACACTAGTTCTATGTTATTCCAGTTTCGCATCCTACACACACTGGGGACAATTGCACAACTTACTGAAGCCAATTAACTGACAAAACTGCAAGTCTTTGGAATATGGGAGGAAACCGGAGCACCCGGAGAACACCCACACAGTCCCAGGGAGAAGGTACAAACTCCGTACAAACAAGCACCCGTAGTCAGGTTCCAACCCGGGTCTCTGGCGCCGTGAATCAGCAAGTCTACCGCTGCGCCATTTGTACACTACAATGCACACACGTATTGGTAGTGTAGACATCAGAGCACACAGGGTCTACTAATGCTCCTGTTTCTTATGCTCACATAATTGGAAGCGGATAATGAAGGTAGAGGCTCCTTCCTAAAGAAGAGAGTTGATTAAAACTGACCCTTCAAACCCAAAACTGAACACAAACCTCACCAATATCCTTAAACTCCGGTGTGAGCCTAGTAGAAAATTATGCATGTGGATATTGAATGCAGATAGGATTCATTCTTGTTGTAATATCTCTTATGGTCATATGTCAAATTGATACTTACTGTTTAGCCAACATAAACCCACATCATCTCCATGAATTATACAAAGTCCTTGTGGCTTTACACAGTAAATAAGGAGATGATATTACCCCCAGCAGCAGAGGGCCAGAGCCTTAAAGGGAAGAGTTAGCGCTTCAAGACAGCCATAAGAAGAATGAGTACGGTGGCGCAGCTGGCAGAGCCACTGCCTCACAGCGTCAGAGACCCGGGTTCGATCCTGACCTCAGGTGCTGTCTGCGTGGAGTTTGCACGTTCTCCCTGTGCCTGTGTGAGTCTCCTCCTGGTGCTCCAGTTTCTTCCCGCATCCCAAAGCCGTGTGGGTTTGCAGGTTAATTGGCCCTCTGTAAATTACCCCCTTGTGTGCAGGGAGTGGATGGGAAAATGGGATAACGTAGAACTAGTGCGAATGGGCGATCGATGGTCGGCATGGAGTTGGTGGGCCGAAGGGCCTGTTTTCATGCTGTATCTCTGAAACTAGGGTAGAGAATCTTTATAATTCTATACTTAAGAGGGTTGTGAAGGTTCAATAGTTACGTTAGGGTGATAGATTTTAAGATATGAAAGGAACCAAAGTACATAAGATTAATACAGAAAGATGGGGCTGAGATGAAAGATTAGGCATGATCTTATTGAATGACAGATCGGGCACAGAGGGACATATGATCTACACTTGCTTCTATTTGTTATGTCCACATGGCTCTTTCATTGAAGAAGGGTCTGAAGAAGGGTTTCGGCCCGAAACGTTGCCTATTTCCTTCGCTCCATAGATGCTGCTGCACCCGCTGAGTTTCTCCAGCATTTTTGTGTACCTTGGCTCTTTCATTGCCTATAAACCCAAACCATGTATTGGAGTGAGGTGTGGGTGGGGGATGGGGACAGTGGGGGAAGATAACAAATATTGGTCAGAAAATGGTTCCTGAAGCAGGGTTAATGAAAAATACTTCCAATCTTAGCTGATAGTTTCAGCGAAAAACAGTGCAAATTAAAATTAACATCCAGAATATTGACATCCCAAATGCCTCAGCTTAAAACGTATGCGTACAAGGTACAAGGTACACGGTGGCGCAGCGGTAGAATTGTTGCCTTACAGCGCTTGCAGTGCCGGAGACCCGGGTTCGATCCCGACTAACGGTGCTGTCTGTACGGAGATTGTACGCTCTCCTCGTGACCTGCGTGGATTTTCTCCGATATCTTCGGTTTCCTCCCACACTCCAAAGACGTACACGATTGTAGGTTAATTGGCTTGGTATAAATGTAAAAATTGTCCCTAGTGTGTGTAGGATAGTGTGAGTGTGCGGGGATCGCTGGTGGGCGCGGACTCAGTGGGCCGAAGGGCCTGTCTCCGTGCTGTATCTCTAAACTAAACTAAAAATACCTGCATTTTCTGTACACCAATTGGAAATCTACGTTCATCTTTGTCGAGTTGTACCTTCATGATAGAAACGTCAGAGCCAAGGGAAGGCTACTTGTAAATGCAGCTTGTTTCATGAAGTAATTGTGAATGGAGATGGGGATAACATGATTAACAACAAAAATAAATGTAATGCAGAACAGCAACGTAAGCAAGATGGTTACAATGCTTAATTAATCACCTCAATGATTGATTTAAGCATGATTTCAGTTTTGTACCTATCTGCAGTCAACAATTCTCTTTTTCTTTTGGCCAATTATTTTTTTGTGCATTGCGGGCAGATTAGAATGAAGACAGATACGTGTAACAGCTTGAACAAATATAAACAAATGGAAAGTGCTATCAAAGGACATATTTTAAATATTAACACAGCAGCAGTGCATCGATTTAGATTGCTATTGTAGCAGCCCCGGGGAGTGAAGTCTAAATCCAGCACAGGCTAGAAGTATGAAACTCATCTCCTTCCAGCAATTATAAAGGGCCGATGTGAAGTCTCAAGGTGTAATTCTGCTCCTAATCTCTCCCCGTTAGTCTGGTTCAGTAAAACACTGAGTCAAGCACTGGATCAACTAAATTTCTTTATTTCTCAATCACAAACACACTTCCTACACGATACCTATCCAACACCGCAGGTCCGATCCTTGTCTCTACTCGTTCAAGCCCTTCAGCCTCGTGCGAGCAGACACCTCCAGATGGTCAGCACAGTCCCAAGTGCTCCCCCAGAAGATCAACACCGATCCGTGTGGTGTCCCTTTGTATATACTCTATCGGACCCGTGGTGCAAAAAACATGGGGGGGGGGGGGTTCGTCGTTGTCGACAACCTCACTCTGGTAGCTCCTGCGACGGCGCTGGTGCCAAACTGTAACGGCCCTGCTGTTCCTTTGGATCGATCAGCGACGTGGAGAGGGGGCACGTGCTGCATGGCCAACAGCCTGTCCTCCATATGACATCGCCCAGGCTTGCATCCGACCAGGATGCATCACCCATGGTCAGTCATGACCGTAGGGGGCCTACTATAACATACCTTTCCCAACCTATCCTGTTCATGCATTTGCAGCAAGGCTCAGCTCCTTCTGCAAAACCCTCATACATATTAACAATTGAGAGGACATCTGGACATCACCCTGTACTCAGCTTCCTCCCAGGACCCAGACATTCTGGAGCCACGAACCTCATGGTTTTGCAGCTTTTGCAGAAAGATGCCAGGCAGGTTTTGCAAAGGCAGAAATCCTCCATTTTGTCACAGACTAAATTGGCCAATATTATCAAAGATAACCACAGAATAAGACCCCCGATGACTCACCATTAATTGACGCGTGCCTTTCCTTGTCATTCTCACTCCAAAAGGCCATGAGGACGTGAGAAATGGAAGTGAGCGCTGTTTGTTGTACATGCTGCGGCTGGAAATAAGACATGACATTAGAGGAATGTCGAGGGGAATCTTATTTTATAAATCACTGATGTGATATCGACACTGGGCATGAAGATTATTAGAAACCTGCACTGCCGGAACAAGCATTGATGCAAGGGAAAAAAATCCATGAAATCCCTTTCCCTTCGTTCCCAACCACAAACACTTATCATCTCTCACTAACACACACACAAAGACACACGCACACACATAAGTACACACATACACATATACACGCACACACACACATAAGCACACACACAAGCACACACCCACACACACAAGTACACACACACACACATAAGCACACACACACATAAGCAGACACACAAACACATATAAGCACACATAAGCACATACACACACAACACACACACACACAAATGCACACATACACACAAATACACACAAGTACACACACACAAGTACACACACACATGCACATATAAACACACACACACACACACACACACACACACACACACACACACACAAGCTAAAGAGGTTAGAAAAAATATTACTGAAAAGCCAACACACAAGATATTATGATGGTGTTAGACCATGCTTTGTTGGGAATGAATTAATCAGTGTAAGTGTCAGTCGTCATTATCTGCTCTGGAGGAGAGACTGATGATTTTTTGACATTTGCAAACTGCTGATGGTTTCGGAATAGGTAGGCAGTTAAGATTCTGAGACTGTCATTTCTCCTGAGTAATTTTTCTACATAACAGCCAGCTCCGGCTGCAGACTGTCAGGTAGAATTTAACACCTTCAAGGAAGACAGGAATAGAAGTGAAAGGAGGCTGCTATTTACATGGCACCTTCCATGTCCCAAAGGGCGTTGCAACCAATGAAATATTTTCGGAGCAAAGAGGGACCCGGCAGTGGGGGGGGCCGAGAACGACGAGGGTTCAATGTGAGTCTAATGAGCAGGAAGGAACTGCAACCGAAGATAGACTCAAAATGCTGGAGTAACATCAGCAGGTCAGGCAGCATCTCTGGAGAGAAATGAATAGGTGACGTTTCAGTCTGAAGAAGGGTCTCGGCTTGAAACATCACTTATCCCTTCTCTCCAGAGATGCTGGCTGAACCCGCTGAGTTACTCCAGCTTTTTGTGTCTGTCTTTCACTGGAATGAGTATTTTGTAAGCTTGTCGGCCCCAGAAACGTGGGAACCAATTGTAAAGCGACTTTGAGTCCTGAAAAGCGCTATATAAAAAATAAAAATAAAAACAAATAAAAAAATAAATAAAAAATAAATCTATTATTATTATTATAGTGTTCAAAGCAAGGAATGGGACCATAAAGTATCATTGAATCATTGGGAGAATGTAGAAACCAAGAACTGCAGATGCTGGTTAATACAGTCCTGAGCCCAACCTATTCCCGACATCGATGGTCGGCGTGGAGTCGGTTAGAGATTAGAGATTAGAGATTCCTTTATTTGTCATTCAGACCTTTCGGTCTGAACGAAATTTCGTTGCCTGCAGTCATACATATAATAATAAATAACAAAACACACAATAAACACAAATTAACATCCACCACAGTGAGTTCACCAGGCACCTCCTCACTGTGATGGAGGCAAAAGTCTTAAAGTCTCTGTCTCTTCCCTCCTTGTTCTCCCTCTGCGCTGAGGTGATCCAGGCTTCTGATGTTGTGACCCGCCGGGTGATGGTAAGTAAGTCAATCCTGCGGCTGAATCCGTGCTCCGTCCGCGACGGGCCGGTTCAGTTTAGTTCGTTGTCACGTGTACCGAGGTACAGTGAAAAGCTTTTGTTGTGTGGTAACCAATTTTGGTCGTGTTTCAGTCAATTCAATGTCTCAGGACATACCACACACTTAATTCCGGTAGAAATATTCTTTAAAATGACATACATCTGGTACCAAGGTGTTTGCAGTAGTAAACCCTAGGGTGCTTGTATAATTACACATTGCCCAGTGGGGTGGAAGATTGCAACCTCCATGTGGTCTGCCTTGTTTCGACGAATGCAATCAACCCGGCGTGCACAATCAAATAAGATCAAATAGAACAAGTTGTCCTACAACTTTAGGCTGTGCACGTCATACGCAAGAAGAAGAAGAACATTGCCCAGTTAGTCGTCTACTGGGCAATATATAAGGAGGCGGGGGGAACAATGGACAATGGGGACCCGGAGTGGGGGGACTGCTGTCGGTGGGGGGGGGTGGAGGGGGGGGTGGAGGGGGGGGGGGAGAACAAAAGGGGGAGCCGGCTTGCTTTGTAACTTTGTCAGCACCGTAGGTGGCTGCTATTTGTATACATTGGCCACGCAAGCAAAGAATCTCACTGTGCCCATGTGACGTATTCCTATTCATACTTCATATGCCTCAAACCTCATTGCAGAGAACAGACGTGCTGACACATTGCTTCTAAAGGTTAGTTTTACAATCTCGCTAAGTTCTTGCTTCATTCAAAAGGAGCCTGCTTGTGCTCTCCAGTATTCACACCTTACCACTCCATATCTCTCGTCTCCCTCTCCCCCCGACTCTCAGTCTGAAGAAGGGTCTCGACCCGAAACGATAACAATACAATAATACTTTTATATAGCCAAGTATGTTTTTGCAACATACGAGGAATTTCATTTGCCAAAGGTAGACAAAAGGCTGGAGGAACTCAGCGGGTGAGTTACTCCAGCGTTTTGTCTGCCTTCGATTTTTCCAGCATCTGCAGTTCTTTCATAAAAAAATCCATTTGCCAAGTCGGTCATACAAATAAGAAGCAACAGAACACACAAAATACATTTTAACATAAACATCCACCACAGTGACTCCTCCACATTCCTCACTGTGATGGAAGGCGAAAAAAAGTTCAATCTCTTCCCTTCTTTGTTCTCCCGCGTTTGGGGGCTTCGAGCCTTCCGTTGACGGGACGATCTTACTTCCGTAGCCGGCGGTCGGGCCCTCCGCGTTGGGGCGATCAAGCTTCTGCATCTCCAAACGGCGCCCATTTCAATAGACAATAGGTGCAGGAGTAGGCCATTCGGCCCTTCGAGCCAGCACCGCCATTCAATGTGATCATGGCTGATCATCCCCAATCAGTACCCCGTTCCTGCCTTCTCCCCATATCCCCTGACTCTGCTATTTTTAAGAGCCCTATCTAGCTCTCTCTTGAAAGCATCCAGAGAACCTGCCTCCACCGCCCTCTGAGGCAGAGAATTCCACAGACTCACCACTCTCTGTGAGAAAAAGTGTTTCCTCGTCTCTGTTCTAAATGGCTTACTCCTTATTCTTAAATTGTGCTCTCCAGAGATGCTGCCTGTCCCGCTGAGTTACTCCAGTATTTTGTGTCTATCTGGGGTCTATGATATGCCTTTCTAAAATCATTTGGTCGAATAAAATATGTATCAACCGTGTACATTTAAAGGAAATATCCAAGTCAAGAGTGTTTCATTGTCTTATTACCAAAACAGAACTATGAAATCCTTACTTGCAGCAGATAAAAGGTTTTTAAACACTGCATCCAATAGATTACAAAATAAAAACAAAGAATAATCTTGTACAATAAATTAAATTAAATAAAGGTCTTTCTGCTGACTGGATAGCACGCAACGAAAAAGCTTTTCACTGTATCTCAGGAAAGGTGACAATAAACTAAACTAAACTATAAACTAAAGAAAGCATTTGTGCAAAACTAAATAAATGCTCGAACTCCCGAGTGCAACCAAGACAGTTTGTAGATCAGTCTGAAGAAGGGTTTCGGCCCGAAACGTTGCCTATTTCCTTCGCTCCATAGATGCTGCTGCACCCGCTGAGTTTCTCCAGCATTTTTGTCTACCTTCGATTTTCCAGCATCTGCAGGTCCTTCTTAATAGTGGATGCATTAGTAACAATCTTTCAAAACTCTTTAGATTCTGGAGTAGTTCCTGAGGATTGGCGGGTAGCAAACGTAACCCCACTTTTTAAGGGAGGGAGAGAGAAAACGGGGAATTACAGACCAGTTAGTCTAACATCGGTAGTGGGGAAACTGCTAGAGTCAGTTATTAAAGATGGGATAGCAGCACATTTGGAAAGTGGTGAAATCATTGGACAAAGTCAGCATGGATTTACGAAAGGTAAATCATGTCTGACGAATCTTATAGAATTTTTCGAGGATGTAACTAGTAGCGTGGATAGGGGAGAACCAGTGGATGTGGTGTATCTGGACTTCCAGAAGGCTTTCGACAAGGTCCCACATAAGAGATTAGTATACAAACTTAAAGCACATGGCATTGGGGGTTCAGTATTGATGTGGATAGAGAACTGGCTGGCAAACAGGAAGCAAAGAGTAGGAGTAAACGGGTCCTTTTCACAATGGCAGGCAGTGACTAGTGGGGTACCGCAAGGCTCAGTGCTGGGACCCCAGCTATTTACAATATATATTAATGATCTGGATGAGGAATTGAAGGCAATATCCTCCAAGTTTGCGGATGACACTAAGCTGGGGGGCAGTGTTAGCTGTGAGGAGGATGCTAGGAGACTGCAAGGTGACTTGGATAGGCTGGGTGAGTGGGCAAATGTTTGGCAGATGCAGTATAATGTGGATAAATGTGAGGTTATCCATTTTGGTGGCAAAAACAGGAAAGCAGACTATTATCTAAATGGTGGCCGACTAGGAAAAGGGGAGATGCAGCGAGACCTGGGTGTCATGGTACACCAGTCATTGAAAGTAGGCATGCAGGTGCAGCAGGCAGTGAAGAAAGCGAATGGTATGTTAGCTTTCATAGCAAAAGGATTTGAGTATAGGAGCAGGGAGGTTCTACTGCAGTTGTACAGGGTCTTGGTGAGACCACACCTGGAGTATTGCGTACAGTTTTGGTCTCCAAATCTGAGGAAGGACATTATAGCCATAGAGGGAGTGCAGAGAAGGTTCACCAGACTGATTCCTGGGATGTCAGGACTGTCTTATGAAGAAAGACTGGATAGACTTGATTTATACTCTCTAGAATTTAGGAGATTGAGAGGGGATCTTATAGAAACGTACAACATTCTTAAGGGGTTGGACAGGCTAGATGCAGGAAGATTGCTCCCGATGTTGGGGAAGTCCAGGACAAGGGGTCACAGCTTAAGGATAAGGGGGAAATCCTTTAAAACCGAGATGAGAACTTTTTTCACACATAGAGTGGTGAATCTCTGGAACTCTCTGCCACAGAGGATAGTCGAGGCCAGTTCATTGGCTATATTTAAGAGGGAGTTAGATGTGGCCCTTGTGGCTAAAGGGATCAGAGGGTATGGAGAGAAGGCAGGTACGGGATACTGAGTTGGATGATCAGCCATGATCATATTGAATGGCGGTGCAGGCTCGAAGGGCCGAATGGCCTACTCCTGCACCTAATTTCTATGTTTCTATGTTTCTAGGTTTATAGTTCGGTGTGTAGGTTGGCATTTGTAGTGTTCAAGAGCTCGACGGTTGTTGGGAAGAAGCTATTCTTGAACCTGGAGGTCACGGTTTTCAGACTCCTGTACCTTTTTCCTGGTGGCAGAAGCAAAATGAGAGCATTGCCAGATGAGGGGGAACTTCTTTAGCCAGAGGGTGGTGAATATGTGGGATTCATTGCCACAGACGTCTGTGAAGGCCAAGTCGCCAGATATTTTTAGGGCAGAGGTTGCTAGGTTCTTGTTTAGTGAGAGTGTCAGGGGTTATGAGGAGAAGGCAGGAGAATGCGGTTGAGAGGGAAAGATAGATCAGCCATGACTGAATGGTGGAGTAGACATGATGAGCCGAACAGCCTAATATTCCTCTTCTAACATGAACGTGTGTGCCCCTGATGATGCTGGCTGCCTTTTAGAGGCAGTGCCTTCTATAGCTCCCTTCTATGGTGGGGAGGTCGATACCCATGATAGACTGAGCAGTGTACACCATCTTTTGCAATTTCCTTTGTTTTATTTTGTAAACCAGCATCTGCAGTTCCTTGATTCTCAAAAAAATATATATTGTTCCTTAGATCCCCTGTAGAATGGACTAAATGTCAGCATTTCACAAGTTCATGTGATCAGAGCAGAATTAGGCCATTCAGCCCATCAAGTGCCCCACCATTCAATCATGGCTCAAGATTTAAGAAAGAACTGCAGAAGCTGGAAAAATCGAAGGTAGACAAAATATGCTGGAGAAACTCAGCAGGCGAGGCAGCATCTATGGAGCGAAGGAATAGGTGACGTTTCGGGTCGAGACCCTTCTTCATGGCTGATCTATCTTTCCCTCTCAACCCCATTCTCTTGCATTCTCCCCATAACCCCTGACACCTGTACTCTTCAAGAATATTTCTATCTCTGCCTTAAAAATACCCTCCCAGCTCTCAAGATTCCACGCACGCAGTAGACCTTCTAGTTAGCCGGGATACTTACACCCACTTCTGAGATATTTCTACAGTTTTACAGACTTCACAGTCGGCCTAACAACGCTTCCCATTATATACACATTAATTTAATGACTGTAAAACCACTTGAGGACCACGGAATGGCCATTATTGCTGGCACGTTACGCTTCGCTGTGTTTCAAGCCCAACCCTAATGAAAATGTTCCTTCACAACTTCCCATGGCCCTTAGCTCTGAGGACAAATGCACCATTAACAGAAGGTTAGAATCAGCAGGAGAAGAGAGGCTCAAGAGAAGTTAGACACATCCATTTCCCTCTAGTGGTCTGGGTGCAGCATATGCATCAGTATTCTTGGCACTGTGAGACACGCTGAGAGTCTAATGTGCCGTAATATCTCTCTAACGAAAGACCTAAAGCATGTTTCCGAATGGGCAATTGTTCAAAACACAAAAAAAACACAGAAACAGTTACACGGGCCGGTAGATTTAGTTTAATTACGGCAGCGAATACAACTAACTCGGGATCAGCAAAACAAAATATGCAGTCTTCGTAACCTGGTTCCCTTCAGACGCTTTTTATCTTTGCCAGCTTCCATTACATAGTGAGCAGCACCACCTGCTGCAGCAAAGCGAAGCTTCATACTGAACGTAGAACGCAGCTTGGCATTTTGTAGCATTATCAGGCCGCATTTAGAGTATTGTGTTCAGCTCCGGGCCCCGTGTTATAGGAATTATGTTGTTAAGTTAGAAAGAGCGCAGTGCAGATTTACAAAGATGTTACCATGACTCGAGGGTCTGAGGTATAGTGGGGGGTTGAGCAGGCTGGGATTCTATTCCCCGGAGTGCAGGAGTATGAGAGGAGATCTTATAGAGGCGTATAAAATCAGGAGCAGAAGTAGGCCAATCGGCCCATCAAGTCTACTCCGCCATTCAATCATGGCTGATCTATCTTTCCCTCTCCACCCCATTCTTCTGCCTTCTCCCCCTAACCCAGTGGTCGAGTTGCTGCCTTCCAGCGAATGCAGCGACAGAGACCCGGGTTCGATCCTGACCACGGGTGCTGTCTGTACGGAGTTTGTACGTTCTCCCCGTGACCTGTGTGGGTTTTCTCCGAGATCTTCGGTTTCCTCCCACACTCCAAAGACGTACAGGTTTGTCGGTTAAATGGCTTGGTAAAGGTTAAAACAATGTCCCTAATAGGTGTAGGATAGTGATAGTAAGGGTGCGGGGATCGCTGGCCGGCGCGGACCCGGTGGGCCGAAGGGCCTGTTTCCGCGCTGCATCTCTAAACTAAACCCTTACTTATCACCTCGGTACACGTGACAATAAAATAAAATAAAATAAACTAGTATTTCTCCTCTGACAAAAATGATTTGACTAGTACAATAAAGGGCATATTACTGGATAGCAGCCAGACACATGCAAGTGCAGTTTATATTCTAAATATTGAAGAACTGCGATTGTTATCTTTTTATAACAAATATCAAAGCCCTGATGACCATGATAATCATTTGCAATGCCTTGGGAAAACTGCCTGCTGATTAGAGTTCTGGACACCACCAGGAGACCGACATGTCAAGAATGATTTTCTCAGCCCATATCTAAGCAGTAGACTTGCAGGTGCTGCAAATGTTCCCAGCAGAAACCTCAAAAATACTCCGTAGTTGTGCGTGAAGCCGTGCCAATAATGTGAGGACTAAAATATATACAGTATAAGCCCTTGATGTTTTTGTCAATTTCCGGTGAAGTAGATTTTGTCGTTTCCAAGTTTCGATTGAAATCAATTTAGTTGAAGATACAATTTAGTTGCTTTCGGGCGGCACGGTGGCGCAGCGGTAGACTTGCTGCCTTATAGGGTCAGAGACCCGGGTTCGATCCCGACTACGGGTGCTGTCTGTGCGGAGTTTGTACGTTCTCCCTGTGACCTGCGTGGGTTTTCTCCAGGAGCTCTGGTTTTCTCCCACACTCCACAGGTTTGTAGGTTAATTGGCTTCGGTAAAATTGGAAAGTGTCTCTAGTGTGTAGGATGGTGTTAGTGTGCGGAGATCGCTGGTCGGTGCAGACTCGGGCCAATTTACTGTTTTTACTGAAGCCAATTAACCTACAAACCTGCACGTCTTTGAGGTGTGGGAGGAAAGCAGAGTACCCTGGAAAAACCTAAGCCGTCACAGGGAGAACGTATGAACTCCGCACAGACAGCACCTACAGTCAGGATCGAAGCCGGGTCTCTGGCGCTGTAAGGCAGCAACTCTACTGCTGCGTCATCTAATTGTGAGTTTGAAAATGTTGCTTGTGTTAACCTTCATGTCATATTAGCCCTGTCCAATGTTCATGGGTTGCGATTTTCATTCAGAGACAAACCTACAGGCCCAGATTTCACCCGCAAGACTAATTTAGTTTAGAGATACAGCGCGGGAACAGACCCTTCAGCCCACCGAAGTCCGCGCCGACCAGCGATCTCCACACACCAACACTATCCTACACACTCTGGGGACAATTTACATTTATACCAAGCCAATTAACCTACAAACCTGCACGTCTTTGGAGTGTGGGAGGAAACCGAAGATCTCGGAGAAAACCCACGCAGGTCACGGGGAGAACGTAAAACTCCGTACAGACAGCACCCGTAGTCGGGATGGAACCCGGGTGTCTGGCGCTGTAAGCGCTGCAAGGCAGCAACTCTACCGCTGTGCCACCGGCCCATCCCAAATGTGAGAGCACCCATGATACTCTTTTAACAAAATAGATTTATCAACATTTATCCCTTAAGCAACACCATGAAAACAGATTGTTCATCCATTTTTCTCAATGCATTTTTGCGGAAATGTGCTGCATATAATTACCCTCATAACAACAAGGATTTCATTTTAAAGGCACTTAATTGATTGCAAATTGTTTTGCGATGTCTTGGGAACTTAAAAAGTTCATAATGAAATGCAAGCTCTTTATTTTCTTTCCACAGTTTGGTTCTGTTAATTTCTGTAATGTTCTGAGATCTAATAAGCTAAGTTCCCCATGGACAAAACAACATCAGAAGTTGTGCAATAAACTTTAATCAACTGTAAATTATAATAAGTTTCAAATTGTTGTAATTGCTGGCTTTAAAAGAACAAAAACAAAAACGTGATAGGCTTTTCTTTTGTTACATTTCCTGATATTGTTTGATTTTTTTTCATTATTATAGTAAGTAAATTTTATTTATATAGCACGTTTAAATCAACTCGTGTTGAAACCAAAGTGCTTTACATAGAAGAAATAATTAAGTTTCTGTACATCCATAGAAAAATTAAAAAAAAAAAATTATGTATAGGATGTGCTGATATTGATTTAAAAAAACAGATTCTAATAAACGAAAAGAAAAAAAACACAGAAGATGGAATTATGAGATTAAAAACTAGAAATGTTTAGATTTAAGTTTTTAAGGCAAAACTAGTTTTCTCACTTTTCAGGGGCACTAGTCTGGAATATTAACTGTTATTTTTCTCTCCACTGGGCCTGTCTGATTTTCATATTATGATAAATGAATTTCCAACTGATTATCTGCATGGTTTCAACAGTTACATTGAAGGCAGCATCTGTAGAGGGAATGGACAGGCATCGTTTTGGCTCACGATCCTCCTTCAGGCCTGAAATGCTGTCAGCTGGTGCTTAACATTACTTAATGAAAGTTCTCAAGAGATTCTGTAAATTATAAATTGTCCCTGGTGTGCTGGAGATTGCTAGTGTACAGGGGTGATCGCCGTTGGCGTGGATTCGGTGGGCAAATAAATGGGTCTGTTTCCACGCTGTATAGTGTGCAGGAAGGAACTGCAGATGCTGGTTTACACCGAAGATAGACACAAAATGTTGGAGTAACTCAGTGGGACAGGCATCATCTCTGGAGCGAAGGAAACGGTGATGTTTCGGCTCGAGACGCTTCTTCAGACTTTAAAGTCTAATACCATTTCTGGCAATTCTACCTGTGCAGTGAAGTGCAGAAATCAGACAGATTCTGTCCGAGATGACAGGCCATAAAATATTTCACAGGGAAACACGGGATTCAGATATATGCGAGAGTGAATTTTCAGGTATTCATGGGATATATCCATTATATCCTTAACAAAATAGTTAGACCATATTCATTCTAGTCCTCGACAACATTAATGTTTTGTCATATTAATTATTACCAAACAGAGCACTGAAAAGAAACTTGTGCTGGCAGTGATTTGAAACAAAAATCTTTCTTTTGGAGTGGTGTAGGAGGGCCATGATTAATTACAGGATTAGTAGCCAGAGTTCATGATCATTGATCCAGATACATGAGTTTAAATCTCACAGTTTCAGAATTTAAATCCAAGTAATTAATTTAATTTAGGGATTAATACAAAGAAAAATGTTCAGAAATGGCAATAATGAAACTACTGCTTATTGGGTTATCTATGACTACTGTTTACATAGAAGCATTGAAAATATGTGCAGGAGTAGGTCATTCGGCCCTTCAAGCCAGCACACCATTCAATATGATCATGGCTGATCATCCAAAATCAGTACCCCCGTTTCTGCTTTCTCCCCATATCCCTTGATTCCATTAACCCTAAGAGCTAAATCTAACTTTCTCTTGAAAACATCCAGTGAATTGCCTCCACTGCCTTCTGTGGCAATGAATTCCACAGATTCACAACTCGCTGGGTGAAAATGTTTTTCCTCATCTCAGCCCTAAATGACCTACCCCTTACTCTTACACTGTGACCCCTGGTTCTGGACTCCCCCAACATCGGGAACATTTTTCCTGCACCTAGCCTGTTAAATCCCTTACGAATTTTATATCTTTCTATAAGATCCTCTCTCATCCTTCTAAATTCCAGTGAATGTAAGCCCAGTCAATCCATTCCTTCATCATATATCAGTCCCGCCATCCCGTGAATTAACCTGGTGAACATATGCTACAATCGGATTCTTACCATGCGCGTCACAGCGGCCTGCAACGGCAGAGACCCGGGTTCGATCCTGTCCGTACGGAGTTTGCGCGTTCTCCCCGTGACCACGTGGATTTTCTCTGGGAGCTCTGGTTTCCACCCACATTCCAAACACAGCAGGGTTGTAGGTTAATTGGCTCTGGTAAAAATTGTCCCTAGTGTGTAGGAATGAACTGGTGTACAGGGATCGCTGGTGGGCGCGGACTCGGTGGGCTGAGGGGCCATTATCCACGCTGTATCTGTAAGTTCTAAAGCACTCAAGGCTGGCTACAGGGGGCGCCCCCGGGGCACGAGGGCGGCCGGGCGAGGAGAGGGATGTCGATTCGATGAACGATCCAGACGAAGGTGATGATAGGAGGGACCACTCCATAAGGCCCAGCACGCTGACCGGACTTTGCAAACAAATCGAGCAAGAATTTCCATGTTGTTGTGTTTGGCACATGGTTCCATGAAGCACCATTGAACCATTATTGACTTTCGAAGATAGACACAATGTGCTGGAGTAACTCAGCGGGACAGGCCGCAGCATGTGACGTTTTGGGTCGAGACCCTTCTTCAGATTGAGAGTCAGGGGAAAGGAAACCCAGAGATATAGACGGAGATGTAGAAAGAAATAGAACAAACGGATGAAAGATATGCAAACAGAGTAACGATGATCAAGAAAAGGTGGAGCCCACAATGGTCCATTGTTGGCTGTGGGGTAGGTGATAATGAGTTATACAGACAGTGAAACTCAACAGGACAACAGTGAAACTAGTAGGACACCTAAGGTGGGGGAGGGACGGAGAGAGAGGGGGAAAGCAAGGGTTACTCGAAGTTAGAGAAGTCAAAATTTATACCGCTGGGTTGTAAGCGGCCCAAGCGAAATATGAGGTGCTGTTCCCTGTTGGCTGAGGGGAAGGTGACAAGGAGGCAGACAGTCAGTAAAATGTAATCAGGACTGTGAAACTAGTCTGAGAACTAGGATGGGGAAGGGATGTAGCGAGAGAGACAGAGCAGATTTATGGGTTAGTTGAATTTAGAGAAGTCTGAAGAAGGGTGTCAACCTGAAACATCACCCATTCCCTCTATCTGCCGTTCCTTCCTAAGTTGCTTCCTTGGGGTGGAAGATTGCAACCTTCACATGGTCCGCCTTGTTTTGACGAATGCAATCAACCCGGCGTGCACAATCAAATAAGATCAAATAGAACAAGTTGTCCTGCAACTTTAGGCTGTGCAAGCCATACGCAAGAAGGAGAAGTTGCTTCTTTCACCATTCCTTCCTACACAGTACAGTTCCTTCCTACGCAGTAGTTTCTTCCCAGTTTCTTCCCACATTTGCTGACTATAGTTGTTTTCCAGTGCCTGCTTCTGCTTGTTTCTGGGCCACAGTTTAAGAATGAGGAGTAAGCCATTTAGAACGGAGACAAGGAAACACTTTTTCTCACAGAGAGTGGTGAGTCTGTGGAATTCTCTGCCTCAGAGGGCGGTGGAGGCAGGTTCTCTGGATACTTTCAAGAGAGAGCTAGATAGTGCTCTTAAAAATAGCGGAGTCAGGGGATATGGGGAGAGGGCAGGAACGGGGTACTGATTGGGGATGATCAGCCATGATCACATTGAATGGCGATGCTGGCTCGAAGGGTCGAATGGCCTCCTCCTGCACCTATTGTCTATTGTTTACTGCACAATTGCCAACAGCCGGGCGATTTCGTGCAGGTTACCCTTGCATGGGCACTGGTTGCAAAAGGGCTATTTAGATTTTTATGTGGGCAAGTTTGGTGAGATGATCCAAGTTGTCCAAGTTGTCGAGCTGTGACTTGAAGAGTGACAAGGTTGGTGCACACTGGTGGTGTCAGGAAGGATGTTCCACTCTGGGATAGTCCATGGATATATAATCTTCCCACCCAGTAGTTATTTCCCAGTAGTCATTTCCCACCCAGTAGTCATTTCCCACCCAGTACAGTTATTTCCCACCCAGTAGTCATTTCCCACCCAATAGTTATTTCCCACCCAATACAGTTATTTCCCACCCAGTAGTCATTTCCCACCCAATAGTTATTTCCCACCCAATACAGTTATTTCCCACCCAGTACAGTTATTTCCCAGTAGTTATTTCCCACTACAG
Organism: Malacoraja senta; assembly: GCA_038087875.1. Lineage (NCBI taxonomy): Eukaryota > Metazoa > Chordata > Chondrichthyes > Rajiformes > Rajidae > Malacoraja > Malacoraja senta. The sequence goes on from CM075979.1 coordinate 3,179,598, forward strand.
TTATTTCCCAGTACAGTTATTTCCCAGTAGTTATTTCCCACCCAGTACAGTTATTTCCCAGTACAGTTATTTCCCACCCAGTACAGTTATTTCCCACCCAGTACAGTTATTTCCCAGTACAGTTATTTCCCACTACAGTTATTTCCCAGTACAGTTATTTCCCAGTAGTTATTTCCCACCCAGTACAGTTATTTCCCACCCAGTACAGTTATTTCCCACCCAGTACAGTTATTTCCCAGTACAGTTATTTCCCACTACAGTTATTTCCCAGTACAGTTATTTCCCAGTAGTTATTTCCCACCCAGTACAGTTATTTCCCAGTACAGTTATTTCCCAGTACAGTTATTTCCCACCCAGTACAGTTATTTCCCA
>CM075979.1:3180169-3368070 GCA_038087875.1 Malacoraja senta
GGGGGAGGGAGAGGGAGAGGAGGGTGGAGGTAGAGAGGGAAAGGAGGGTGGGGGGAGGGAGAGGGAAAGGAGGGTGGGGGGAGGGAGAGGGAAAGGAGGGTGGGGGGAGGGAGAGGGAGAGGAGGGTGGGGGTAGAGAGGGAAAGGAGGGTGGGGGTAGAGAGGGAAAGGAGGGTGGGGGGAGGGAGAGGGAAAGGAGGGTGGGGGGTAGAGAGGGAAAGGAGGGTGGGGGGAGGGAGAGGGAGAGGAGGGTGGAGGTAGAGAGGGAAAGGAGGGTGGGGGGAGGGAGAGGGAAAGGAGGGTGGGGGGAGGGAGAGGGAAAGGAGGGTGGGGGGAGGGAGAGGGAGAGGAGGGTGGGGGTAGAGAGGGAAAGGAGGGTGGGGGTAGAGAGGGAAAGGAGGGTGGGGGGAGGGAGAGGGAAAGGAGGGTGGGGGGTAGAGAGGGAAAGGAGGGTGGGGGGAGGGAGAGGGAGAGGAGGGTGGAGGTAGAGAGGGAAAGGAGGGTGGGGGGAGGGGAGAGGGTAAGGAGGGGTGGGGGAGGGGGAGAGGAAGGGAGGGAAAAAAGGGATGGGGAGAGGGCCTGAGGGAAAGGAGGGTGGGGAGAGGGAGAGGGCGAGGAGGGTGGGGGGAGGGAGAGGGAAAGGAGGGAGGAAAAGGAGGGGATGTGGATGTGGTGTGCTCATGGTAACTCAATATCACTGGACCTTAATTGGTGTATGTGACAACAAATGTGAGATAAAAAGCAGAGGGGTGAGAGGGAGGCAGAGAGACGAGGGTTAAAAATGAGGAGACAGGGAGTGGGAGGAGGAGGAGGAGGAGGAGGGAGGGGGGGGGGAAGAGAGAGGAAAAGAGTTGTGGATGGGGAGAAGGAGAAGCAGTGAGTGGGGAAATGAGGGAGGGGGTAGTTGGGGAGAAAAGATAGAGAGGGAAATGGGCGAGGTGAGGAGAGGGGGAGATGGGGAGGGAGAGGGATTGGTGTGTGGGGGAGGAGGGTAGAGAGGGAGTCAAGATTGCTTTAAGGCATAGTGAAATATTCTGGTCTTGGAGTGAGGGCAGAGGAAAGATGATTATGTGAGGGTGGTGGGCGAGTGTCTGGAACAGTTATGTGGGTGAGCGTGGCATAAGGGAATCGAGCCCTTTCTGTTGAGAACAACTAGTCTACTTCATCGGATTTTAGTTCCAAATATTTTTGACAAACCAAATCTTTCCCATTGTCACTATATAGCCCAAACCTTTGTGATTTGCGTTACAGGATACCATTGTATTCTATGGGTGTGTGCTGTCGTGTTGTAGAATGCAAATGCTCGCTTAATGTCACATCATTTAATGTCTTATAATTCTCAGTAACTCGGGTACCGCTTAAATATAAACAAGTTGCTTGGCCCTTTAAATCTGGAGTGGAGCATTTGTATAGGAAGGAACTGCAGATGCTGGTTTAAACTGAAGATAGACTCAAAAAGCTGGAGTAACTCAGCGGGACAGGCAGCATCTCTGGAGAAAAGGAATGGGCGACGTTTCGGGTCGAGACCCTTCTGCAGACTGAGAGTCAGGGTAAATGGTAATGAGAGATATAGATGGGGATATAGAGAGATATCGAAAAAATGAATGAAAGATATGCAAAAAAGGAACGATGACAAAGGGTGCAGACATTGGCCTTGGTTTATTTTGCTTACTTTAATGAACTGTCTCGACCTGTAGGCTGCAAGAATTAGCATTAGTAAAGAGCATAAAAGGAGGTCAGTTGATTTATGTTTGCTAACGCCCGCCCAGTAGCAGTTAACCTGTTAGCATTTACCCTGAAACTGATATTTGTTCTTGGTGTACATGCACAACCAAATAAATGCGATGTTGCTATCAATGATTCACTGCTACAGTGTTAAATCCCTAGTCATGATTCATGCATAATTCCTCTAATCATATAGCCTGCTATGTGGAACACTTAATCTTAATTCATTTAAATGCTGAGCCCAACATTTTAAATATAGAATGCAAAGTATATCTTCACAGTTCAACAAAAACATATATTCCTATTGAAGTTTAAATCTATGTAAGTGACATAGATTACTACAGAAGTATCTATGTGACTCGAAACGTCGCCTATTCCTTCGCTCCATAGATGCTGCCTCAACCCGCTGAGTTTCTCCTGCATTTTTGTTTCCAGCATCTGCAGTTCTTTCTTAAATAGATTAATTACAGAAGTATCTATGTGAAGTTTACAATTCCTTTGTGAGGTGCATAAAAGTTATGTGAGACTAAAATATCATCAGATTTAAAAACAAAAATGGAGTAATATAGTAGGCTATTCAGTGCTGGAGTAACTCAATGGGTCAGGCAGCATCTCTGGAGAATATGGATAGGCGACGTTTTGTGTTGGGACTGTTCTGACAACCTACTGAGTCAGCTCCACTATTCAATATGATCGTAGCTGATCGTCTTGCGTCTATGCCATGTTCCTATTCCCCATAGTCTTGTGGCCCTTTGTCTTGCATTCATCTATCACCTCAACTACAGATCCACCGCTGATTTTACAGCACCCTTGATTCCTGAGCCTTTCTGGTTATCAGCGTTGCCGAACCAGCAGAGGTCACGGCCTCCGAGAGGAGTCCAACTGCACCGGAACACTCTGCCTAGGGCAACAGGCGGGCCGAGATACCGGCCCGCAAAGTCGACCTCAGGAGGGAAAGGATCTGCCGGCTCTAGTCGGGCCAGAGTTCTAGATCCCGGCCGCAGAGGGAAAAATTCAACCCGCCGATCGCCCCCGGAAATCCCGATGAGGTCGAGATCGGCTGCCTCACCCGGCCTAGGCGTCACATTTTTGGGGGGACTTCCAGAGGGGATTTCAAGTGTGCTCTCATAATTTTGTCCGGATGAAAGGAGGTACCGGATGACCAGTTGCCGGAAATTCGGTGGTGGACCTGTATAGTCTTTTGTGGTGGGCAACTCCTCAAGTTCACCAATGAGTGAGGAGATTTGTACTCAGACCTGGTATCTATGTCTTGTCCATAGAGAACAATACTATTCATTTTACTCAGGTGATTCCTGTTTTTATGTTCTGCCATTTGGAAAATCCAATTTTCTCGTAAAAAACATTCTGGCCGCAGCATTGGCAGGGAGCCCGTGAATGACATGGATTGATTAGCAAGCAAACAGAAGACGTATAGCATTGGAGACATAAAGACGTACAGATGCAAGAACGACAAGTGCTGGAGTAACTCAATGGGACAGGCGGCATCTCTGGAGAGAAGGAATGGGTGACGTTTCTGGTCGAGACCCTTCTTCTGACCTGAAACATCACCCATGATCACATTGAGAGATATTTTGCGAATTAAATTTAATTGAAGTGATATTTTGGTAGGAAGAATGAGATGAGATGATACAAACTGAAGGGCCTAATTGTAAAATGGATGCAAGGAGAATGAGATGTGTGTAGTTCATTGAAAGTGGCAAAACAGGTTGAGAAAATGGTTTAAAAGAGATACATGATTGTAAAACCAAAAATGATTGTAAGCTTCATGCTAAGGTAGACAAAAATGCTGGAGAAACTCGGAGGCAGCATCAAAGGAAACGGGTGACGTTTAAGGTCGAGACCCTTCTTCAGACCCGAAACGTCGCTAATTTCCTTCGCTCCACAGATGCTGCCTCACCCGCTGAGTTTCTCCAACATTTTTGTCTACCTTCGATTATTCCAGCATCTGCAGTTCCTTCTTAAACGTAAGCTTTATGCTGGTGGCAAAGAGTACAAGAAGGAAGTCGGAATAAACCTTTTCCAAAGCACTGTTTTGCCTACCGATGGATTATTGTCTCGGTTTCCCATTTTCAGAAGTATGTCCTCACTTTAGGGAGAGTGGTGGAAGGGTTGATCAATGATAGGGATAAAGGTTGTGGGTAAAACATGAAACGTCCAAGGCACAGTTAGAGGGTGGTGAATGTGGAATTCTTTGCCACAGACGGCTGTGGAGGCCAAGTCATTGGATATATTTAAGGCAGAGATAGATAGATTCTTGATTAGTAAGGGTGTCGGGTTATGGGGAGAAGGCAGGAGAATGGGGTTAGGAGGGAGACATAGATCAGCCATGATTGAATGGCGGAGTAGACTTGATGGGCCGAATGGCCTAAGTCTACTATTCCTTATGACCTCATGACTGGGCTATTTGGCTTTTCAGGCCTGATTATGCTGGTGTTTGATCATCTGTATCAACATCATGTTCCTGCTGAAACCAGGGAAATCCCAAAGATCCAACTTGAAAAGACCATGAAGAATATACTGCAAGTTATCTATTTAGATGTGGTGCTTTATGAAGAATACTTAACTTTACTCGGGTACATAACTAGTTATGATGTGTGCCCAAAGGCTTGTTTGGGAGGAATGTTTAATTATGGGCGGCACGATGGCTCAGAGCTAGAGTTGCTGCCTCATAGTGCCAGATCCCCGGTTCGACCCTGACTACGGGTGCTGTTTGTACGGAGTTTGCATGCTCTCCCCGTGACCTGTGTGGGTTTTCTACGGGTTCCCTCAATGGCTGGACTGTCATATGCTGAGAGAATGGAGCAGCTGGGCTTGTACATTCTGGAGTTTAGAAGGATGAGAGGGCATCTCATTGAAACATATAAGAATGTTAAGGGCTTGGACACATTAGAGGCAGGAAACATGTTCCCGATGTTGGGGGAGTCCAGAACCAGGGGCCACAGTTTAAAAATAAGGAGTAAGCCATTTAGAACGGAGACGAGGAAACACTTTTTCTCACAGAGAGTGGTGAGTCTGTGGAATTCTCTGCCTCAGAGAGCGGTGGAGGCGGGTTCTCTGGATGCTTTCAAGAGAGAGCTAGATAGGCTCTTAAAGATAGCGGAGTCGGGGGATATGGGGAGAAGGCAGGAACGGGATACTGATTGGGGATGATCAGCCATGATCACATTGAATGGCGGTGCTGGCACGAAGGGCCAAATGGCCTACTCCTGCACCTATTGTCTATTGTCTAATCCAAAAACGTGCAGGTTTGTAGGTTCATGGCCACGGTTGTAAATTGTCCCCAGTTTATAGGACAGAACTATTAATGGGTGTTTGCTGGTCGAAGGGCCTGTTTCCGCGCTGTATCTCTAAACAATGTCATTGGAGCCTTTTGATTGCACCGTGATAATTGGCTTTGGCTCAATTGCAGTGTGTTTCTCTTCTGGACACTGTCTAATCTTAAAATTGTTTTCTCCGTTGAACAAATTAGCTAGTAATTTTCAGTGTTCCTCTCACTAGAAATGAATTCTTGCTTGCCAGAAACGGAATTTAAAATAAAAATTTGAACAATGGGTTTAATGTTCTACAGACTACAATAGACTTTATTCACAGTGCATTCCTTTGCAATTATTTGTGTGGGACTTTGCCTGTTTGAATTAAAGCCTGGCATATATACTTGGTGTGTTCTGATTAGGGAAAACAGTTGTTTTAATTACCCCAGAAAAACACACTTGTTCATCCTATCCAATTTATATTTAGAGTTTGTAAACATCTGAGATTTGTGTTGATCGAGTCATACAGCGTGGATACAGGTCCTTCGGCCCAATTTGCCCACAACGACCAACATGTCCCAGCTACACTAGTCCCACCTGTCTGCTTTTGGCCCATAGAAGACTGGAGGCCGGTTCTCTGGATGCTTTCAAGAGAGAGTTAGATAGAGCTCTTAAAGATAGCGGAGTTAAGGGATATGGGGAGAAGGCAGGGATGGGGTACTGATTGTGGATGATCAGCCATAATCACAGTGAATGGTGGTGCTGGCTCGAAGGGCCGAATGTTCCTACTCCTGCACCTATTGTCTATTGTCTAAACTTATCCTATCCATAATGAATAATTGAATAGTTTGCAGAGGATCCATTACAAAGGTTTAAAGCAAGCACCATTTGTGTGTGGGTCACTAACAGAGTTACAGAACTTGTCGTGATTTGTGAACACACAAACAACCAGTTGTGGTCAAATCTGCTGACGATTGATATCACTGACGCTGTTATGAGACATGCAAAAGCTGACCGCTTGCATTAAAGATTTACATTAGTCTTTATCCATTAAATCCCATGTTCATTATCGAACCAATTGCTAATCCGCAGAGTGGATTTTTTGTTAACAAGCAAAGTACAAATGGTGATGGAGCAGAGTTTGTAGATGCAGAAAGATGTTATAGATGAGCTTCCTAAGTTCATAAGTAATGTGAGCAGAATTAGGCCATTTGTCCCATCAAGTCTACTCCGCCATACAATCATGGCTGATCTATCGTTCCCTCTCAACCCCATCCTTCTTCCTTCTCCCCATAACCCCTGACACCCTTCCTAATCAAGCTCGCTAAGGGAGGAGGTCAAATATTTAATACTTCAGCACTTTTGAACATGGCTTTAAAAAGATGTATAAGCAGAGACAATTAACAATGTGCATAAATACTTGAGAGCATGAGAAGGTATGAAGATGGCTTTCTAAAAGAGGACCATGTCTGTAAAGTAGAGGTACATCTACAGATCATTCGTAAACGAGTTAGGTCTGAGCTTGTGTAGCCAATTCTGGGCACTCCACCTTCAGAAGAATGTCGAACTCTTGGAAAAGATGCAGGGAGTACATTGATACCATAATTCTGGTTCCATGGATAAGGGAGAGAAGTTTAGTTCAATTTGGAGATACAGTGTGGAAATGGGCCCTTCGGCCCACCAAGTCCGTGCCGACCAACGATCACCCTGTATTCTAGCACTATTCTACACACTATGGACAATTTGCAGAAGCCAATGAACCTACAAACCTGTACGTCTTTGGGATGTGGGAGGAAACTGGAGCACCCGGAATTATCCCACACAGACAGCACCCATGGTCGGGATCGAACCCGGGTCTCTTGCGCTGTGAGGCAGCAGCTCTACCCGCTGCGCCACCGTGCCGCCTTCGACGCTAGAGCTAAGGAGGCCGAGGGTGACCTGATAGAAGTTTATGAAATTATAAGAGATGTGGATCAGGTTGATAGAATTAGGGGTATCGAAAACAAGTGGGCGCAGGTTTAAGCTGAGAGGAAGGTGACTTGAAGGGAAGTTTTATCGTGGTTGATATCTGGAACATGCATGGAGTCAGATAGAATCACTGTTTAGACAGGCTTTTCACTCTACCTCGGTACACGAGACAAGAAACTAAACTAAACACTTGAATAGACACGGCACCAGAAGGATACACACTCAGTGCCGGTAAATGGGATTAGTGTACAAAGGTAAAGTGGTCGGCATGGATCTTCATCGCAGCAAGGTCCTTTCTGTACAACTGTCAGAGACAAGGCCAAAACCAATTATCTGAGTTGTCTAGTTAGAGGAATCTTGCAGGCCTACCTTGTCTGAAGAAGGGTCTCGACCAAAAATGTCAGCTATTCCTTTTCTCCAGAGATGCTGCCTGACCCGCTGAGTTACTCCAGCACTCTGTGTCCATCTTAATGCCACGTGTAATCGAACCACCATTTCATGTGTATCGTTGCTGTATTCCTGGAGTACTGTCGATCTGTTAAGATTGAGCAATTGGGAGGTTCAGATTAGATCCATTATTTCAAGCTTGGCGGCCAGGTGAAACTAATGGCAGTGGTTAGGGTATAGTGATGTGAAATGGAGACGAGGGTATTCACCACTGTTCCACACTGACTGTTGTGATTTTGATTTATTTGAACCATCTAGGACACAAGAAGGAAACAATTAGCTGACGCTGCAGAAAAGCGACAGAAAGAGGTAAGCGTGCAAATTAGCATTGTTTTTGCAGGAAATATTTTGTCAAGACGGCAGCCAGCATCATCAAGGCATTACCTCTGGGCAAAAGAGTTACATAGAAACATAGAAAATAGGTGCAGGAGTAGGCCATTTGGCCCTTCGAGCCTGCACCGCCATTCATTATGATCATGGCTGATCATCCAACTCAGTATCCTGTACCTGCCTTCTCTCCATACCCCCTGATCCCTTTAGCCACAAGGGCCACATCTAACTCCCTCTTAAATATAGCCAATGAACTGGCCTCAACTACCTTCTGTGGCAGAGAATTCCACAGATTCACCACTCTCTGTGTAAAAAATGATTTTCTCATCTCGGTCCTAAAAGACTTCCCCCTTATCCTTAAACTGTGACCCCTTGTTCTGGACTTCCCCAACATCGGGAATAATCTTCCTGCATCTAGCCTGTCCAACCCCTTAAGAATGTTGTACGTTTCTATAAGATCACCCCTCAATCTTCTAAATTCCAACGAGTACACGCCAAGTCTATCCAGTCTTTCTTCATATGAGTCCTGCCATCCCAGGAATCAGTCAGGAATCACTCTTACCTACAGAAGAGTGAAAACACACACCTCCAGATTGAGGGACAGTTTCTTCCCGGCTGTTATCAGGCAACTGAACCATCCTACCACAACTAAAGAGCAGTCCTGAACTACTATCTACCTCATTGGACACCCTCGGACTATCTTTGAACAGACTTTACTGGCTTTATCTTGCACTAATTCATGCTATTCCCGTTTTAATGCAGCTGTACACTGTGGATGGCGGGATTGTAATCATGTCTTGTCTTGCCGCTGACTGGTTAGCACACAACACAAGCTTTCCACTGTACCTCGGTACACGTGACAATACACAAAACTCAAACACCAACCAAGTCGCACTCTCAATTCACTCCTACCATCGGGAAGAAGGTACAGGAGCCTGAAAAATGTAACGTCCAGGTTCAGCAGCAACTTCTTCCCTGCAACCATGTGTGTACTTGGGGCAGGAACACTACCGTGTAGTCACTGAATCGGGAATTGTCGGGCATGCTCCTTCTGATTTTCTAAAGTGTTCCCAGATTTTTAGCTTAAGAAGGAACTGCAGATGCTGGAAAATCTGGTGTAGACAAAAATGCTGGAGAAATTCAGCGGGTGAGGCAGCATCTATGGAGCGAAGGAAATAGGTGAGTCACCTATTTCCTTCGCTTCATAGATGCTGCCTCACCCGCTGAGTTTCTCCAGCATTTTTGTCTACCCCAGATTTTTAGTTAGTTTGCCAAAAGGTGGTAATATTCTTTAAACTTGTGCCTGTGAATGTTTATATCTCGCAATGCGTCTCTTTTGCTCTAAAACTACTTGGTTTCATTTAGAGATATCACGTGGAAATGAGCCCTTCGGCCCACCGAGTCCGTGCTGACCAGCGATCCCCGCACGTTAACACTACCCTACACGCACTAGGGACAATTTATAATTATACCAAGCCAATTAACCTACAAACCTGTACATCTTTGGAGTGTGGGAAGAAACCGAAGATCTCAGAGAAAACCCACGCAGGTCAAGGGGAGTACGTACAAACTCCGTACAGACAGCACCCGGAGAGTGGATTGAACCCGGGACTCTGCCGCTGTGAGGCAGCAAATGGTGGCCACACCGCCACCATTTAAAAAATATATATACTCTTTTCCTATGTGACTTTAAGATTACGTCATGTCAATGATGTATCTAAAATGTGGACATTTCTCTCCAAAGAACGTGCACAGAGGCGTTAAGAATCCAGAAGCAGTGGAACGAAAGAAGAGGAAGCAGGAGGAGATGGAAAAGCAGCAGACTAACTCCTCGTCTTCAGGTGGAGGTGGCCTCAGGGTGAGAGAAGGTTCACACTACGTCAATGAGGGGTTTGCCAATTGATCCAAGTAAATACTTTGGGGCAGGTGATGGATTTGAGTAAAACACCAAGTGCGGGAGGAAGCCAACGGGCCAGGCAGCAATTGTGGGGCGAATGGACACACTAAAGTGACAGAATAGCAAAGGGCTTGGATAGAGAGGATGCTTCCACTAGTGGGAGAGTCTAGGACTAGAGACCATGGTCTCAAAATTAAAGGACCTTCGTTTGGGAGGGAGATGAGGAGGAATTTATTTAGTCAGAGGGTGGTGAATCTGGGATTCTTTGCCACAGAAGGCCATGGAGGCCGTCAATGGATATTTTTAAGGCAGAGGTAGATAGATTCTTGATTAGTACGGATGTCAGGTTATGGGGAGAAGGCTGGAGAATGGGGTTAGGAGGGAGAGATAGATCAGCCTTGATTGAATGGCGGAGCAGACTTGATGGGCTAATGGCCTAATTCTGCTCCTATCAGTAATGACCTGATGACTATGTTTTGGGTCATGAACCTTGGGAGATTACACAATATAAACTGTATTTATGGCAAAACGGATAATCCAGAAAGGCTCCACAACCAAGGGTGCTGGGAAATTAGTGGTGGACTTGCATTTAGAACGTCAGTTGCACTGCCCATGAAATTAAGGGGATTTATTTGGCCAACACCGTACCTTGTGCTCACAAAGTTAGTTTAGAGACACAGCGCGGAAACTGGCCCTTCGGCCCACTGTGTCCGCACCGACCAGCGATCTCCGCACATTAACACTATCCTACACACACTGGGGACAATGTTACGTTTACACCAGGCCAATTAACCTGCAAACCTGCACGTCTTTGGAGTGTGGGAAGAAACCGAAGATCTCGGAGAAAACCCACGCAGGTCACGGGGAGAACGTGCAAACTCCGTACGGACAGCACCCGCGGTGGGGATGGAACCCGGGTCCCTGGCGCTGTGAGGCAGCGACTCTACCGCTGCGCCACCGCGCCGCCCCCTAGTTCAATAGACAATAGGTGCAGGAGCAGGCCATTCGGCCCTTCGAGCCAGCACCGCCATTCAATGTGATGTAAATAACAGTACTTTTCTTTTAAATTTCAGTGGCAGGTTGGCTAAAGGATGCGAGGAGCTGACGCACGGATTGAGAACCGCCGATGTAGCGTGACCTTGCCGCCCCCCCCCCCCCCCCACCCCCGATCACAGAGTTGTTGATGTTCTCCGCGTGGCTTTCAGTGTCGTGTGGTTAGAGCCATCCAGAAATGTGCCATGCTACTTCACGTTGAATGTCGCGTACTAAGTGCTTTCTGTGCCCCGACAGAAAAGTACAATGTTTCTTGCAACTTAACAACCTGCCCGTTAATGTACCATTCGGCTAATCCAGACATACTTATCAAACTGTGAAGACTGCACTTCGCTTGGATGTTACTTGCCCCGAGTCCTTTACATTGCTTCTGCTCTACCAGAGATTATATTGCCAGAAGTAGACAAAAATGGCTGGAGAAACTCAGCGGGTGCAGCGGCATCTATGGAGCGAAGGAAATAGGCAACGTTTCCGGCCGAAACCTGTTTCGGCCCGAAACGTTGCCTATTTCCTTCAGGGTTTCGGCCCAAAACGTCGCCTATTTCCTTCGCTCCATAGATGCTGCCTCACCCGCTGAGCTTCTCCAGCATTTTTGTCCACCTTCGATTTTCCAGCATCTGCAGTTCCTTCTTAAATATTATATTGCCAGATATTTATTTCCAGCATTGCCATTACTTGTAGGACCAGTGTTGATTTGCAGATTTCTGTAGATAATTTTGCTGCATCTTTAATAGCCAAGGTTTTCTATATTTATAAAACAATTTTCTAAACCTGTGTGCCTTGGATATAGTGTAGAGAGATGTAATGTGCTTTATTTTAATGCTGTAATCACCAATTGAAATAGCACTATTTAATTTATTCTCTTTAATTTATTCCACTTTTTTTTTTGCTGTAAAATTGTGGACTCTTACCAGACAAGATCACTACACTGAACTATCTCTAACTCTATGTACTTGAGTCATTTAGGAAAAGGCCTTTATATGACTAAATAAAAATCTCTATTTGTGATTCTGATTGAACTTCTGGTCTTGAATTTTGAGGCATATTTGGCGACTAATGGCCCTGTCGCACGGTACGAGTTCATTCCAAGAGCTCTCCCGAGTTTAAAAAATAATCAAACTCGTGGTAAGCACGGAGAATGAACGTAGCGGGTACGTCGGAGCTCGGGGACGTCTCTTAGCAGCTCGTAACGCTAACGGCAGGTACTCGGGAAGACTCGCTAACGACAGGTAAGCTCGGGGAAGATTCGTGAAGATTTTTCAACATGTTGAAAAATGTCCACGAGAGCCCCGAGTACCGACGGGCGGACATTACCGTAAATCTCCGAGTTCGAATCAGGGCAAACTCGGGAGAGCTCTTGGAATGAACTCGTACCGTGGGACAGGGGTTTAAATGTACACGTTGACTAATACGAGAAAAAACAACATAGATGTAAATATGCATAAATATAAAAAGCTTTATCCACATCTCAAGCAATAATCATCACGCGTGCGTTTGTCAAACACTTTAATTGGTATTCTCCCCCCTTCCCCCCAGTCTCTCTGCATCCCCTTCCCCAACGCACTCTTTCTCTCTCTCCCCCCCCCCCCCCCCGCACAGATCTACCCCACCCACTTCTCTCCCTCTCGTCAACTCCCTGTCTCTCCCCTCTCCCCGCTCTTCTCCTCTCTCTCCCCCAGTCTTAGACCCCCCCCCCCACCCCCATCTCACAAGGCTATTGTGGAAGACAATACCAGACTAAACTAATCTCTGCCTCATCTTCACGTAAACAGTTCTATAATCCCACAGCTTTATTTTCGAGCGGCTCGTCTATGGTAGCAGTACACTACGGTGGATGCCACTCAGCTGTTCTTGTGTTTGTTTCCCTTCTGGTATCCTTAAATCGCCCACTTGTGTAGGGAGTGGATGAGAAACTGGAATAACAGAACTAGTGTGAGTGCTGATCAATATTCAGCGTGGACTGTGGATCCTTCTCTGGATGCTTTCAGGGAGAGTTAGATAGGGCTCTTACAGATAGCAGAGTCAGGGGATATGGGGAGAAGGGCGGTCACGGTGGAGCAGCGGTAGAGTTGCTGCCTTACAGCAAAATGCAGCGCCCGAGACCCGGATTCGAATCCGACTACAGGTGCTGTCTGTATGGAGTTTGTACGTTCTCCCCGTGATCTGCGTGGGTTTTCTCCGAGATCTTCGGTTTCCTCCCACACACCAAAGACGTACAGGTTTGTAGGTTAATTGGCTTGATAAAAAAATTGTCCAAGTTGGCGATATGCAGAGTACTGCCCTGCTGACTACAAAATTCAGAAGGCAAGAACGGGGTACTGTTTGGGGATAATCAGCCAAGATCACATTAAATGGCTCGTGGGGCTGAATGGCCTACTCCTGCACCTATTGACTATTGAGTGCAAAGTGCCTGTCTCAATGCTGTAACTCTAAACTACACTAGTTGAACAACAGCCTGACGTATGTGTTGCCCAAGTGGTCCAGTGCAGAGTGGGAGGAGCCAGCAAGATTGCGTCCGCTGTTCATCTGTTGTTGGTAGGTGAATGGTAGCAAGTCCAATAGACTGGGGTGAGCACGGTGGCACAGCGGTAGAGTTGCTGCCTCAGCACCAGAGACTGGTTCAATCCTGACTTTGGGTACAAAGTATAAAGTTTCCTTTATTGTCATTCAGACTTTTCAGTCTGATCGAAATTGCGTAACTTGCAGTCATAACATAGAATAAAAATGACAGAACACACAATGAACACAGTTTAACATCCACCACAGTGAGTCTACCAGGCACCTCCTCACTGTGATGGAAGGCAAAAGTCTTAAAGTCCTTGTCTCTTCCTTGTTCACCCTCTGCCTTGAGGCGACCCAGGCTTTCGATGTTGGGGCCCCCCCCGCCGGGTGATGGTAAGTCCCGCGGCCGAATCCGAGCTCCGCGAACGGGCCGGTTCAAACTCCGCGGCCCTGGGGGGGGGGACGAAGATGCCACCCTCCAGTCCAGCGGACGAAGCTGTTGCGGGAGCTCCAGAGAATCGGTCACCAACCTGGTGCTGTCTGTGTTGAGTGCAAGTTCTCCCTGCGACCGCGTGGGTTTTCTCCGGGTGCTCCGGTTTCCTCCCTCAGTCCAAAGTCGTGCAGGTTTGTAGGTTAATTGGCTTTTGTAAATGATCCCCAGTGCGTGTAGGATAGTGATGGTGATCGCTGGTCAGCGCAGACTCGGCGGGCTGAAAGGCCTGTTTCCATGCTGCATCTCTGATCTAAATTAAACCAATCATAGGCATTCTCAGTGGGCTGAAAAGACTGTTTCCATGCTGCATCTCGGAATTAAAACTAACCAAACATTCCTTACTAAGGTAGAGTTGATCTGCATCATAATCAACCTCTCATAGCACTTCACCACAGCAGACATGAGCACCACTGTTCGGTAGTTAGTGAGGCAAGTCTGAAGAAGGGTCTCGACCCAAAACGTCACCCATTCCTTCTCTCCAGAGATGCTGCCTGTCCCGCTGAGTTACTCCAGCATTTTGAACCAGCATCTGCAGTTCTTTCCTACTCACCTTGCTCTTCTTTGGGCAGTGGTATTGTGGATGACCATCAAGGCAGGTGAGGAGACCTTGGGCTACAGTAGGTGAGAGATTGAAGATGTCAACGGAAACTCCAGCCAGTTGATGCGTGCACGTTTTATGCAGCGGTGGAGTTGCTGCCTTACAACAAAGGTAGACACAAAATGCTGGAGTATCTCAGCGGGACAGGCTGCATCTCTGGAGAGAAGGAATGGGTGACGTTTCGGGTTGAGACCCTTCTCAAGACTGCCTTACAACGCCAGAGACCCGCCAGTCAGGGGTTATGGGGAGAAGGCAGGAGAATGGGGTTAAGAGGGAGAGATAGATCAGCCAGGATTGAATGGCAGAGGAGACTTGATGGGCCGAATGGCTTAATTCAGCTCCTATCACTAATGACCCGGGTTCAATCCTGACTGCGGGTGCTGTCTGTCTGTGCAGAGTTTGCACGTTCTCCCCGTGACCTGCGTGCGTTTTCTCCACAAACTTTGGTTTCCTCCCACACTCCAAAGACGTACAGGTTTGTAGGTTTAATTAGCTCGGTATAAATTGTCCTCAGTGTGTGTAGGATCGTGTTAGGGTGCGGGGATCGATCGCTGGTCGGCGCGGACCAGCTGAATCTCTCAACTAAACCGCTGGCAATTCCCAGTGACCCTGGTCAGCAGCTCAATAGTTTAATGAGAGGGATATGTTGGATGTCCTTCTGACAGGGTCTTCTACTTGGAACGTTAACGGATTCTCTCTCCATGGATGCTGCCTGACTTGCTGAGTGGTTCCAACATTTTGTTTTCCTGTAGAGAGCAGTTTGATGGCTTGTCCACTTGGGGGCAGTGTTACCATGTGATTTTCTTTCCCAGGCTGAGCTCATAATTCATTCAGTTTTTCATTATATAACCATATAAGCCAAGTACTGGCAGTTACCTTAGTTTTCAAAGCATTTTAATTTAATGAGGGGGGTTAAATGGGGCCAGTAATATCTCATGAAAAGAACGTGAAGTTCTTTGCTATCAGCTTCCGCAACATGTACTATTTGAATTAAACTAATCGGCCTGCACGTGATCATGTCCCTCGATTTTGAGGTGTACAATATCATGAGAGGAATAGATCCAGGTAGATGCACAGAGTCTTACCCAGAGTAGGGGAATCGGGAACCAGAGGACATAGGTTTAAGGTGAAGGGGAAAAGATGTAATAGGGACTGGAGGGGTAACTTTTTCACACAAAGGGTGGTGGGTGTATGCAAGGAGCTTTCCAGAGGAGAGAATGCTAGATGCAGGAAAAATGTTCCCAATGTTGTGGGCGAGTCCAGAACCAGGGGGCCACAGTCTTAGAATAAAGGGGAGGCCATTTAAGACTGAGGTGAGAAAAAACTTTTTCACCCAGAGAGTTGTGAATTTGTGGAATTCCCTGCCACAGAGGGCAGTGGAGGCCAAATCACTGGATGGATTTAAGAGAGAGTTAGATAGAGCTCTAGGGGCTGGTGGAATCAAGGGATATGGGGAGAAGGCAGGCACGGGTTATTGATTGGGGACGATCAGCCATGATCACAATGAATGGTGGTGCTGGCTCGAAGGGCCGAATGGCCTCCTCCTGCACCTATTTTCTATGTTTCTATGTCTATGTTTCCAGGAGGTAGTTGAGACGGGTACCATCGTAACACTTAAGAGACATTTGGGCAGGTACATGGAGAGGACAGGTTTAGAGGGATTCCAGCCAAGGCCGAGTAGATGGGACTAGTGTAGATGGGGCATGTTGGTTGACGTGGACAATTTAGGCCGAAGGGTCTGTTTCCACACCGTATGACTCTCTGTCTCATTCCCTGCATATCCATGTGCCTATCTAAAATCTTCTTAAATGCCCCTATCATTTCTTCCTCTGCCACCACCTCCAGCAGCACAATCCAGCACCCACTGCTGTGTGTGGTCAAAATAGACCCACAAATCTCCTTTAAATTGTGCCCCTCTCACTTTAAATGCCCTCTGGTCTTTGACATTTCCAACAGGGCCAAATGGTTTAGAGTGTCTATCCTATTTATGCATTTCTTATACCAGGTCTTCCCTCATGTTCCCGATGTTGGGGGAGTACAGAAACAAGGGGCCACAGTTTAAGAATAAGGGGTCGGCCATTTAGAACGGAGACGTGGAAACACTTTTTCACACAGAGAGTTGTGAGTCTGTGGAATTCTCTCTCAGAGGGCGGTGGAGGCCGGTTCTCTGGATACTTCCAAGAGAGAGCTCGATAGGGCTCTTAAAGATAGCGGAGTCAGGGGATATGGGGAGAAGGCAGGAACGGGGTACTGATTGTGGATGATCAGCCATGATCACATTGAATGGCTCGAAGGGCCGAATGGCCTACTCCTGCACCTATTGTCTATTGTCTAACTAGCATTCCAGTGAAAACAATGCAAGTAGTTTGTCCAATCTCTTCTTGTAGCTAATACCCCTAATCCAGAGAACATTCTGATAAACCTCTTCTGCACACTTTCCAAAGCCTCCACATCCTTCCTGTAATTGGGCAATCAGAACCCAATGCTCCAGCCAGTGAGCATGCCATACACCACTTTTATCTCTATCTACATGTGTCGCCACTTTCAGGAAGCCGTAGACCTGGGCCCCAAAGAAAGACACAAAATGCTGGAGTAACTCAGCGGGACAGGCAGCATCTCTGGAGAGAAGGAATGGGTGACGTTTCAGGTCGAGACCCTTCTTCAGACTGAGAGTCAGGGGAGAGGGAGACACAGAGATATGGAAGGGTAAGGTGTGAAAACGAGTCATCAAAGGGGACAAAGCTCAGGGAAAATATAGAATAGATTGTTGTTAGATAGTGGAAGGTAACAACGAAGCATACAAAGATAATATTTAATCAGGAGGACAGTCAGACTGGTTGGAGAACTAGGATGGGGGAGGGATGGAGAGAGAGGGAAAGCAAGGGGTCCTTGAAGTTAGAGAGGTGAATATTCATACCGCTGGGGTGTAAGCTGCCCGTGAAATATGACCTAGATGCAAAGATGATAATGCTGTTAAGGATTTTGCCACCAGCCGTATAGCTTCCCCTTATTGGCCTGTCCCACTTATGCGACTTTATCGGCGACTGCCGCCACCTCCATTTTAACACATTTAAGGTTCTTGACTGCAAGTAGTCAACTTTTTCATGCAAACTTCTTTACCTACAAGTTATACAGTCCGCCCAATGTCTATATTAATTCACTCCTATTCATGAAATAATAGATCAAATTATCAGTGTTCATTTGATTTTTTCTAGGTCCCATTGACTTTCTAGAAACAGTCTGTCCTAATCCTCGGCTGAATAGAAATATCAGAATTCTCATTTGGCTGCAATGTAATTATGTAAGGACATGTAATTATAGATACATAGATACATAGAAAATAGGTGCAGGAGTAGGCCATTCGGCCCTTCGAGCCTGCTCCGCGATTCAATATGATCATGGCTGATCATCCAACTCAGTATCCCGTACCTGCCTTCTCTCCATACCCCCTGATCCCCTTAGCCACAAGGGCCACATCTAACTCCCTCTTAAATATAGCCAATGAACTGGCCTCAACTACCCTCTGTGGCAGAGAGTTCCAGAGATTCACCACTCTCTGTGTGAAAAAGTTTTTCCTCATCTCGGTCTTAAAGGATTTCCCCCTTATCCTTAAGCTGTGACCCCTTGTCCTGGACTTCCCCAACATCGGGAACAATCTTCCTGCATCTAGCCTGTCCAATCCCATAAGAATTTTGTACGTTTCTATAAGATCCCCTCTCAATCTCCTAAATTCTAGCGAGTATAAGCCAAGTCTATCCAGTCTTTCTTCATATGAATTATCCAGTCTTTCTTCATATAAATTCTCAATGTTCCATTAACTATTGGAATTTGTCCTAAAAATATCGTATGGTAACTTTAGATTTCTTAAGTCTCGTTTATAATTCAGAGGTAGACAAAATTGCTGGAGGACGATGAGGTTGGAGGCTTGGGGGGGCAGGGAGCCGGAGTTGATGAAGTCAGTGATGGTGCTAGAGATGGTGGCCTGGTGCTCGTCAGTGGGGTCATGGTCCAGGGGTAAGTAGGAGGAGGTATCCGAGAGTTGGCGCGTGGCCTCAGCTTTGTAGAGATCGACGGGTTTGATAACCCAGTCTGGGTTGTTGCGGAGTGAGTCGATGGCAGTGCGTTCAGGGGGGGAGAGGTTAGAGTGAGACAATGGAGTGGAGATGTTGAGGCGGTTGATGTCCCGCCGGCAGTTTTGAATAAAAAGTTCTAAAGCCGGAAGACCTTGAGGTGGGGTCCACGGGGAAGGGGTCCGTTGGAGACGGGACAAGGGATCAACAGTGGGGGGCAGGGACTCGTTCCAATGGAAGAACGCTGCGAGGCGAAGGCGACGGTAGAAGAACTCCAAGTCGTGGCGGGCGTGGTTTTAACGATGAGGTTGGAGGTTTGGCGGGGGCAGAGAGCCGGAGTTGATGAAGTCAGTGATGGTGCTAGAGTTAGTGGCCTGGTGCTCAGTCTATAATTCAGGATGTGCATATATTTCTCAAAATTCACGTCGAGAAATGTTGATGTGCTGGCAAGTCTTGGAATTATTTCTCAAAGTTGTAAAGGTTTTAAAGATGTTATAAGGAAGAAATGCTTATGACCTGAAGGTGGTATGTCTGACAATTCAAGACACTCCAAATCAAATTATGGATTACAAAAAAACAAAAATGCACGATTTTTATTCCAAAATCCAGATCATGGAATATTAAACCAGAGAAAAGGGCGGCACGGTGGCGCAGCGGTAGAGTTGCTGCCTTGCAGCACCAGAGACCCGGGTTCGATTCTGACTACAGGTGCTGTCTGTACGGAGTTTGTACCTTCTTCCCCGTGACCTTGTGGGTTTACTCCAAGTGCTCCAGTTTCCTCCCACACTCCAAAGACGTGCAAGTTTGTAGGTTAATTGGCTTCGGTAAAACTATAAATTATCGCTGGTGTGTAGGATAGCGCTAGTGTACGGAGATCGCTGGTCAGCGCGGACTCAATGGGCCAAAGGGCCTGTTCCCGCGCTGTATCTCTGAAGTCTAAATGAGTTGCTCAGTTCCACTCCCATTCCCATTTAAAGCACCTAATTCTCTTTCCAGGAATTCATGGATTGTGTGTTGATGATTGCCAAACCAAAAAGACCTCTTGTCAATATCTTTGTCATCTTAAAATTATGGCTTCTTACTGTAGTTTGCTGTCAAAGGAAACCAACCTGTCACTTCTATATATTCAGTTCTTGGATCTATTGTACACCTTTTCCTCTGCTTTTATAATCTTCTATGACAGATGCAGTGTGCGAACTACAGCTAACTAGGGTGGCCACTGTGGCGCAGCGGTGGAGTTGCTGCCTGACAGCGAATGCAGCACCGGAGATCCGGGTTCCATCCCGACTACGGGTGCTGTCTGTACGGAGTTTGCACGTTCTCCCCGTGACCGCGTGGGTTTTCTCCGAGATCTTCGATTTCCACACTCCAAAATAAGTTCAGGTATGTAGGTTAATTGGCTTGGTGTATGTGTAAAAAAAAATTGGCCCTAGTGTGTGTAGAATAGTGTTTATGCGTGGCGATCGCTGGTCGGTGCGGGCTCGACGGGCCGAAGGGCCTGTTTCCATGTTGTTTCTCTAAACTAAACTAAACTACTGCCATTTCTTCCATTTTATCTCCTCGTTTTTCTGGTATATCGCTTCATATACGCTGACTTTGGTGTTTCATCCCATATTGCAGTATTGTGTATTGCCAATAATTGAAGTGACAGTGGACAGTCTGGAGAAGGGTCTCGACCCAAAACGTCACCTTTTCCATTTCTCCAGAGATGCTGCCTGATCTGCTGAGTTGCTCCAGCATTTTGCGTCTATCTCTTGGTGACAGATATAATTTTCTAACATATCAGGGCATTTTTGTACAAGTGAGTTAGATATGTAATCTTCTAGCCAGTGTTTCTAGATTCAAGATTCAAGAGAGTTTATTGTCATGTGTCCCTGATAGGACAATGAAATTCTTGCTTTGCTTCAGCACAACAGAACATAGTAGGCATTGACTACAAAACAGATCAGCAATTCTAGCCAGCAATGTTACACTTTCTTCAATGCTGGACAAAGTCTATTATCAAAGGATGAGATATATCATGAATATACCTATCTTGGATTACGTAATGGTTATCAGGTAGTTAGATAGTTATAAATGTCTAACTTATTCAATGAACTTTTCACTATAAATTTGGCAAATTAAGGTCATGTTGGCATGGCCTGATTATAACAGCTCCTTCTTCGTCCCTTGTCAAGTACGTAGATAAATTACTTTAAAAAGGTAGTTGACATTTACGATGTGGACAAAAGGAACTGCAAGTGCTGGAGTCTTGCATAAAACACAATGTGCTGGATGTGCAGGGAGTGGAGGGATATGGATTACAGTATGTGCAGGTAGATGGGAGATGGTCTTGGCACCATGTATGCACAGACATTGTGGTCTTAAGGGCCTGTTCCTGTGCCCCCGTGTTCTACTGCCTGCTTGGGGGAATTGCCGACATCCATTCAAACTGAATCCACCGCGCTGACTGAATCCACCGATTAGATTGAAGTATTTGCAGAAGCAACTTACCAGGAGATGAAGTCTGAACTCATTTTAAAAACCTTCCAAAGTGTGAGGATTGAGACAGACACAAGAGATTGAGGCTGAAGCGGAAATATCATAAACGTTATTTATTGGTTTTTAAAAAAGCATGGAATTTTAAAATAATGGTGGAATTGGCATTCACAGATTTTAAGGTCCAACAAAGTTATTAAACAATAACTACAAACTGATGAAACTGTACAACTATTAAAAACTCATTCAACAAGGTGTAACATATTTAGATATTTTTCCACTTGAAAAGGCCGCAAAAGAAAACTCGCCCTGTATAAGAGTAGGTGATCACCACTGGCAGCTTCTGCATGTAACCACACAAGTGCAATCTAGAATTTTACGTCATAACCCCAACGTTATTCTTATTGCAAATTTTAAGCCATTGCATCAAATGGAGTCCTCCATTTACGAAATGCATTAAAACATAATTCATGCTTACTAAAAATGTGCTATGATGCTTACAAGGAATGGAAATTTGGGTTTGGGGGATATAAGTATGTTTTATCTACTATTTATTTAAACGGGCTCAGTAATATAGGTTGCTGGGGACCTGCTAGGCATCAATAGCTCTAAGGATAGTCGTGACTTGGCTATAGTTCAGACCATCACTGATTCAGTGCTAACTTCAGGCAGAATGAACAGCTCCCAACAATCCTTCCTGGTGGCTTTAATTTTGTTGGACACAAAATGCTGGAGTAACTCAGGACAGGCTGCATCTGTGGATAAAAGGAATGGGTGACGTTTCTTCTAGCGAATGAAACATAACCCAAAGGAATAGTTAGATCTCAAGCCGGGTGTTGAGCAGCCAGGTTGTTGTCTCTGCGTCAATGTCTGCCAGGCCCTGAGCTCCATTTGGTGGGTGGTAGAGCGGGCACCCAGAGATGACATGGTTGGCTGTCTGTTGTTCTGCTCCGCATTCACAGGCTGGGCTCGGGCGGAGCCCCCATCTCCACATGCTGGCATTTGAAACGCCCAACTCCAGTACCAAGTTGAGCTTCACCCATCCTGCTCTAGGGAGGTCAGACCCTGGACAGCTTTTATCTGGTGAAGAGATGTAGCTGTGTAATGGAGATGAGGTTGCCTTCCACTCCTGTGACCATTCCTTCTCTCCAGAGATGCTGCCTGTCTCGCTGAGTTACACTAGCATTTTGTGTCTACCTTCAGTTTAAACTAGCACCTGCCGTTTTTTCCTTACTACGCATTAATTTTGTTGTTAGATTTATCACCTTGTGATCATTTATAGCCAGTATTATGTTGTGTTATAGTTGCTTCCGAGATGGCGTCCAACCTAGGCGTCTATCTGTGTGCTCGCTACAGAAGCAGGTCTACAATCACATATTACAATCGCTCCACACTCTTAAACCTCCACTCCCACGGCAACATTCATTCCCTGATCATGTATCTATACGCTGCAAAACAGCTCGATTGTAATCATGTGTTGGTCTTTCCGCTGACAGGTTAGCACGCAACAAAAGCTTTTCACTGTACCTCGGTACATGTGACAATAAACTAAACTAAACTGAAATAAAAAAGGCACTGAGCCATAGGGTTAGACAGCACAGAAACAGACCCATTTGTCATCTCATCCACGCCGATCATCTAAGCTAGTCCCATTTGCTTGCGTTTGGCCCTTATCCACTTGAACATACAAATTGATTGATTGAGATTGTTATTAGTTGAGACTTGAAGTGAGAATTAATTAATCAATTAGGCACTTGAATTCTATTTCTTACACAATAGAGCATCTATCTAATACTACTAGAATGTGGTCTAACATGATTTACAACATTGAACCCACATGTGCAGTATCCAATGGTCCATTTGAGGGGACATTTTCCAGTCATGTATTGCATATATATATATATTCACAGTTCTTCATAGATATGTTTTTTAGTTTTAGTGCTACAGCATGGAAATAGGCCTACCAAGTCCACGCCGACCATCGCTCACACTAGTTCTATGTTATCCCACTTTCTCATCCAGTCCCTACACGCTAGGGGCGATTTTACAGAGGGCCGATTAACCTATAAACTTGCAGGTCTTCCTGCCAGATGTGGGCGGAAACCGGAGCACCCGGAATAAACTCACGCGGTCACACTCCACACAGACAGCAACCAAGATTGGGATTTAACCCTGGTCTCTGGTGCTGTGAGGCAGCAGCTCTACCAGTTGCACCACTGTGCAGCCCATCTGTATTGATAGCAATTCACTAACAAACACAATTTTGTTGGACTTTGTGCCTTCCCCCACAGTGGGAACCATTGTGGGGGGATGTTTTGGTGTTGAACTTCTTTTTAATACTATGTTGTATTTTATTAGTGTGCTGCAAGGACATCTGAATTTCCCCTGAATAAGGGGATTAATAAAGTCTAATTCAATTCAATTCAATTCAATTATCTAGAAAAAAACATGGCTTCTCCATTGCTTTAAGTCAAATGAATGACATAACTCCACATACACTTATGGCAATGAACCAATTTGAAATGCTTTATATTCTTGGTGACTTAGATAGTTTTGTGTAAGTAAAACCAGTGTATATTTTAATCATCTCATTGAATAACGAGAAGCAGATGTGTCTATGCATTTCACAATTGTATAGAAACTATTAAACGGACAAAACTCCCTTTTTAAAGTGAAGATAAAGACGAAAAGTTGGAGTAACTCAGCGGTTCATGTAGCATCTGTGTGGAAAATGAATTGGGTGACGTTTCGGGTCGAGACCTTTCTCCAGGCTGAGAGTCAGGGCAGATGGAGTCTAGAGATATGGAAGGATAGGGTGTGAAAATGCCAGATCAAAGCAGCCGATCATCAAAGAAATGTAGAATTGTCATTTTCACACCTTACCCTTCCATATCTCTAGTCTCCCTCTCTCCTGACTCTCAGAAGAAGGGTTTCTGATTCTGTCTGATTACTGGAACACTTTCTAACATTTTGTATTCTCTGTTATGCTGTTCAGCATCTGCTACACTTATGTTTATCTTGAGCTGGGACAATAAATGAATAGGAGGGCAATGCACGTGTATTGTCAATAATTCCGTCAGCTTAGATTTGTTTTTTCACCTATTTTTTTTCTTCTTTATTTAACAAAAGTTATGTTAAATATCACCATGGTACACAAAGTGCTGGAGTAACTCAGCGGGTCAGGCAACGTGTGAGAAGGACATGGATGGGTGACGTTTCCACATTATCCAAATCTGCTGCCTGACCCGCCGAGCTACTCCAGAACTTGGTGTCTTTATTTTGTAAATCAGCCGCTGCAGTTCCTTGTTTCTTCTCCAGATGTTCGAGGCAGCCAGCCTGATACAGCACAATCTGATCCAGTCTTTCAGTTAACCAGTCAGCACCATTGTTTGCACTTATTCTCGCGACTAGTTTGACATTTCAGTGGTATAGGGTCAAGGGAAATACAGCAATACTATGTTATCATGCACAAAGTTTAGTGATTTGCTGCTATTTCTGTCTATCTGTATGAGTAAAATGTTAATATTTGCATGCACCTTAATGAGATGAGGGGAAATATCCCTTTAGCTTGAATGGTGAATTTGATGCAACATATAGGCATGCTTTTGAGGAGTGCGTTTTGCTATTCTTTAATCTCAGCAGCAAATCTGGGTGGGTGTCATTAGGCACATTGGTCACTTTATTTGGTCTACATGATGGAGAGAGAATTTGCAAAAGCTCATGAAGCTAGAATTCAACGTGTGGGATTCGGAACAGAGGGGGAATTATTGCAGCTTTTGTTCTCCCTCTCGGCCCAACTTCCTGACAGTGCAGTGTTTTATCTTTGAGTGTTGTTGAAAGGAATCTATAGATGATTCCCTACAAGGGAGGCAAGGGATATGGGGAGAGAGCAGGTAAAATGGTGGGGAGGCCAAGACTGGACTAGCAATGTCACTACGCAACGGAAGCGACATTGCTTTCAGTGTTTTGAAAATATGAGCAATCAAACATTCAGAGTCACTCATCATCCTTTTAAGGATTCTGCCTGGTTGAAAATGGTTCTTTATGCAATCTGATGCTTTTGAAACAACGTGTTGTTAGGAGAGTGGTTTTTACAAGGCACACAATGTGCAAATTTCACAACTGAAAAAATAATGGAAAGCAGAATAAATTGCATTGGACCACTGGGATAACGTTATAACTACAATAAAGACGGGTAATACCAAGTGTTAGTTGCCAGGCTAAAAGAATCTTTAGTCAGAGAATGGTGAACCTGTGGAATTCATTGCCACAGAAAGCTGTGGTCCTCTCTGTTATAGGTTATGTATCAGCTGCAATAGTTAGATATTTATATAACCAGGATTGACAGTATTCTGCTACTCCCTGCAGAGATTATTTTTCATATATAGATATCTTTGAATCTTGGACAATGCCAGGTTATTAAATCACCAGCTTCCACTTACTGTCAGAATAGAATGACAAATTCAGCTGCTTATGAATTAATAGTTGCAAAACTAATAGGACAATTAGAAATAGAAGCAATTCTTTAGCCAGACGGTGGTCAATCTGTGGAATTCCTTACCACAGAAGGCTGTGGAGGCCATGGATATTTTTAAGGCAGAGATAGATAGACAATAGACTATAGACAATAGGCAATAGGTGCAGGAGTAGGCCATTCGGCCCTTCAAGCCAGCACCGCCATTCAATGTGATCATGGCTGATCATCCATAGTCAGTACCCCAGATTCTTGATTAGTGCGGGTGTCAGGGATTATGGGGAGAAGGCAGGAGAATGGAGTTAGGAGGGAGAGATAGATCAGCCACGATTGATGGACGGAGTAGCCTTGATGGGCCGAATGGCCTAATTCTGCTCCTATCACTTATGAATCAGTCAACTACTGTGAATTTGGAATGCTCAATATTGGGAGTCAAATCCCAATAGTTTAAGGGAATGTTGGTACGGCTGGATGGCAGAGTGAAGTTAGTGCGGTTAAAGCTGCTCGGTAATGTGTAGACATTCAGACCAGTGCAGCCCATTTGGTCTGTCAGTGGTACAGGAATATCATTAATATTATGTTTAACACTAAGCTTTTCTTTTTCTTTACAAGGCAGGAAGTATGATAGTCAAGCAATGTGTAATCAAAATAGGCACAGTTACAATCTTACCACTTTGAATTTCCCCACACTGGGATTTAAACCAGTGAAGTAAAATTGTTCAAGTCATTAAAGTCCCAATCACTGTCTCTAAATCTACCATAGCTTTGTCGCGAGATTTTTTTTTTCTCCTTCTTATTATCTGCATATTTTGGTTCTTTCTAGTTTCACCAAAAATCCTGTCTCGGGTGATTGGGGAGAATTACTGTGGGACTGCTCGGTTTGGAAGGGTAGTACGTGGTACTCTTGATATTTGGTGTTAGTTGAGATATCCGGAGTGGCTTGGTAAATACTCTGCCATCATTTTGTTCCCCAGTTACCACTATTGTGACTTGCGTTCTCTCTTCTGCCCCTGTAGTGGGCAGCCACCACCAGGTAGCTATCAGGGCTTGGATCTTTGATCGGCAGGGACTTGTTGGGTACTGGAGAGGTCTTGCCGTCCACCCTGGAGATCTGCAGCATCCGGCAGGGGTCGTGCTTCAGCAGGTAGCCTTCAAAGGTCTCCCAGCCCCCTCCTACACGCACCATCACGTGCTTGTTGTGCAGCATCTGCAACACAAGAATAAGTAAGTAAGTTTATTGGCCAAGTATTCACATACAAGGAATTTGCCTTGGTGCTCCACCCACAAGTAACAACATGACATACAGTGACAGTTACGAATGACTTAGAAAACACTAAACATTAATAATAATAATAATAATAAGACATTAATGATAAAACACCATTGATCAAGCATGTGAACCAACAAAATACCTGATCAAAGGGAGGCTACAGATTTTTGGCTGTTGAGTAGAGCAACTACTCGTGGATAAAAGCTGTTTTTATGTCTGGCAGTGGTAGCTTTGACAATCCGGAGTCGCCTTCCAGAGGGAAGTGATTCAAAGAGTTTGTGGCCAGGGTGAGAGGGGTCAGAGATGATCTTGCCCGCTCGCTTCCTGGCCCTTGCAGTGTACAGTTCATCAATGGAGGGAAGGTTGCAGCCAATAATCTTCTCAGCTGATCGGACGATTCGCTGCAGCCTCCAGGTGTCGTGCTTGGTGGCTGAGCCAAACCAGGCCATGATGGAGAAGGTGAGAACAGACTCTACGATGGCCGTGTAGAATTGGACCATCATTGCCTGTGGCAGATTGTGCTTCCTCAGCTGCCGCCGGAAGTACATCCTCTGTTGTGCCTTTTTGACTGTGGAGTAGTTATTGAACAACACGGTAGAGTGGCAAACCAATCGGCCAATGGAGCTAACGATAGACACAAAGTGCTGGAGTAGCAGCAGTCTGGCAACATCTCTGGAAAAAATGCATTGGTGATGTTTCGGGTCGGGACCCTTCTTCAGACTCGTAGGCTGGTAGCACTGCTGGCTTCTTCAGAATGTCTTGTTGGAGTTTAGAGATACAGCGTGGAAACAGGCCCTTCGGCCCACTGAGTCTGCACCAACCATCGATCAACTGTACACTAGTTCTATCCTTTTTGTTTATTATATGTTATCTATAAGTCTTGTGTTTAGAGGCCTGAGCTGCTGGATGACTTTCATTGTTCCGTTGTCAGTACATATGACAATTAAACACACTTGTAAATAGTTTAGTTTAGTTTAGAGATACAGCCTGGAAGTAGGCTCTTCGGCCCACCGAGTCTGCGCTGACCACACACTACCTGCTCACACTAGTTCTACCCTACACACTCGAGACAAAGTCAATTAACCTACAAACCTGCAGGTCTTTAGATTGTGGGAGGAAACCGGAGCAACCGGAGAAACCCCACACGGTCTCAGGGAGAACGTCCAAACTCCCTACAGACAGCACCCGTAGTCAGAGTCGAACCCGGGTCTATAACCCAGCGCTATAAGGCAGCAACTCTACCGCTGCACCACTGAGTTTTGTAACTTAGTAATGAGATCGCGCCCTACACATTTTAAAACTGCTTGACATGAAAATGGAAAACGCTGTTTGTTTCTAACAGAGGGATAATATTTAATATGAATAAAATATGAAGTATGAGTATTGACTTAAACCGCATATTTTCTCTTGAAGCAAGCCATGCACGTTCCTAATCCACAGGGACATGCTGTCATGGAAGCGGCATGATGTTGCACATTATTATGAAAATGAATAACCGTTACAGGCAAGAAATTAAAATTCATGTCTTCCCTCTGGTTCATCGACTTCACAAGCTGCCCATAAGATTATGGAGGCGACTTAAAAAATTTGTGAGATATGAACTAAAAATGTACTTGCGATCCTTGCTCACAAAAGAGTCAATTTGTAAAATATTAATCTTACGATTCATTAATGTTTTAAAGTCTGTTTTGCAACACCAGATGTTTCTCATTCTGCTGTGTTGCTATGGCAAAACATCCAAGTGAAGCACGAGTTTTATTCTCCGCATCCTTATAGCCACGAGCCCTGGAAGAGATGTACAGGAAGGAACTGCTGATACTTGTTTCATTCGAAGGTAGACACAAAAAGCTGGAGTAACTCAGCGGGTCAGGCAGCATCTCTGGAGAGAAGGAATGGGTAACGTTTCGGGTCGAGACCCTTCTTCAGACTCGACCTGAAACGTCACCCATTCCTTCTCTTCAGAGATGTTGCCCGTCCCGCTGAGTTACTCCAGCTTTTTGTGTCTAGCCTTGGAGGATATTCTCAATGATAGTGAGTCTTATACCTCAGGTTCCCTTTAATAAATCGTTTATTTAAAGGACATTAAAACAAATTAATTTATAATATTATTAACATTTTATATTGTTAATAACCCACCAAACATGATAGTGCTTAAGAAGGAACTGCAGATGCTGGAAAAATCGAATGTAGACAAAAATGCTGGAGAAACTCAGTGGGTGAGGCAGCATCTATGGAGCGAAGGAATAGTTTCCCCTCCCCTTCCCAGCTCCCCCACAGCCCACTGTCTCCGCCTCTTCCTTTCTTCTTCATCAGTCTGAAGAAGGGTCTCGACCCGAAACGTCACCTATTCCTTCGCTCCATAGATGCTGCCTCACCCGCTGAGTTTCTCCAGCATTTTTGTCTACCAAACATTACAGTGCGGCTATTTATCTCATTTATTTGCTTCCAAAGAGAAATGCTGTGTATGTCTAGTTTAGTTTAGTTTAGTTTAGTTTAGTTTAGAGAGACAGCGAGGAAACACGCTCTTCGGCCCACCGTTTCCACGCCGACCAGCAACATACTGCATATCGTTGTCTCTGTACTGTACACTGCACAATGACAATAAAGTTGAATCTGAATCTGAACCACCCTGTGCTCCAGCACTATCCTACACTAGGGACAATTTACAATTTTTACTGAAGCCAATTAACCTACAAACCTGCACGTCTATGGGAGCATGGGAGGAAACCCAAGCACCCAAAAGAAACTCACAGGGAGAACATACAAACTCCGTACAGACAGCACCGGCAGTCAGGATCGAACACGGGTCTCTGGTGCTGTAAAACAGCAACTCTACCACTGCGCCACCGTGCCACCACTGTCTAAGGAAAGGAAATTCTCTCTGGAATTCTCAGCCTCAGAGGGCGGTGGAGGCCGGTTCTCTGGATACTTTCAAGGGAGAGCTGGATAGGGTTCTTAAAGATAGCGGAATCAGGGGATATGGGGAGAAGGCAGGAACGGGATACTGATTGGGGATGATCAGCCATGATCACTTTGAATGGCAGTGCTGGCTCAAAGGTCCGAATAGCCTACTCCTGCACCTATTGTATTATGTGACCTGTGGCATTTTAACCCACAGATCTGATCCCAGAATATTTTGAATCCAAGTGTATTTTTTCATCTCAGGTACAGAAGGCTAATCGATAAAATTTGTTTCATTAAACTAAACTAAACCGTGTAGAGATACAGCACGGAAACAGGTCCTACGGCCCACTGAGTCTGCGCCGACCAGCGATCCCCGCATATTAACACTATCCTACACACGCGAGGGCCAATTTATTTTTTACATTACCAAGCCAATTAACGTCTTTGGAGTGCGAGAGGAAACCGAAGATCTCAGAGAAAACCCACGCAGGTCACAGGGAAAACGTGCAAACTCTGTGCAGACTGCACCCTTAGTCGGGATCACACCCGGGTCTCCGGCGCTGCAAGTGCTGTAAGGCAGCAACGCTACCGCTGTGCCACCCCGGTCTTCAAGCTGTCTGAGTAATATTTGGATGCCACTTTTTTAAGAGATACAATCAACAACAACAATCAGTTTTATTCGTCACTTGCACATAAAGTGCAAGTGAAATGAATTTGCCAGCAGCGGTACAATAGAAAAGAACACACTAAAAAATGTAACACAAACATCCACCACAGCATTCATCACTGTGGTGGAAGGCACAAAATTTGGCCAGTCCTCCTCCATTTTCCCCCAGCACAGAAACAGGCACTTCGGCCCACCGAGTCCATGCTGCTATCGATCACCTGTTCACACTAGTTCTATGTTTCTCATCCACTGCCTTCACATTAGAGGCAATCTACAAACCCGCACATCTTTGGGATGTGGGAGGAAACCAAAACACCCGGAGAAAACGCATGCGGTTACAGTGAGAACGTGGAAACTCCACGCAGATGGCACCTGAAGTCCACACTAGGAGTACATTTCTGACTTTGCCCATCAGACCTTATTGGTGAAGATAGTCTGTTCTCTTTCCAATGTGTACATATAAATCAAATGTTAAAACTTCACAACATACCTTACAGGGAAGACCAGAGATAAAAAAAACACAAGTGGGGTGGCATGGTGGTGCAGCGGTAGAGTTGCTAACTTACAGCGGCAATCGATCCGGGTTCGATCCTGACTACAGGTGCTGTCTCTACGGAGCTTATACGTTCTCACTGTGACCCGTGGGTTTTCTCTGGGTGTTCCTGTTTCCTCCCACATTCCAAAGATGTGCAGTTAATTGGCTTTGTAAATTGGCCCTCATGTGAAGGTAAGAATTAGTGTACGGGTGATCGATGGTTTCTGTGGGCCAAAGGGCATGTTTCCACGCTATATCTCTAAACTAAACTAAATAAACATGTTTATAATACAACACTCTTGAGAAATTCATGACCTTGCTGAATTTGTTTTTAACCTTAGATTATTATTGCGAGTTACCAATATTTTCCATAGTTTAATTTCAAAGCAAATACTTCCTTGGTGATCTACAATTTGTGCTAAAAGAAAATGTTGACTTTGAACCAAGTGGAAACACGAGGAAACACTTCTTCACACAGAGTTGTGAGTCTGTGGAATTCTCTGCCTCAGAGGGCGGTGGAAGCCGTTCTCTGGATACTTTCAAGAGAGAGCTAGATAGATCTCTTAAAGATAGTGGAGTCAGGGGATATGGGGAGAAGGCAGGAACGGGGTACTGATTGGGGATGATCAGCCATGATCACATTGAATGGCCTACTCCTGCAACTATTGTCTATTGTCTAAGTGTTTCCTACTATCACATACAGAGAGAAAGGTACTAATTATCCTGCTGTGTTCCTGTGTTTTCTGTCTGGAGACTATTCATTCCACCTGTTTCGAAATGATGAAATAATTGTATTGGGCAGTGACAATTTTGCAATCAATGCAAAACTCCCCCAGTGTTCAGTAACTTCAGAGACATGCCAACAGACAAGTGTCATTTCAAAAGTCAGACTGAATGAAAATATTGCCCGCAGCTAGCAATTATTTTGCCAAAAAAGACGATTCTCTAATGTTATACTCTATTGCAGTCGGGTAATATTTCAAAAGAATCCCTTCTGACAGAGGCAACATCTATTTTTCCCAGTTGCCACAATCTGATGTTTTGTAGCAATTATAAAGCACAAAAAGAAAATGTATGATTATATAGCTGGTAGTGTTGCAATTAAAAATACCATGGAAATTGATAAGGTAGATAGAAATGCTGGAGAAACTCAGCGGGTGAGGCAGCATCTATGGAGCGAAGGAATAGGTGACGTTTCGGGTCGAGACCCTTCTTCAGACTGATGTGGGGGTGGGGGGGAGCGGGAAGAAGATAGGAAGAGGCGGAGACAGTGGGCTGTGGGAGAGCTGGGAAGGAGGGAGAAAGCAAGGACTACCTGAAATTGGAGAAGTCAATGTTCATACCGCTGGGGTGTAAACTACCCGAGCGAAATATGAGGTGCTGCTCCTCCAATTTACGTTGGGACTCACTCTGGCCATGGAGGAAGCTCAGGACAGAAAGGTCGGATTCGGAATGGGAGAGGGAGTTGAAGTGCTGAGCCACCGGGCGATCAGGTTGGTTATTGCGAACTGAGCGAAGGTGTTGGGCGAAGCGATCAATGTAGATGAAGATCGCTTGAAGTCGTGCTGGTGATAGCTGGAGCTAGCAATATTCACACCATAATCCACCAGATCTAAATATCTTACTCAATATTTACCGTGACTGTGGCTTATTTGGAGATGAATGAATGAATACTTTATTCTCCATGTGACAAGTCACAGTGAAACTCTTTGCTCGCATAACCAAGGTAGACAAAAATGCTGGAGAAACTCAGCGGGTGAGGCAGCATCTATGGAGTGAAGAAATAGGCGACGTTTCAGGTCGAGACCCTTCAGAAGGGTCTGAAGAAGGGTCTCGACCCGAAACGTCGCCTATTCCTTCACTCCATAAATGTTGCCTCACCCGCTGAGTTTCTCCAGCATTTTTGTCCACCTTTGATTTTCCAGCATCTGCAGTTTCTTCTTAAACGCTTGCATACCCAAGGTATGCAAATAGACACCACATAAAGGGCACTTACAAAGTTACAAAGTATCCCCGTGCCAGGTCCCCCTTTGTTCTCCCCTCCCCCCTTGTTCTGAAGGGTGCTCCTAACAATCAAGATTTTTTTAATCCCGCTATTTTATTTGTTGTCTGTACATATTTAGCTCAGCCTTAGGCACAGTCTTATGGTTTTATTTACAGCTTTTGACTTGGTGTGTAGCTTTTAGAAATGGTGATAAACCTGACTGTGACTTCAACGCCCATAGAAATCTCGATAATATTTTTATCAAAAGCATCTTATCAATTTCCTGGTCAATTCGTCCCTTCCCACCCAAACCACCCCCTCCCCTGGTACTTTGCCTTGCAACCGCAGGAAATGCTACACTTGTCGCTTTACCTCCCCCCTTGACTCCATCCAAGGACCTAAGCAGTCTTTCCATGTGCGGCAGAGGTTCACCTGCACCTCCTCCAACCTCATATATTGCATCCACTGTTCTAGGTGTCAGCTGCTCTACATCGGTGAGACCAAGCGTAGGCTTGGCGATCGCTTCGCTGAACACCTCCACTCAGTTCGCAATAACCAACCTGTAAATTGGAGGAGCAGCACCTCATATTTCGCTTGGGTAGTTTACACCCCAGCGTATGAATATTGACCTCCAATTTCAGGTAGTCCTTGCTTTCTCTCTCTTTCCCCTCCCCTTCCCAGTTCTCCCACAGCCCACTGTCTCCGCCTCTTCCTTTCTTCTTCCCACCCCCCCCCCCACCCCCACATCAGTCTGAAGAAGGGTCTCGACCCGAAACGTCACCTTTTCCTTCGCTCCATAGATGCTGCCTCACCCGCTGAGTTTCTCCAGAATTTTATCTACCTTTCATTTCCTGACAGATTAGTTTTTCATGTTTTTAGTTTAGATAGCTTAGAGATACAGCATTGAAACAGGCCATTCTGTACAGCTCATCCATGCTGACAAGATGCCCCATCTAAACTTATCCCATTTACCCGCATTTTGCCTATACCCCCCTAACCCGATCTTATCTGTGTGCCCATCTTTTAATTGACTGTTATTCTACCTGCTTGAACTATCTCCTCTGGTGGCCCATTCCATACAGCCACCACGCTCTGAGTGAAAAAGTTGTCCTTCAATGTTACTATTAAATCTTTCCTCTCTTACCTTAAACTTATGTCCTCTGGTTCTTGATGCCCCTACCTTGGGTAAAAGCCTTTGTGTATTCACCATATCAATTCCCCTCATGATTTTATAAACCTTTAGCCTGATGGGCCCGTCCCACTTACGCGACTTTTTGGTGTGACTGCCGGCACCCGTCATAGGTCATTGCAGGTCACCGAAAATGTTCAACATGTTGAACATCCAGCGGCGACCAGAAAGACGCTACGACTCCTTGGGTGACTGAGGAGACGACTCACGACCGTACAGGCGACACCCTGGTGACATCGCAGGGCGAAGACTGTATGGTCGTGAGTAGTCGCCCAAAGAGTCGTACCTTGTTCTGGTCACCGCTGGATTTCCAATGTGCTGAAAATTTTCGGCGACCTGCAACGACCTATGACGGGTGCCGGAAAGTCGCCGAAAAAGTTGCGAAAGTGGGACAGGCCCATTTGCCTCTTGCACTCTAAGGAAGAGTCCTCGTCCTAAGTCCCAGCTTCCCCAATGTTTCTCCCTATAGGTCAGGTCGCCAGGTCCTGGCAACGTCCTCATAACTCTTCTCTGCATCCTTTCCAGCTCAACGACATCCTTTCTATAGCAATATACAGTAGCAGTACTTGATGGAGTAAGTGTGGAATGCAGCATAGACGTCCCATTGTAATTCAATAGCCCATGGCACCAGCAAGACATCAGGCAGATGAGATATATGAGCACAAGGAAAAGGAGAGAAGGAAACTGAGACAGCCCCTTGCTGCTCAAGCTATGTGCGAGGAATTTAACTGCCCATGAAGTCTATATCCCCCAACTCAGTACGAGTGCACTTTAAAGAACTGAATATACCATGTGGTATAACTTATGATACACTATTGTACCTCCTGTTGCTATTAAGAGTCATATGTCCTTGGCCCACGCTTGGTGCAAATGCAGTTAATAAAATCAGTGCATTAGTTATTTGAAGAGGCTATGAAAATATGCAACGACTCTGATTTTTAGTTTACTTTTGGAGTGGCACAGCAGCAAAATTGCTGCCTTACAGCGCCAGAGACGGGGCTTTAATCCTGACCGGGTGCTGTCTGTGTGGAGTTTGTATGTTCCCCCTGTGACCGCGTGGGTTTTCTCCGGGTGCTCGAGCTTCCTCCCACCTTCAAAAGACTTGCAGGTTTGTTTCCTTAATTGGCTTCTGTAAATTGTCCATAGTGTGTAGGATAGACCTCGTGTACGCAGGTGATCGCAGGTCAGTACGGACGCAGTGAGCCGACGGGCCTGTTTCCACGCTGTATCTCTAAAACTGAACGAAAACTAACACACTTGAATTTTGAGACTAAGTAGCATGGAACTGAGATGGGAATAAGACTGAGAGGGATGTGCTGCTGGGTGCTGGCATTCGTGTTATGACTGTGTAATGTCTCTTCGGGCTGCCAGACCAATGCTACTTCTTGCTCTTTGACTTGGACTGTGACCTGCTTTTTTTTCGAACTTTTTTCTTTCTTTTTCTTCCTGTCCTTTGACCGAGCATTGGGACTGGTGGACCATCCTCGCCTCCGAACTTTCTTCTTTTCCTTCTCTTCCGGTCCGCAGTTGCTCCTTGCATGGAGAGTGGTCTCAGTGGCTTGACTCCTGCCATTTTTACTTCTGACACCATGTAATAACCCGGTTGTGACTAGCACAATAAAGAGACGTCCGACACCGACGACATCTTGTAAGACGAGCTTTATTTCCCACTCCAAAAACAGAAGCTTCCAGAAGGTCACTCGTCATCAGTCACGAGGCCACTGGCAAACTCGCCAGCTTTTACTCCTGGCCTCAAGAGGGCACTGGCATTTACATTACAGATTGTTTTATGTTATGGGGTAGCTCACCAGACATATCCTGTGAGGACATGAGATTTATTTCTGCGTCACTAGAATAAGTGTGTTTCTAGGCCCTGGAGAAGTCAGCAGTCAAAGCTGACTTCACAGCTTGGTTTGGGAACAGCTCCATCCAAGACCGCAAGAAGAAATTGCAGAGAATTGTGGACGCAGCCCAGGCCATCACACAAACCAACCACCCTTCCATTGACTCCATTTATACCTCAGCAAGGCCAGCAGCATAATCAAGGAGCAGTCACACCCTGGCCCCTCCCTCTTCTCCCCTCTCCAATCGGGCAAAAGTTATAGAAGTGGGAAAAAGCACACCTCCAGATTCAGGGACAGTTTCTTCCCAGCTTGTCATGAGGAATAGTGAAAGGCTTGGATAGAGTGAATGTGGAGAGGTTGTTTCCACTAGTGGGAGAGTCCAAGACTAGCGGTCATAGCCTCAGCATTAAAGGACATTCTTTTAGGAAGATGAGGAGAAATTTCTTTAGTCAGTGGATCTGTGGAATTCTTTGCTACAGAAGGCCAAGTCAGTGGATAATTTTAAGGGAGAGATAGATAGATCCTTGATTAGTACGGATGTCAGAGGTTATGGGGAGAAGGCAGGAGAATGGGGTTAGGAGGGAGAGATGGATTTGCCACGATTGAATGGTGGAGTAGAC
The DNA here is from genome assembly GCA_038087875.1 of Malacoraja senta. Lineage (NCBI taxonomy): Eukaryota > Metazoa > Chordata > Chondrichthyes > Rajiformes > Rajidae > Malacoraja > Malacoraja senta. The sequence goes on from CM075979.1 coordinate 3,216,489, forward strand.
ATGATGGGCCGAATGGCCTTATTCTATTCCTTATGACCTTATGAGCAGTTATCAGGCGACCGAACCATCCTACCACAACTAGAGAGCAGTCCTGAACTACTATCTACCTCATCGGGGACCCTGGGACTATCTTTGATCATCCTTTACAGGCTTTGCCTTGCACAATGTTATTCCCTTATGATGTATCTGTACACTGTGAATGGCTCAATTGTGACCATGCATTGTCTTTCCGCTGGCTGGTTAGCACACAGCAACATCGGGACACGCGACAATAAACTACACTAAACTGAACTCAGTTGCAGTCACTCCCTGCCGAGGTCTTCCAGTGGTGCTCCTTAGTGTTCTCCTCCCCCTTCTCTTTCCTACCGCACCGGCCTTTGCTGGGCACATACATGTGCCCTTGAGTGAGTTTGGAAACTCTGTCCATCCCCTACAGCCATTGCTTGTAGCTGAGGACAGGCTGCAGTGAGGAGGGTGCCTTTAAAGGTTGATTACTTTTTCAGATGGCTGCATGGTATATTGTTGCAGACATGAGACTGTGTGGATGCTGGTTTTATTGCCAGCTTCTGGGTGCTAGCCACCGCCTGTCTGAGTTTTCAATGTTTCACACATTTGTCACATATTTGCTGGATTTCACGAGGCGAATGCAGACTTTCAAAGTCACGCATGGTATGTACTGCGAAGATGTTGCTCCTAGTTTTGCCTTCCCACCAGCCTTTTGTGCATCTGTGTAGGAAGGAACGGCAGATGCTGGTTTGAATCGAAGATAGACACAAAATGATGGAGTAACTCAGCGGGACAGGCAGCTTCTCTGGAGAGAAGGAGTTTGTGACATTTTGGGTCGAGTCTGAAGCATGGTCTCGGACCAAAGCGTCACCCATTCCTTCTCTCCAGAGACGCTGCCTGTCCCGCTGAGTTACTCCAGCATTTTGTGTCTATCTTTTTTGTGTCTGCCTTGCAGGGTGCTCTTTAAGATGGTGACACTTTTCCTATGATTATAGTTATTATAGGTCCCTGTACCGAGGTACATGTGACTATTAATAAAGTTTCATTAAATCATTGAATTCTGATCAAAATATCTCTGTAAACCTTGAGCCCTACTTGCTATTTGAATATATTACTCATAATAGCAGATTTCAAGCATAATGAAGGACGAGTCTCACCCTGGTCACTCCCTCTTCTCCCCGCTCCTATCAGGCAAGAGGTACAGGAGCATCACCTATCCATGTTCTGAGACTCTTTGCATCATTCCTAGTTACATGCAACAATAAAGTATAATTGAATCGTTGAATCCTGATCAAAAGATCTCTGCAACCTGTGTAGATCTTCATGGGAACAATCAGGGTGAAGATTGCGTAAAATACTCTTAAGAGTATATTTTTACAACCTCACATTTTGTAGTTGGTCACCTGATTGGAGTGTTGGTGCCAAACGCTGCACCAGTTAGAACATAGAATGTAAATGGCTTACCCCTTATTCTTAAACTGTGGCCCCTGGTTCTGTCAGGTTTTGTGTATCGAATAAGAATGACGTCTAATTTTTTAACAATAGTGTTTTCTTGCTCATTATTAACTGAACAGTAATGTCTCAAAAATGGGGTTCATCATATTTGATTCGGTAAACGATACACATGCCCCTGATAGTACAGATTAAATTGCACATTGTTCCATCGCAGAGATGCTAACCCAAACCATCTTATCAAGGTGGAACTTAACATGGTATGATTAGGTCATATATATTAGCAATAAATTAGCATTTAGTTCAAAATTTATTTTCTATTTCTATATTTTTTTAATGAATTGGATTTATCGAAGGTAGACACAAAATGCTGGAGTAACCCAGCGGGACAGGCAGCATCTCTGGAGAGAAGGAATGGGTGACATTTCGGGTCGAGACCCTTCCTCAGACCCTTCATCTCGACCCGAAATGTCACCCATTCCTCTCCAGAGATGCTGATTGTCCCACTGAGTTACTCCAGCATTTTGTGTCTACCTTCGATTTAAACCAGCACCTGCAGTTCTTTCCTACACAATTGGCTTTATCTTTATCAATTAATGAAGATAGCACCATTTTCCAGGGTCATGAACTTTCCAGGATTAGTTTATTATACGAAAGATTGTGCAACCTTGATATAAATATGGTTCTTAACTAATGAGAGTAAATGGGTTTAAATTATATATACATAACATTTGACTGTGATGATTGAATGGTTGAATTGTGCACTCTTTGGTCAATAGTGAAGGACTAAGATGAACTCCTCCAACTTGGTCTGTGTCATATACATTTAGAGTGGATAGAGTGGAGAATTTGGATAGGAAGTCAGGGGTGGGGCTGGGCAGACATAGAGATTAAGAATTGCTTTTATTCATTATAAATCCTTTATAAAATCTATAAATCTTTGTTGCCGCCCTTTAGTTGGTGACCCTTTGCATACCTTGGGCATGCAAAACAAATAATATCACTGTGACTTGTCACATGTGACAATAAAGTATTTATTCATTCATTATATTTGCCGAGGTGATAACAGCTTTGACAGAATAATCATTGGATTAGAAATGACACTTTTACTCAGAGGTTAACTTTGGTGACAGAAAATTATAAACATTAATAAACAATTGAGATGTTGGTGCTGACAGACCAACATCTTGCACTTCACTTGACACTGCACTTGCTGCAAACTGGAGCAATAAACACTTGCTAAAGAAACACAGCAAGTCGAGGAGCATCTCTGGCAGGAAGAAATTCCTAATGTTTCAGGTCAAAACATAAGGCTTCAACCCAAAACACCAGCAATGTATTTCTACCCCACGAATGCTACTTGAGTGGTTGAGTTGCTCCAGCTCATAGGTGATAGGAGTAGAATTAGGCCATTTGGCCCATCAAGTCTACTCTACAGTATCTCTCCCTCCTAACCCCATTCTCCTGCCTTCTCTCCATAACCTCTGACACCTGTATCAGATACTGGATTAGAAATTAGCAATTCAGCTAGTTGCTTGAGATTTATGTGCTGGCATGCTTCAGGAACTGTGAAGGTTTAACCCTGAATTCTAACTTGGACTCGCTGAAGTCATTGTTCTTAGCTTGAGCAGCGTGCAATCCAACTCCTTCCCATTTGTCATTCAGTTTCCATTAGCAGAAGTTGTGTTGGAGGCCAACTTGATATACCGCCAAATCAGTGCTACTGGTTCAGACTTGGAAGCACTCACTAAATAGTGGAACTGCAAACCTAATTAGTTCCATCAGTCCCCGACAGCTTTGAGGATCAACCCCCCCTGCATGCTAAGATGTATGGCATGCGGTAGGCCATAGCTGTGGTCACGACTGTAGATTCCAGGAGCAACGACCATCCCCCAATCTCTGCCCATCTTTCGTTCACACACTCCCTCTCTCTCCCTCACTATTCTCTTCACCACACCTTCTCCTTGGTTAGTAGTCTAGTAAATTTGCAGATTATATGGAAATTGGTGCAGAGTGGACAGTGGAGTATCTATTACCTTGCTTGCTTATCCAACTTGGAGTACCCCAAAGGCCTTCCATGTAAGCCCCTAAACTTTGCCTCCTTCTGATTAACATTTTCTAAACCCTACCTTGCCCCAAGTCCTGACATTGTCCTCCCTCTGTCCCAGTAATGTACCCCAATTTACGAAGACCTAGAGTCATACAGCGTGGAACCAGGCCCTTTAGTCCAACTTGCTACTTGAATATTTCTACTTACAATAGCAAATTTTCAGCATAATCACAGATGAGTCTCACCCTGGTCACACCCTCTTCTCCCCTCCCCCATCAGGCAAGAGGTATAGGAGCATCACCTATCCATGTTCTCCAGAGATGCTGCTAAGTTACCCCAGCACTTTGAGTCTTTTATTGTATCAACCATTATTTGCAGTTTGTAACCCCGCACCCCCCCCCCCAGCCCTCTCTCGTGCGTGCCCACCCTTATTGTCCTACTAGTTCCACTGTTCGCATCCTTGTATCCCTGTCATAAGCACATTTTCCCCAGCCAACAATGGACCATTATGGACTCTACCCTTCCTGAGGTCATCTGTTGCCGGCCCCGTTTTATAGACAATAGACAATAGGTGCAGGAGGGGCCATTTGGCCCTTCGAGCCAGCACCACCATTCAATGTGATCATGGCTGATCATCCCCAATCAGTACCCCGTTCCTGCCTTCTCCCCATATCCCCTGCCTCCACTATATTTAAGAGCCCTATCTAGCTCTCTCTTGAAAGCATCCAGAGAACCCGCCTCCACCGCCCTATGAGGCAGAGAATTCCACAGACTCACCACTCTCCGTGAGAAAAAGTGTTTCCTCATCTCCGTTCTAAATGGCTTACTCCTTATTCTTAAACTGTGGCCCCTGGTTCTGGTCTACCCCAACATCGGGAACATGTTTCCTGCCTCTAGCGCGTCAAAGCCCTTAATAATCTTATATGTTTCCATGTTTTGTTCTGGCCTTCTCCATGTTTCAGTCCGAAGAAAGGTTCCGACCTGAAACGTCACCCATTCCTTCTCTCCAGAGATGCTGCCTGTCCCGCTGACTTACTCCAGCATTTTGTGTCCATCTTCGGTGTAAACCAGCAACTGCAGTTTCTTCCTACACATTTTGTCTGCTCCCGAGCTAAGAGTCCAATTGGCCCATTGCCCGAGCAAATTCTGGACGAGTGATTGTTTTAACGTTTATACACATAGGGAAACTAGGGAATATTGTTGTTCAGCAGAATCTATGCAACACTGCACACAAAACACAGGGAGTTAAGGTGCCACTGCAGCAAGTAATTAGGAAAGTAAATGGTCTGAAGAAACAGTATTTCAAGGGGATTGGAGTTGCTGATATCAAACAGAATTTGATGAGATCATGGTATTGTCAAGCTGGGAAGGGTACAGAGAAGATTTACGAGGATGTTGCCAGGACTAGAGGGTCTGAGCTATAGGGAAAGTTTGAGTAGCGCAGGAGGATGAGGGATGATCTTATAGAGATGTATAAAATCATGAGAAGAATAGATCGGGTAGATGCACAGAATCTCTTGCCCAGAACAGGTGAATCGAAAACCAAAGGACATAAGTTTAAGGTGAAAGGGGAAAGATTTAATAATAGGAATCTGAGGGGTAACTTTTTTACACAAAGGATGGTGGGTGTATGGAACAAGGTGCTGTGATGTATGTGATATAATTAGCATATGTTATGTCTTGTGCGAGGGGACGCATGCGCTGGGGGAGACTCAAGGTGGCATCCTGGAATAAAGAAGCTTGTTAGTTTACTCCCGTATCTGAGTGTTATTTTAAGTCAGTTCCAAGCACCCAAATACACAACAGCTGCCAGATAATATTAAACCTGTGTGTTCGGGTGATCGATCATCGGCGTGGACACAGTGGGACGAACAGTCTGTTTCTCTAAACTGAACGACAAAGGTTAGTGTCAAAGAGTCATGAACTCCATTTCATTGGATGGACACAGACCGATTTCTACGACAAAGTAACCCATTTGGAAAATAATCCACCCACTAGCTTTAGTACCCAGACCCTCCACAGTAGATGATACTACATGTGTACCATATGCTGGATGCATTGCAAAAAGTGACAAAAGCCTATAGATGTCACCTTCTGAAGATAGACACAAAGTGCTGGAGTAAGTCAGCGGGTCAGGCAGCATCTCTGGAGAAAAAGGATGGGCGACGTGTCCGGTTGGGACCCTTCTTCAGACTCAACAATTCAGAAGGGTCTGCAAATTCTCCATATTTGTTGCCTGACCCGCTGAGTTTCTCCAGCATTTTGTGTCCACCCGTTGCTATAAACCAGCAACTGGAGTTCTTTATTTCTACATCTCAGCTTCTGAAGATGTGAACTTCACCTCCTTAAGGACAACACCAGCGAATGCATTGGAATTTAATTGCTTCAGTCACACAGTATCCTAACATAAAATAAATAACCAGGGTGTGCCAACCACGTTTCAAGAAGGTGGTGCAGCAACATGCATTCAAAAGGGCAGCAAATAAAATACAATGTAAGCAAACTCGAGAATATGTATTTAAAAGATAATATATATATATATAGTAGAAACAAAAGTAGAAAAACATATGGCACTTCAAAGTTCTGACGTGCTAGAACCAGTTTTCATCGGCTTGTGAGTGTATGAATGGTCAACAATATACAGAATATTGCAACTGATAAAAGTCGTCTAATTGCAGAGACACAGATTCAAAGCAGTATGTCCTTGGCAATTGGGAAGGAATTTGATAGGAATTTGAGAAATTCATACTGAGATAATGTTCTTATATGTTGATTTAAGTTTTTTTTCTTCCCCCTAAAATGGGCAAAGTGCTTTTGTTTGAGATCATTGCAATTTTTGGCAGCTACATTTTTTTTTCAATAGAACAATGAAACATTATTTGTCCAGGGTTCCATACTCGAGTCTATAACAAGAAAAACAGTTTCAGCGAAGCTAAGCTATATCAGAGTGAATGTTACATACATTAACTTTTGATGGTTTTACCATTCCTTGAAGCACCCTGATGGTTTGTGCTCTGCTGACTCATCGTGAATCATGTCTGCTATCCCAGACACAAAAAGATTCTGGAAATCAAGGTTAAATTATGTTGCTATCTAACTCAACAAATTGAAAATACTCCAGTCCTCTCTGTTAAAGGTTATGTATCGGCTGCAATAGTTAGGTATTTATATAACCAGGATTGACAGTATTCTGCTACTCCCTGCAGAGATTATTTTTCATATAGATATATATATATATCCTGGAATTTTGGACAATGCCAGGTTATTAAATCACCAGCTTCCACTTACTGTCAGAATAAGATGACAAATTCAGCTGCTTATGGATTAATAGTTGCAAAACTAAAAGAACAATTAGAAATTAGATATAGAAGCAATTCTTTAGTCAGAGGGTGGTCAATCTGTGGAATTCATTGCCCCAGAAGGCTGTGGAGGCTGTCAATAGGTATATTTAAGGCAGAGATAGATAGATTCTTGATTCGTACGGGTGTCAGGGGTTACAAAGGACAAAGGACATTTATTGTCACATACACCAATTGGTGTAGTGAAATTTGAGTTGCCATTTGCAGCACACCAATAAAAATAAAACACAACATTAAAGAAGAATAGTAAGATTAAACGAGAACTTACCAGTTTGAGGTTTGATCTTTATTTTATGAGGAGTTACGTTGGTGATTACGTGAAGAACCCCGTCAGGGCGCATGCGCGTCAATCTTCAAAGCAGCGGTATGAAATCACAGACAACACCATAATTGAAGTAACATATTAAGATGATCAACATGAGAACTACCATTATGACCTTTTTTCTATGAGAGTGGGTTGGGCGTGGCGGGCACGTAATCACCAACGTAACTCCTCATAAAATAAAGATCAAACTTCAAACTGGTAAGTTCTCGTTTAATCTTACTATTTTACTTCGGAGTCACGTGAGTGACTACGTGAAGATTTTAAAGCTCTGTGATTTTTATGCCGCAGATCAAAATCCCGGCTTCTCACTGCATCGATTGACTCTGAGTATGATCAATAATGCTGTAAACATGACATTGCATATGATGCAAAAACAAAACAGTTTTATTTTTTTGGTCATAAAACAACCAATAAACCCTCTTAATGTAGGGGCAACAAACGAAACAGAATGAAACAGTATTGAAAACAGACTTTAAGCAATAGCAACAGCACTCAATATTGAGTTGGCAAACAGCCCTCCATCGGCAATCGGCCGATGGTAGTATTGCTGAAACACAAGTTCATTTTTCCAACCTGCGGCTTTTAATATATGGTCGATGGGAACGTCCATCGCCCTGGCCGCGGATGTTGCTACTGCGCTAGTGGAATGAGATGTAAACACATAAATGTTAATTCCTGTCTGAACCAACTCTTGCTTTAACCACCTTGAGATAGTCTGAACTGCCACTCTTTTATGTTGGCTTCTTGTCACTGAGAAATAATCCTGTTTCTTCTTGTCTTAAAGCCCTTGTGGCTTCAATGTAATGTAACACACGTGTCCTTACACATAAACATGGAGCTGTAGGATATGCTGAGAACACCATCTTAAATCCTGTCACACCTGGCCTGCTTTGTTTGAGCAGGTCAGAAATATAAAACAACATTCTCTGTATTCACTTCCATTCTCTGGAACTGAAGTTTTTGCGAAGTCTGCACTCTCTGTACTGACACCAATGCCATTAGCATAGCCAATTCAGCAAAGTTATAGACGTGACAGGGACCCAATGACGAAGCATGTTAAGAACAACGCTTACATCGCAGATTACCATATACGTAGGCTTAGGCGTTTTGGAATTAAAGATTCCTTTCATCAACCTAGATATGAGAGGGTGAGATCCTATACTTTGTGTCCGTGTACCTATTACAAGATATGCCGACAAAGCACTTCTAGCTGTATTGATAGCACTATAGCTATGACCCTCATCATAATAAAGTGTAGATAAAACTCTAACACATTTTCAATAACTACAGTATCATATTGAATATTCTTTTGAACACAATATTGTTCCCATTTTTTTTAATTTTTTTTTTCCCCATTAGTCATATACTGTTTTTGAGTACTGTTTCTCCAGGCTGCAGTGAGTATATCCACCGTTGGCCTAGAAAGTCCTCGACCAATGTAAGGCATTCTTAAAACCTGCAAATTAACAGATCCATACCATCACATAACGGATGAACTTAATGCGTTACTGGATGCTCCAGCAAATTCCTACTGTTTGGAATCAGCAAAAAGAGGTTGGATCGCTATCTGTAACATCAAAGGGAACCATGGTTGAATCAGGCAATTTGGTATCACCAAAACCCCTGAAGCGGCATCCTGCTTGATTTTCTCAAACACCGACCTATGAGGCAGAATGGTGGGAAAATGTACACAAACATATCATCCCAATTTAGTGAAAAAGCATCAATTGCCACTGCCCCTGGATCTGGTGCCTATGAAACATATTTTGGCCTTCCATATAGAAGTACTATGTTCTTGAACACATCCTGGTTCCACATCCACTCTGTGTTATGATGGAATTTTCGTGAGCTGCCATCTGGTACTACATTAAGTTTCCCTGGCAGATAGATAGCTCCAATCCAACTCTCTCTATCCCTACTCCAGGTCCAATTGTATTTGCCAACCTGTCACATGATAACGATTTGATTGCACCCATGTGATTCATATCAGCAACTGCTGTAGTGTTGTCTATTTTGCACTGCACATGCAAACTAGTTTAGTTAGTGCCATAAGCCTTGAGTCCATAAAATACTCTTGGTTAATTCCCATGTTTGCAGAAGCAATGTTCATCTGTCTCCACAGCTGGATCTTGTATCAGTAGCACCCTACCCAAGTGCTCTGACATCTGTCTGCAAATCATGGAAGCTTGGTCCAATAACACTTTGGAACTACTAGTGGACACATGCTGAATCCACCATTGTACATCAGCAACAGCCTCTATTGATAGAAGCATAGGTCTATTATAATGACCCCAATGTATCCTCAATGCTTGTTCCTTTGACCTTTGTAATTGTAGATAATAAAGTGGCCATATTGAACTGCTGGAAATGCTGCCAGCCATTACCACAGCAGACTTGTCACCTGGCTAATTGAAGGCTGTGTGTCAGCAATTAACTCGATACAGCTCTTAATTAGCTCTACCCTTTTTTGCCTGGGCAAGGTCACAATGATGTTGATTAAGTCCATTGTGAACCTAGTCAATTTGTGTCACAGGTATAAATTTAGATTTCTCTGGATAGCTTATAAAGCCCAATTAAAAAATGTTTTTTACCAACTGCCACTGATGCTTCAGCTGTTTCCTTTGATTGTCCTACAATCAAGATATTATCTAGAAACGCCATGAGCACATTACCTTGACTTCTCATCATGCCTAGAATAGGTTTTAACAACTTTGTAATCCCTCTAGCAGCTGAAGACAAACCATTAGGCAGTGGATTGTATTGGCATAATTGCCCCATCCAGCTGAATTTTAAATCTTCTATCCTGCAAATGAACAGACACTGAATCCGCATCTTTAAGATCTCCTTCACAAACGTTTCCATCTTAAAATGTCTATACCGTACAAAAGGGTTAAGACTATTCAGGTCCGTATAATTCTGCATCCCCCCATCCTTTTTTGGTCTGGGAAAGATATTGGACACAAACTGATGGCTTTGGTAAACTGCCTTAGCAATTACACCTTTATTACATAAGCTTGCAAGTTCCAGCTGAACTTCCAATTGTTCAGTGATACTGAAGTCAAACTCCTTTTGGAACATGTTGCATGGGTAAATCAGAATTTGCATTAAGCTTTATTCGATGCCCTTGAATAACCTTCAGTATAAACATATCTGAGGTAAACATTTAAGTGTATCACATTAGATCTGTCTACATGAGAACCAGACCCTCTTACCTCCTTACCACCTGGCATTCTTCCCCGGCCTTGAGCTGGATATCTCACCTCCGTGGCGGTGCTACAGCCGAACGCCAACTGCGCTGCATCGTAGCTGGACTCGTCCCTTGCCCGGACCAGTCTGCTCCCTTATAGGGATACTTCCGCTTTGGTGAATATGTGGCTGCCGTCTTAGCCTCCTCCTCCAGCTCCTTCACCTGCTGTGCGAAATCCTCGCCAAACAGCTGTGCCGGTTGCAATGTGCCAGGCTGGCAGAGTGAAGCATATTTAGCATTGATGGCTGGTCTAATCGCAGTCTTGCGGAGGCAGTTGATCTCAAAGTGGGCACTCCACAATATCGCCTTTTGTTGTAATTTGTCATGGCCTCTCCATCCACCATCCTGGCAAAGCTCGTTATACCAGATGCCAGCAACTTTAAAAATATGCTGGAGCTTCACATGCTCCTGGGCTCTCATTAGTATGCCCATCTTGCCCCAATTCTTCCTGTTCCCAACAGGAACTTTTAACAGTCCACAGTTGATTGGGGCTTCATACTTCGTTACTGTCTCATCCATTGTCAGCTCCTGTAGCTGATGTGAGACTTGGTAATTTATGCTGGTGGCAAGTTCCTCACCCAGAGGCTCACTAGCGTCCGACGACATGGCAAACCGTGCTGCACACGGTGTCAGCTCTGACAGCTGCCTGCCCTCCCTTTGGAAGTCGTCAGACTCGGGGTCAGAGCGTATCTGCCCTTCTGCACTCACCTCTTGCAAAGAGGGTGCTTTCAAGCAGGCCTCTACTAGGCACTGCCAGCGGAGCCGTCCCCACGGCCTCCCGCCTGCACAACTCCTCCTGGAGTGTGGCTTTATGAAGCAGGCCTCTCCTAGGCACTGCCAGCGGAGCCTTCCCTAAGGCTTCCCGCCTGCCCAACTCCCCTAGAGTGTGGCTTTGTGAAGCAGAACCTCTTCTAGGCACTGCCAGCGGAGCCTTCCCTATGGCTTCCCGCCTGCACAACTCCTGGAGCGTCTCTGTGGAGCAGCCCCTGTATGAGTTGCTCCTTTTGGATAACCGCTGGGGAACGGTATCCTGTCCCCGACGGGACTCTCGTGGCCCGACTCTGCGGAGTCTATAGCCCTGACAGACTTGGCTTATGCCGACCGCCCGACTGGCGTTGGCTGTGTACCCGGCTGGGCACTTTGCCAAGTCTGTCGCCGCACCGCTACCGGCTTGCGACTCCCCCGAGGTGACAGGCTGCCTTTCAGAGACTGCGTCCCACAGCTCTCTCTCTCCTTGTCGGCAGCAGCCTGCACCTTTTCCTTGTTCCTGTATGTGGGAAAAAAACACACAGAAACAATGTCTTTACTTTTCTCTAACTCCTCCAAAGTCTCCCCGACTTTGGTGGAGCTGTAATTACTCACCTTGCAGGAGGAGCTCCGTGCTCCTGCTGCCGTTCTCACCAATGTGTCAGACGTAATGACGCGCATGCGCCCTGACGGGGTTCTTCACATAGTCACTCACGTGACTCCGAAGTAAAATTTAACATTAAACATAAAAACATCCCCCCACAATGGTTCCCACTGTGAGGGAAGGCAGCAAAGTCCAGTCCTCTTCCTCTTGTTCACCCCGTGGTCAGGGCCTATTTGAGGCCTCTGCAGTCGCCACAACGGCGGCCCGGTGTTTCAGGCCCTCTCGCCGGATGATGGTGCTCTGGCGTCGGAAGAACATTCTTCAGCGGGTTGGAGTGTCTGGAACGGCCGCTTGCTGCCAGAGACCACGGTTCCCGAAGTCCACAGGCCGCGCTGGTCGGAGCTCCGACACTGGAAATCTCGACGAGGGAACCCAGGCTCCGCGGTGTTTAAACTCAGCGCCGCCCGCAGCTGGACGCTCCGCAGACCTCACAGCTCCGCGATGTTGGAGTCGGCGGACTCAGCACTCCGGAGCTTACCACACGGCGGCCCTCAGTAAGGCATCGCCCACTCCGCGATGGTGCTTCAGCGCTGAGCCGCCGCCGAAGATGAAGATTCTGGCCGGTCCCAGCAGGAAAAGCCGCTCCAGTCCAGGTGGTAGGCCGCGAGGAGGGGGCGGAGATGCAGCTCGGAGGAAAGACGCATCCCGCCCCCCCCCCACCCCGCACATAAAAAGACTAGACCTCCAAAACAAAACTTTTTAACATACTAAAAATTTTTAAAGGGTGAAAGGACGAACAGCTGCAGGCTGGGCAGCCATACTTGACGGCGCCCCCCACTCACTGGTTATGGGGAGAAGGCAGGAGAATGGGGTTAGGAGGGAGAAATAGATCAGCTACGATTGAATGGCAGAGTAGACTTGATGAGCCGAATGGCCTAATTCTGTTCCTTTATGAACAACTAAGCCATGCACGATAAACTTCAGATATACTGTGATTATCTCTATAATACTAAAACTCTTCATCTTGTTTGTGGCTGTGTGTGTGTCAATATCTGGTTAATTCCTATTTTCTTCCAAACGCTCGGTCACAGCCTTCCCATTTTCACACATTCTACTCACATGTTTCCCGTCGAGGCGATAAACATCTTCCCGTCGCATTCCACCTACATTTCTGAAGTTTTTAATGGTTTAGAATTTAAAAAAGACGAAAACTTACCTTTTTCGGAAAAAAAACCCCGAATGACGTCACAATGCACTCGCAATGCAGGACTGGACACTCGGGGAGGGAGGGGCACTCCAGTGCTCACGTGGCGGCAGTGCCCAGTGGCGAGGGTAGTGCCGTGGGGCCTGGCTGGAGCAGAGCCTGGTGCTCGAGCTGGACTGAGAGCCGAGCCCGGGGTTTGGGACGAGGCCGTGACCGGGGTCGAGAAGGAAGCCGCCGCTGGTCCGGGATCAGGGACGAGTCCGGAGATGAAGTCGGGACCTGGACTGCAGCACTGGCGGAGGCCGAGCTGACGGCTGGAGTCTACAGTACAAGAACCAGGCCGAGTTCCAGGCCATGTCACTGCTCTACGACCTGGGTAGGTCCTGGGGCAGGGAATGGGAATGGGAGTGAGGGGAGGAGGATGAGGGAAATAAGGAGGAGGGAAATGGGGTGGGGAGTGGGGTGGTAGAGGAAGATGGGGAGGGGTGGAGGAGATGCCCCCTCCCTATCTACCCTCACTCCTATCCTCTCTACCCCCACCCTCTCTAGCCCCCTTCCTCTCTACCCCCTCCCTCTCCCTCCCTCGCCCTCTCCCTCTCTACCCTCCTCCCCCCCGAATCTACCCCCTCCTCTCCCTCTCTCTTTACCACCCTCCCTCTCTGCCCCTCTCCCTCTCTACCCCCCACCCTCTCCCTCTCTACCTCCACCGCTCTGTCTCTACCTCCATTCCTCGCCCTCTCTACCCCCCTCCCTCTCCCTCCCTCGCCCTCTCTCTACCCTCCTTCCCCCCGAATCTACCCCCTCCTCTCCCTCTCTCTCTACCACCCTCTCTCTCTCTACCACCCTCCCTCTCTGCCCCTCTCCCTCTCTACCCCCTCCCCCTCCCCCTCCCTCTCTACTCCCCTCCCTCTCGCTCTCTACCTCCACCCCTCTGTCCCTACCATTCCTCGCCCTCTCTACTCCCCTCCCTCTCTCCCTGCCTCGCCCTCTCCCCTCCCTTCCCCCAAAGCTACCCCCTCCTCTCTAACCCCTCCCTCTCCCACTCTACCCCCTCTCCCTCCCACTCTACCCCCTCCCCCCTCCCTCTCTGCCTCCCTCCCTCTCTATGGAATGAAGAGGGAGGGTGAAGAGGAGGAGGAAGGAGTGTTGGGGGATGAGGAGAAACGAGCCGTGCCTGTGCAGTTGGAGGCTATGTGTGAGTGGTGGAATTTTGCGTCGGGGGAACAGGTGAGTGGTGGAATCTTGAGTTGGGGGAGCAGACCTGATGGGTCTGCACTTGGTCTAGCTTATTTATAAACGATGCATCTTTGAATTTTCAGTGAGATGCTGAGTTTCAGTATACTGCTAAAAGTATACAGTTAATCCTCACAATAACGAACCTCTATATAACGGATTTTGGTTACAGCGGACAGGAGCTCCCTCACTTCCACCAGTTGCCAAATGAACAGGCGGCAGCTTTTGGTGGCAGTAGGTTTTGAGAGCGCGCAACATGAAGGCGGCGTGAGTATCGGGCCCATCCCCGGCGCACTGCGTGTGGGGCCAGGGCCTCTGTGGCTCCCTAGCCTGGGAATTCCTCCTGGTTTAAACCCCAACCCCCCCCCCCCCCCCAATGCCACGTTTCATCCCTCCCAGCCTTGGGCTAAACTTCACCCCCATCACTCAGTTACAGCAGTTTTGTGCAGTTCTAGTCGCCCCCAATTACAGGAAGGATGTGGAGGCTTTGGAGAGGCTACAGAAGAGATTTAGCAGAATGCTGCCTGAATTAGAAGGCAAGGTCGGACAGACTTGGATTGTTTTCTCTGGAACACCAGTGGTTAAGGGTAGACCTTATAGAAGTATATAAAATGATGAGGCACTTGGATAGGGTAGGCAGACAGAACCATTCGCCCAGGGTGAAAATGTCAAGGACAAAAGGGAAATGCTTATAGTTGAGAGGGGCAATGTTTAAAAGAGATTTTTACACAGAGGGTGGTGGGTGCCTGGAACGTGCTGCCAGCAGTGGTAGTGACACCAGATACGATAGTGGAATTTAAGAGTCTTTTAGATAGGCACGTGGATATGCAGGGAGAGGATACAGGCATATGGATAGTGCAGGCAGAGGAGACTAGTTTAACTTAGCATCATGTTTGCATCAACATTGTGGGCTGAAGGGCCTGTTTCAATGCCGTACAGTTCTGTGACTAATCACCAAGGTTTTCCAACACAACACTGGAGTTTGGTTGGATGAACTGGTAAGGTGAAGCATGCCTTGAATCTGGAGTTCACATTTCATGTTAAAAAGGACATGCTTTGTGGCACAGATCTCCCATCAGGTCACCTGCAAGATATTGGGAAATTTGGAAGTCGAGTCCCCGTGGGTGATTTTGAGCGTGATTCAAGTGACTATGAAGCTAAAACAGTGTCTGGGCAGTTCCCAACCAGTGCTGTCTAAAGAGACAACAGCCTCCTTTCATTACTGCTACAAAGCATGGGAAGGCAGAACACAAGAACAAAGGAAACAGAAGTAAGATTAAACCATTGAGCCAGTAACTTTGTGCTTCCCCACAGTCACATATCTTTCAAAGACTTTTTCAGCAATGGTCTATTTTTTTTGTTGCTTTATACAGATTGAACGATTAGAACTAAGTCCCAGTTTGTAAAATGGCAACATTAACTTGACTATATTATCCATTCCCATGCATTACATTGTTAAAACATCATTCTTATTTGGATCATGGAATAGCTCATTTATTTCCACTTGTGGACACGATGGTAAGATGGATCATCAGATCAGTACTGGAAGAGCTTAAGATTTAAATTTGAATGAAGGGGGTCTCAGCGCTGGGAGGGTGGGTGGGGGGGGGGGGGGCACCTGCGGCACTAGGCAGAGGTTGGGACTCTTTGGTGAACTTTTATAACTTTGGCGGCGCCAGACGTGGCGATTCTTATGTACTGCCTCAGTGAGGTATGCTGTATGATTCTAGAGTCACAGAGTCATACAATGTGGAGTCAAACATTCGGCCCAACTTGTCCACACCGGCCAACATGTCCCAGATACACTTGTCCCACCTGCCTGCGTTTGGCCCATATCCCGTCCAATCCTGTACTTTCCATGTATCTGTCTACAGGGCCTGTCCCACTTGCATGCGATTGCATGCGTTTGGCGCGACCAAACGTG
This sequence comes from Malacoraja senta, assembly GCA_038087875.1. NCBI lineage: Eukaryota > Metazoa > Chordata > Chondrichthyes > Rajiformes > Rajidae > Malacoraja > Malacoraja senta. The sequence goes on from CM075979.1 coordinate 3,232,640, forward strand.
GTCGCTTGAGGCGTACGGGCACCGTATGGCTGCGCGGGGCCGGTCCCACTTAGAAGCGCGGAGTTGTGCGAGGCTTGTCGGCGTACGCAGCGTCTTGACGGCGTACGCCTAGCGTGTGTCGTTGCGCGATGATGTCACCGCCTGATGCCGTGCGACGCCCAAATTCAGTCGGCCCGCCTCCTGCCCAGCTGATTGGTAAGTATGACGCAAATGGCGTCACGCGCGAACTTAGAGCGAACTTCGCATGAACTCCGCTTCCGTTTGGTCGCGCCAAACGCATGCAATTGCATGCAAGTAGGACAGGCCCTTAACTGTTTCTGAAACGTTGGGATAGTCCCAGCCTCAACTACCTCCTCTGGCAGCTCGTTGCATACACCCACCACCCTTTGTGTGAAAAAGTTACCCTTTAGATTCCTAGTAAATCTTTTCCCCTGCACCTTAAACCTATGTCCCCTGGTTCTCGATTCACCTACTCTGGGCGAGACTCTGAGCATCTACCTGATCTAGACCTCTACTAGGTTGTATGTGAAACAAATAATTTCACTCTACCTAGGTACATGTAACAATAAAATATAATTGAATCATTGAAAATTAAGTGTTAAGTCTGATTCTCATTACCATTTCATGCAAACTAGAAAAAATAAATGCACTATCACAATATTTGTTTCTGTGCCACAGGGAAACACTAGTGTCCATTGAATTTAGATTTACTATCTAAATGACATCAAGTTGGGAAAAGGGGAAGTACAGCAGGATCTGGGGGTCCTTGTTCATCAGTCAAAGTAAGCATGCAGGTACAGCAGGCAGTGAAGAAAGTGAATGGCATGTTGGCCTTCACAACAAGAGGAGTGAGTATAGGAGGAAAGAGGTCCATCTGCAGTTGTACAGAGCCCTGGTGAGACCACACCTGGAGTATTGTATGCAGTTTTGGTCCCCTAATTTGAGGAAGGACATTCTTGCTATTGAGGCAGTGCAGCGTAGGTTTACGTTAATTCCCGGGATGGCGGGACTGTCATATGCTGAGAGAGTTGAGCGGCTGGGCTTGTATTCTCTGGAATTTAGGATGAGGGGATCTTATTAAAACATAAGATTATTAAGGGTTTGGACAAGCTAGAGGCAGGAAACATGTTCCCGATGTTGGGAGAGTCCAGAACCAGGGGCCACAGTTTAAGAATAAGGGGTAAGCCATTTAGAAAGGAGATGAGGAAACACTTTTTCTCACAGAGAATTGTGAGTCTGTGGAATTCTCTGCCTCAGAAGGCGGTGGAGGCAGGTTCTCTGGATACTTTCAAGAGAGAGCTAGATACGGCTCTTAAAGATAGCTGAGTCAGGGGATATGGGGAGAAGGCAGGAACGGGGTACTGATTGGGGGATGATCAGCCATGTTCACATTGAATGGCGGTGCTGGCTCGAAGGGCCGAATGGCTTACTCCTGCACCTATTGTCTATTGAATTTGTCTTTTGCAAAAGTGAATCTAAAGGTTTACCCGAATGAAGAGAATCTTTTCTCCAACACGATACCGTCCCTGAGAAAGTCGCTCGACATAAAACTTCTGTGGACATTTGCAAGGAGGATCTTCTGAAATCTGTTTCACCTGAAATGACATTCACCATATTAAAAATCATATCGCAGAGTAGGAATATTTAACATGACAATTATTTCATACACTGTAAATGGCTCGATTGTAATCACGTATTGTCTATGCTGACTGGATGGCATGCAACAAAAGCTATTCACTGAACACTGCACGTGACAATAAACCACACTAAATTAAAAAACCTAAACTAAACTAGAGTCATGGAGTCATAGTGCGTGAAAACAGGCCCTTCGGCCCAACTTGCCCACACCGACCAACATGTCCCATCTACTCTAGTCCCACCTGCCTGTGATTGGCCCATATCCCTGTAACCTGTCCTATCCATGTACCAGTCTAACTGTTTCTTAAAGTGTTAAAGAAGGAACTGCAGATGCTGGAAAATCGAAGGTACACAAAAATGCTGGAGAAACTCAACGGGTGCAGCAGCATCTATGGAGCGAAGGAAATAGGCAACGTTTTGGGCCGAAACCCTTCTTCAGTCTGAAGAAGGGTTTCGGCCCGAAACGTTGCCTATTTCCTTCGCTCCATAGATGCTGCTGCACCTAACTGTTTCTTAAATGTTGCAATAGTCCCAGCCTCAACTACCTCCTCCGGCAGCTTGTTCCATACATCCACGCCCTTTGTGTGAAAACGTTACTCCTCAGGTTCCTATTAAATCTTTCCCCCTCTCACCTTAAACCTATCTCCTCTGGTTCTCGATTCCCCTGCTCTGGACAAGAGACACAACCGATTGCTCTCATGATTTTGTCCACGGGATGAGTGTAGCTTCAGTAACTCTATGGAAACTCAACATCACACAGGATATTGCAGCCCATATAAAAGGCATATCATTCCTTCACTCCCCACCACCTTTGCACCACCCGTAGGCTGCACCACAGCAAGTAACCAACACTCCTCAGAGATGTGTCGGAAGGAACTGCACATGCTGGTTGATACCGAAGGTAGACACAAAGTGCCGGAGTAAGTCAGCGGATGAGGCAGCATCAGGAGAAAATAGATGGGTGACGTTTCGGGTCAGGACCGTTCTTCAGACTGGACTGAGGGGAGAGATTGCTCAGATAGCACCTGTGAGGATTGCGATTGTTGACTTTGAATACCATGATCATCAATCACCCAGATCAGGAAGAATGCCTCTCAAAGATGAGAACAATGACAGACCAATGGAGAAGATCTAACTGCCTACTTGTTACTTTGAGAGCAGTTTTTGATTTGTTTTACTTACAGCATCATCGAGTAGCTTCCCTGCACTCTTCTTCCCAGGGGATTTAGTCGGAGATGGAGAGGGGGGTGGTGTAGAATGCGACTCTTCCTGTTCAATTTCTTTTTCTAATTTGACCAGTCCTGAAGGTTCGACTCCAAACCTGGATGGCAAATGAAAACAGTTCATGTCATACAGTATGTTGTTAATAAATATGTTGATCAATGAATTGAGATACATACATTTAAGATTCCACTTTCAAGAAAGGTAGTTCGAGAAGATGGGTCCTGACCCAAAACATCACCTATCGTAAGGTCATAAAGTTGTAAGTGATAGGAGTAGAATTAGGCCATTCGGCCCATGAGGTCTACTACGCCATTCAATGGTTGATCTATCTCTCCCTCCTAAAGGGCCTGTCCCACTGTACGAGGTAATTCAAGAGTTCTCCCGAGCTCTCCCCTGATTCGAGCTCGTATAATGTACGTAGCGGGTACGTAGGAGCTCGTGGATGTCACGTAGCGGCTCGTACGAATAACGGTAGGTACTCGGGAAATCCGGTAAACTCGTGACGTTTTTTCAACACTAAAAAATGTCCACGAGTAAAAAAAATACTCGTGATGAAAAAAATTGTTACATTTTACTTGTACGAGCCCCTACGTAATCGCTACGTACATTACACAAGCTCGAATCAGGGGGGAGCTTGGGAGAACTCTTGAATTACCTCGTACAGTGGGACAGTGTGGCTAAAGAGATCAGGGGGTATGGAGAGAAGGCAGGTACAGGATACTGAGTTGGATGATCAGCCATGATCATATTGAATGGCGGTGCAGGCTCGAAGGGCCGAATGGCCTACTCCTGCACCTATTTTCAATGTTTCTATGTTTCTATGACAGGCCTTTAACCCCGTTCTCCTGCCTTCTCCCCATAACCTCTGACACCCATACTCATCAAGAATCCGTGTTCTCCAGAGATGCTGCCTGACCCCGTTGAGTTACTCCAGCACTCTGTGTCCTTTTTTAGCTCAACCTTTATTTGATTGTATGGACTGGTATGGCGTTTGTGCTGAAGCGTATGATTTTAATTTAATTGTTTTTATTTATATGCAACGATGGCCAAAATTCACATTAACTTTGAAACCTCAGTGATACTGATATGATATACATTCCACGGGGATGGAAGCAATTATACAAAAATGTGCAAGCTGGAGAATAAAATGGTTCACAGATTTTAAACCTCATTGTCAAATTAATGATGGCTACATCATAGACATTTCAACTGAAGCGTTAAAATGTTTTTTTAAGCTCAAGATGAAAACGGGACTGCATTATGTTTAACAATGTCGCAGTGGCAACATTATTCCATAGTATAGAGAAAAAATATCATCTGTTTGCTTTTGATAATAAACTGTATGAGCAATTGTAGGGTTACCTCACACCAAGATGTTGTTTAGTTTAAGGTAGACAAAAATGCTGGAGAAACTCAGCAGGTGAGGCAGCATCTATGGAGCGAAGGAAATAGGTGACGTTTCGGATCGAGATCCTTCTTCAGACTGATGTGGGGGGGGGCGGGAAGAAGAAAGGAAGAGGCGGAGAGAGTGGGCTGTGGGAGAGCAGGGAAGGGGAGGGGAAAGAGGGAGAAAGCAAGGACTACCTGAAATTGGAGAAGTCAATGTTCATACCGCTGGGGTGTAAACTACCCAAGCGAAATATGAGGTGCTGCTCCTCCAATTTACAGTGGTCCTCACTCTGGCCATGGAGGAGGCCCAGGACAGAAAGGTCGGATTCGGAATGGAAGGGGGAGTTGAAGTGCTGAGCCACCGGGAGATCAGGTTGGTTATTGCGAACCGAGCGGAGGTGTTGGGCGAAGCTATCGCCAAGCCTATGCTTGGTCTCACAGATGTACAGCAGCTGACACCTAGAGCAACAGATGCAGTAGATGAGGTTGGAGGAGGTGCAGGTGAACCTCTGCCGCACCTGGAAAGACTGCTTGGGTCCTTGGATGGAGTCAAGGGGGGAGGTAAAGCGACAAGTGTAGCATTTCCTGCGGTTGTAATGGAAAGTACCAGGAGAGGGGGTGGTTTGGGTGGGAAGGGACGAATTGACCAGGGAGTTATGGAGGGAGCGGTCTCGGCGGAAAGCTGAAAGGGGAGGAGATGGGAAGATGTGGCCAGTGGTGGGTTCCCGTTGGATGTGGCGAAAATGTAGGATTATCTGGTTGTATGTGACAGCTGGTAGGGTGGAAGTTGAGGACAAGGGGGACTCTGCCCTTGTGACGAGTGGGGGGGATGGGGAGTGAGAGCAGAGTTACGGGGTATAGAAGAGACCCTGCTGAGAGCCTCATCTATAGTAGGGGAGGGGAAACCCCGTTCCCTAAAGAATGAGGACATCTCCGATGCCCTGGTTTGGAACACCTCTTCCTGGATGCAGATGCGGCGTAGACAGAGGAATTGAGAGTAGGGGATGGAGTCCTTACAGGAAGCAGTGTGGAAAGAAGTATAATCCAGATAGCCAAGGGAGTCAGTGGGTTTATAGCAGATGTCGGTCAGTAGTGTCACCTGCGATGGAGAAAGTGAGGTGTAGAATCGGTAGGGAAGTGTTGGAAATGACCAGGTGTATTTGAGTGTTGTTTAGTTTAGTTTCGAGATACAGCATCGAAACAGGTTCTTCAGCCCACCGAGTCCACGCCGACCAGCGATCCCCGCACACTAACACTATTCTACACACACTGGGGGACAATTTACAATTAAACCAAGCCAATTAACCCGCACTTCTTTGGAGTGTGGGAGGAAAGCGGAGTACCCGGAGGAAACCCACGCAGGTCACGGGGAGAACTTACAAACTCCGTACTGACAGCAACCCGTGGTCAGGATCGAGCCCGGGTCTCTGGCGCTGTAAAGGCTGCAACTTTACCGCTGCACCACCGTTTCTTTGAAAGCTCCGGACAAACACAGGGGCTTGTGCTTAATAAATCTCTTTCAAAACCAGCAGCATTTTAGTTTATTAAGGCCACTTAAAGAGGGTAACAAACAATAGCTCCACATAGTCAATCGACAGTGGGGCCATGATAGATCTTGAGACTGGCAGCTGAAGTGACATGAAGAAGGGGTTGCTGATGAAGCTCCTGATTCCAGTTTATTCTTTGCGCTATGGTACCCTTTTTACGACACCCTCCAGCAATTCCTGTAAGAACTGGTGGTTAAGTAGCTTAAGGACACGGTTTCCTGCTTGGTGCCTGAAATCAAGGCACACAGCCAATGAACTCCCTGACCATCTGCTTTGTTCAGCTTTGAAAATGATGGGGAGAAACACCTGCCAGTTCCTTTGAAATGCCACTGGAAGAGTCTACGTATTAACTCTGCTGGATTAAGAAATGTCATAAATATCGCAACTTCTAACCAACATAAATGCACTGTCAGAAGCCGTTGCATAATTATGCAAATTGTTTGTTTGCACTTATAATACAGAATTACAATGCATCTCCTAATTTCACTTCCCCAGTCCAAACAACCGATTATACATCCATTACTGAAATGAAGTTTAACATATGTCCTGGTGCCTCTCTCCATTATTGAATGCTAACCAAAATGGCTTTGACATATGGCATTGATTCAAGCATTTCAATCTGCTTCTCACTGCAGCTGAAGTACAGAGTGGATATCCTTCTTTCTATCCATTAAAACAGCAGCCTGACAATGGCACAGCACGGCCATACAATCTAGATCTACAATTTAGTCATGGAGATGTACAGCCAACCTTTTTAAGAAAGAAAAAAAAAATCAATAGATTGCAGACAATACTGCCATTTGAGACGATGTTTATGATCACTTATTCTATATGCATTAGAAGAACAAATTGAAGGAATCACAAAGTGCGGAGGAAGGAACTGCAGATGTTGGTTTACACCGAAGATAGACACAAAATGCTGGAGTAACTCAGCGGGTCAGGCAAGCATCTCTGGCGAAAAAGAGTAGGTCATGTTTCGGGTCGGGACCGTTCTTCAGACTGAGAGGAGCCCTGACTCTGAAGAAGAGTCTCGGCCCGAAAAGTCACCTTTTCGTTTTCTCCAGAGATGATGCTTGATCCGCTGAGGAAATCAAGAACCAGAGGACATAGGGTTAAGGTGAGAGGGGCAAGATTTAATAGGAACCTGACTAGCAAATGTATTGCTCAGTGTGTGTGTGGGTGTATGGCGTGAGCTGTCAGACGAGGCAGTTGAGGCCGGTACTTTAAGAGCATTTAATAGACACTTGGGCAGGTACTGGATAGGAAAGGTTTACCCGGCATATGGTACAATCTTAGATGGGGCATCTTGGTCAGCATGGATGGGCTGGGCTGAAGAGCCCATTTCTGTGATGGAGGACTGTATAAATACAAACTGAATTTACATGTAGTAGTCTTATGTCTTAGTGTTGTGGTTTTAAAAAAAATTCTACTACATTATGCAGCTACTTACAATATATATTAATGATTTGGACGAGGGAATTGAATGCAACATCTCCAAGTTTGCGGATGACACGAAGCTGGGGGCAGTGTTAGCTGTGAGGAGGATGCTAGGAGGCTACAAGATGACTTGGATTAGGCTGGGTGGTGGGCAAATGCATGGCAGATGCAGTATAATGTGGATAAATGTGAGGTTACCACTTGGTGGCAAAAACAGGAAAGTAGACTATTATCTGAATGGTGGCCGATTAGGAAAAGGGGAGATGCAACGAGACCTGGGTGTCATGGTACACCAGTCATTGAAAGTAGGCATGCAGGTGCAGCAGGCAGTGAAGAAAGCGAATGTATGTTAGCATCATAGCAAAAGGATTTGAGTATAGGAGCAGGGAGGGTTCTACTGCAGTTGTACAGGGTCTTGGTGAGACCACACCTGGAGTATTACGTACAGTTTTGGTCCCCTAATCTGAAGGAAAGACATTCTTGCCATAGAGGGAGTACAGAGAAGGTTCACCAGACTGATTCCTGGGATGTCAGGACTTTCATATGAAGAAAGACTGGATAGACTTGGCTTGTACTCGCTAGAATTTAGCAGATTAAGGGGGGATCTTATAGAAACTTACAAACTTCTTAAGGGTTGGACAGGCTAGATGCAGGAAGATTGTTCCCAATGTCGGGGAAGTCCAGAACAAGGGGTCACAGTTTAAGGATAAGGGGGAAATCTTTTAGGGACCGAGATGAGTAAAACATTTTTCACACAAAGAGTGGTGAATCTCTGGAATTCTCTGCCAACTACGAAGGTAGTTGAGGCCAGTTCATTGGCTATATTTAAGAGGGAGTTAGATGTGGCGCTTGTGGCTAAAGGTATCAGGGGGTATGGGGAGAAGGCAGGTACAGGATACTGAGTTGGATGATCAGCCATGATCATATTGAAATGGCGGTGCAGGCTCGAAGGGCCGAATGGCCTACTCCTGCAACTATTTTCTATGTTTCTATTTTCAGGTTGGACTGCTGAGCCCGTTTCCATGCTGTGCGACACTATGACCACATACTTCAGTTTAGTTTTGAGATACAGTGCGACAACAGGCCCTTCGCCCCACCGAGTCCATGCTGACCAGCGATTCCTGTACACTAACATTATCCTACACACACTAGGGAGAATTTCCAATTTTACCAAAGCCGATTTACCTACAAACCTGTTTGTCTTTGGAGTGTGGGAGGAAACCGGAGCACCCAGAGAAAACCACGCAGGTCACAGGGAGAACGTACAAACTCCAGACAGACTGCACCCGTGGTCTGGATCAAACCTGGAACCCTGGCGCTGCGAGGCAGCAGCTCTACCGCTGTGCCACCGTGATGCCTTAACTGCATTAAAATCCATGATCACAGTTTTATCCAACGACTTAACTTGTCGATAAACGCTAGCTTTTTTAATGTAGCTATTTACACTGTTTACTGCGCCATTTTTCTTTGAGTCATCCACAAACTTCGATACATTACACTCGACCCTGTTATACATTATTAATAAATATAGTGAATAATCTATCCTTACAAAACAACATGGTTCATTTCCAAGTTGATTACAAAGACATTTTCCCTGTGCAGTCTTCATGAGCAACCAATCTAACCAGGTTAATGATACTCCATCAACTGCATAAACCTTAGTGATAACGGACGATAAAATGTGGAACCTTATTGTCAAGCTATTTCCCTGCCAAATTTCCATTTCCCCCCAAATCCGGTTATACTTGTTAAACATCCTTCTCAAATGTCTTTATTGTGAACGAACAGCAGTGTAGACCTTGTATACCTTGATTTATGTCGAACAAAAAAATGTCGTTTGTTTATTTTACTGAAGTTGTATTTTAACTTCACTTCACATGTCACTGCAAACAGAGCTCTTCTTGGCAGCAAAGTTAAAATAACACCTCAACATTTACACTGCATTTTGAATATCTTTACATCATGAGTATGAAGTTCGTCAAGAAAATAAAAACACTTCTCTCAGCAGAGACCAAGTTGCGGTTTTAAACCTGAGCAGAGTTTTTATTTTTCTTTAAAGACGTCATACCTTTGATACGAAAATATTCAAAATCCAATGTAATTTGGCCACAAGAAGGCTTTGTTGTAATGAATCAATTCTCTAGTGCCAGTCTCAGAGCAGCAGCACAATTTAACCAGAACCCAAGCTATTGTTCCTTAAGTGAGGCTGAAATGCTGAATTGTTAGTTTTTCTTCATTTCCTTTTGGTAAAATAGTACAACTACAAATGATAACTAATCTGGTTATCAATCTTCCTTCAGGCATCCACAGAATGAAAAGATAGCAGAGAAGGGATCAAATCCCAAAATGTGATTAGAAAATATAATGGATGTTTTTGTACATTAGTCAATTCTATATTTAGTCATATAGAGTCATAGAGTGATACAGTGTGGAAACAGACCCTTTGGCCCAACTTGCCCACACCGGGGAACATGTCCCAGTTACTCTCATCCCACCTGCCCACGTTTGACCCATATTCCGGCAAATCCGTTCCATACCCACCACCCTTTGTGAAACAGTGACTGACCCCTCAGATTCCTATTAAATCTTTTCCCTTTCACCTCGAACCTATGTCAGGTTCTCGATTCACCTACTCTGGGCAAGAGACTCTGTGCGTCTACCTAATCTATCCCCTCTCATGGTTTTATACGCCTCAATAAGATTTCAGCCATCTTTCCCTGAATAAAACACAATCTACCCAAGTTTACTCTAAGCCAGGAACTATCTGAAGCACAGGATGTGTGACTTTAAACTTCCAGAGGTTGAATGCAAGCAGATGTTTGGTGTTCTTTGACTTTTGAAAGTGAATATAAGCAGGGGATTAGATTTTCAATCAACTTATCTGCGATGGGAAAGCTGTACAAACAGGAAAGGAAAAGACAGAGCACCAAAAAAGCGACCCAAGGATACCTCACGTTTGGTTTCAAGCTGGAAAAGTAATGCTTTTTAAATTAGTATAAGCTGGAGATGTGTTAAAATTCACAGAATGTAAAAGGCAAGTTTGAGAGATTCCTGTCAGGGCCAGTGATTCACATCAAAGGTATGCACAGTAACAGCTAGAAAATAAAAGAAACAGTTTGGTTTGGCTCATCATTAATGGTAGCTAGGGTGAAAAGTAAATAGGGATAAAACAATAACTAGTTTAAATCAGATTCGTCCAAATGCATTTCATTCCTGCATAAATGAAATTGGAGCTGCTTTCCTCAGCGACTAGCTCATGTGGCCCGTTTAATAAAAAGCCAGCCAGCATCGCCATGATTGCTTAAACTGGATATATTCCTTTCCTGTGTGTCTGGGGAGGCTGACATGTTGTAAATCTTGTTATTCTCACTGGACCTCTCCCTGTACCTGGCTTCACACTCACTTATTGCACTAAACAGTCTGCTTCTGTGCAGGAGCCTGCCGAGCATCATTTTATTAATGATTTAATTAACGCAACAATTTTTAATTGCCTCTTGTGCAGAAAACAAATAATTGGTGTCAATAAAAGATAGGCATATCTTCCAATTTTGCGATAAGCATTGTTTAATTTAGTTTAGTTTAGTTTAGTTTTTTTAAATATTAATCATGTTTCTCAGGGTATCTAAATTTTATTAGTTGTTTAAGATATGACTATCGGATGGAAGCCGCATACCAAATCTCATTGCACCTATGAGCAATGACAATAAAAGATATTATTATTATTATTATTAAAAGCAGAGCGGAAACAGGCCCCTCGGCCCACCCAGTCCGCACCGACCAGCGATCCCCCCACATTAACATTACCCTACACACACTGGCAACAATTTGACATTTGTACCAAGTCAATTAACCTACACACCTGCACGTCTTTGGAGTGTGGGAGAAAACCGAAGATCTCGGAGAAAACCCACGCCGGTCACGGGGAGAACGTACAAGCCCCGTACAGACAAGCACCCATAGTCGGGAACGAGCCTTGCTTTCTGGCGATGTAAGGCAGCAGCTCTACCGCTGCGCCACCGTGCTGCCCACATAAGAATGTGCCATTGAACAAGAAGGTTGAAGGTGAGGGGGGGGGCGAGATTTAATTGGAACCTGTTTTTTTTTAAACAAAGTGTGATAGGTAAATGGAACGAGCTACTGGAGGAGATAATTGAGGAAGGTACAATCACAACATCTCAGAAACATTTAGACAGGTATATGGATAAGATAGGCTTGGAGGGATATGGTCCAAACACAGGCAGGCAGGGCTACCTATCTACTGTTTGACCATTATCAGAAAGGAATTTCACACAGAGAGTGATGAATCTGTGGAATTCTCTGCCACAGAAGGTAGTTGAGGCCAGTTCATTGGCTATATTTAAGAGGGAGTTCGATGTGGCCCTTGTGGCTAAAGGGATCAGGGGGTATGGAGAGAAGGCAGGTACAGGATACCGAGTTGGATGATCAGCCATGATCATATTGAATGGCGGTGCAGGCTCGAAGGGCCGAATAGCCTACTCCTGCACCTATTTTCTATGTTTCTATGTTTCTATGAATTAAACAATTTGTTTTCCCTTAAGGCTCAAATCTTTTAAACTCTCTTTCTCAAAGGTCGGTAGAAACAATATCGACTTTAGGAGCAAATTCTTGATAAATAAAAAAGTTAACTGAGATTATGCATGAAAGATTTTAAAGGGGAGCTGAGGGAGTAGCACTTTGACACCGAGGATGGCGTGTACATGGAACGGTGGCGGTGGGTACAATTAGGGCATTTTAAAGATACTTGGACAGGTACACGGACGGGAAAGCTTTGGAGGGATTTGGGTTGAGTGGGACTAGCTTGGTTGAGCAACTAGGTCACATGGATGAGTTGTGCTGATAGACCCATTTCTGCGCTGTACGGCTCTATACATTCCATTTTCGGATTGTCATCATTGAAATTGTGTCTCTTTTTCTAGCTGTCACAAAAGTGCTCCACTGGTATTCTCATGGTGAGCAGTTTTGATGATGGTGATGCTAGGCTGGTAGCTTATTGTTCCCTTTGTTTTTCAAGCTCCCACAGATCCTCATTTGCAAGTTTGTTTAAGAAAGAACTGCAGATGCTTGAAAAATCGAAGGTAGACAAAAATGCTGGAGAAACTCAGTGGGCGAGGCTGCATCTCTGGAGCGAAGGAATAGGTGACGTTTCGGGTCGAGACCCTTCTTCAGTCCTCATTTGCAAGTGCTTCACCTAGAGCGGCACGGTGGCGCAGCAGAGTAATTGCTGCCTTACAACGCCAGAGACCCAGTTTCAATCCTGACTATGGGTGCTGTCTGTACGGAGTTTGTACGTTCTCCCCGTGACCTGCGTGGGTTTTCTCGGGGTGCTCAGTTTCCTCCCACACTCCAAAGACGTACAGGTTTGTGGGTTTGCAAATATCTCCTCTAGTTTTTTGACTGGTTATTGACATCAGACAAAAGCAACGAAGAACACCTTGCATCCAATGGAACAAACTGTTCACATGTGGAAGAAGCACTTTCACCATCTAGATAAATGTGGGATTGCAATCCACTGCCCTGGAAAATTCTCAGAAAAATCTGCACTTCTCACAAAATCTTGCTGTTTGAAGAGATGAATCATGTAACTGGATATATTACGAGTCAGAAGTGTGGCTTTGGCAACACAAATGAGGTTAGGGGATAGACAGGAGGGAGAGAAAGAGAAATCACCTTAACTGTTGCACAATCAGGAGTTTAATGTATCAAGAGGTGACAAATTCAGCCCATTTGGCCCCAAAATGAATGGTTCCTATCTCTGCTTATCTGCTGGAGGACATGGTTAGGCACCGTTTTGGGTTGGAATCCTTCCCAATCCACACTGTCACCTATCCATGTTCTCACGACATGCTATGTGAGCTGTTGGGTTACTCCAGCACTTCTTGTCTGTTTTTAAGTATGAAAAATAGTCTTTGATGAAAAAAAAATGACTTTTATATATTTTGAAATAGCTTATGGAGTCAGATGGAGCATTATCTTTAGAGTTAGGTCTGATTTCTTTAGGCTATAGAGATACACTGTAGAAACCAAGTCCACGGCGACCCAGCGATCACCCGGTATACAAGCACTATCCTACACACTAGGGGCAATTTATCACTTTTCTCCGAAGCCAATTAAGCTACAAACCTGTATGATTTGAGAGTGTGGGAGGAAACCAGAGCACCCAGAGAAAACTCAAGTGGTCACAGGGAGAACGTACAAACTCTGTACACAGCATCCGTGGTCAGGATTGAACCTGGGTCTCTGGTTGCTGTAAGAAGCAACTCTACCGCTGCACCTATGTGCGCTGCTCCTAATTTCAGGAAAGCCTAACTGTTGGATCCTTGATTGACCACTTTTTCACCCTTGACTTATTTGTTATATAATTTTATCGCATGCCAATGACTGCAGAAATAGTTTAATCCATTCGGCAAAGCTGCTCCATGGTCTTCTGTTATCTAGCATGGGATGTTGCAGCCTATGCAAAACAAATGGACCTTCCCTCAAGTCCTGCCCAAAGCAAGCATCACCCCGAATCTTGTCATAAGGTCAAAAGGAATAAGAGTAGAATTAGGCCATTCGGCCCATCAAGGGAGAAGGGAAGATGGCGGCGCACACAGTTGCAGCAGCTCAATGTTCTCCCGGTCGGTGCTTTGTGTTTTTTGTGTGCGCGTTGTCTGTTGTTCTGTGTACTTACTGTAGGGCGAACAACGTCTATGGCCAGCATGATCTCCTTAGGATTGGAGCTGGTCGCGAGCGGAGTGTGACAGCCGAGTTTGTCCGTTTACATAAGATCCCGGTGGACATAGCGAGGAGCCCCGGCTCTCCGTGGATTACCATCCCAGCGGGGAGGAGGCGAAGGCGGCGCAGAGAGAGAAGGCAAAAGCGAGGCTGCAGGGCCGGTGTGCTAGCCAGGCTACGGAGGCAGCCACTCAAACCACCGCTTCCCAGCCTGTTTCTCACGAACGCCAGATCCCTCGCTAGCAAGATGGATGAACTGAGGCTACAAACTGCAACTAACAACGCCGTGAAGGACAGCTGCATTCTGTTGATCACGGAGACCTGGCTTCATTCATTCATTCCGGACTCTGCTATCGAGCTAGCAGGCTACACCGCACAGCGTCATGACAGGACAAGAGACTCTTGTAAGAGCAGAGGAGGAGGGCTCTGTGTGTACGTGAACAACAACTGGTGTACTAACACAGTGATTGTAGACAGTCACTGCTCCCCGGACCTGGAGTATGTGACTGTTAAATGCAGGCCCATTTATCTCCCTAGAGAGTTTACTGTCATCATGATAACTGTTGTATACATACTACCGGATGCTAATGCTAACTCGGCTATCGGACATTTGTATGGTAGCACTAGCAGCCATCAGAGCACATATCCTGACGCTGTTCACATCATAGCAGGGGACTTTAATCACGCGGACTTGAAGGCAATGCTCCCCAAATTCTATCAGCATGTTAAATGTGCTACAAGAGGAGCTAACACACTGGACAAGGTCTACTCCAACATCAGGTTGGGCTACAGGGCTAGACCACTACCACACCTGGGCCAGTCTGACCATATGTCCCTGCTTTTAATTCCTGCATATTCCCCCCTCAGGAAAACTGCTCCTACCATCACAAAGACCATCACAACTTGGCCTGATGGCGCCTCTCAGCAGCTGCAGGACTGCTTCGACAGGACCAACTGGGATGTGTTTGAACACCAGGACCTGGAGGTGTTCACAGACAGTGTACTATGTTACATTAAAAACTACATGGACACTGTCACAGTGGACAAACGCATCCAGGTCTACCCCAACCAGAAGCCCTGGATGACCCGGGAGGTCCAGCGGCTGTTAAAAGAGAGGAACACCGTTTTTAGGTCTGGCGATAGGGCTTTATACAGCACGGCCCGAGCTAACCTAAAGAGAGGCATCAGAGAGGCCAAATCAGACTACAGAAGGAGGATAGAGGACCACCTGGACAGTAACAACAGCAGGCAGGTGTGGCAGGGGATCCAGTATCTCACCAACTACAAGACCAACCTTGGAGCTGCTGAAGGTGACGCCTCGTTGGCAGAGGAGCTGAACCTCTTCTTTGCTCGCTTTGAAGTGGAGCCACCAGAGACAGCCATATCACACCACATGGTCCACAGCAGCCTATCCCTCAAAATAGAGGAGCATGAGGTGAGGCGCACGCTGCGGGCCATCAATCCGAGGAAGGCTGCTGGACCCGACGGCGTTTCTGGACGCGTGCTGAAGGACTGCGCAGACCAGCTGGCTGGAGTCTTT
Organism: Malacoraja senta; assembly: GCA_038087875.1. Classification (NCBI taxonomy): domain Eukaryota; kingdom Metazoa; phylum Chordata; class Chondrichthyes; order Rajiformes; family Rajidae; genus Malacoraja; species Malacoraja senta. The sequence goes on from CM075979.1 coordinate 3,248,150, forward strand.
ACGAGGATTTTCAACCAGTCTCTGGCCCAGTCCACTGTCCCATCCTGTCTGAAGTCCTCCACCATAGTCCCCTTGCCCAAAAAAAACCACATTTCCAGTCTCAACGACTACCGGCCAGTCGCACTCACACCAGTGGTGATGAAGTGCTTTGAAAAACTGGTCTGGGGTCACATCACATCACTCCTGCCCAGAAGCTTTGACCCCCACCAGTTTGCGTATAGAGCGAATAGATCCACAGAGGATGCTGTAGCCACAGCCCTCCATGCTGCACTGTCACATCTGGAGCAGCGGGGGAGCTACGTGCGGATGCTCTTTGTGGACTACAGCTCTGCTTTTAACACCATTCTTCCCCACAAACTGGTGGACAAACTGGGGGACCTGGGACTTCCACACTCCACCTGCATGTGGATAAAGAGCTTCCTGTCGGGTCGCAGTCAGAGAGTCAGAGTGGGCCATCACACATCTACGCCTCAGTACCGGCTCTCCACAGGGCTGCGTGCTGAGCCCCCTGCTTTACACCATCTACACATATGACTGCACCCCCGCCCACCACAGTAACACCATTGTCAAATTCGCGGATGACACCACGGTGGTGGGGCTCATCTCTGGGGGGGATGAGTACGCATACAGGGATAAGGTGGAGCAGCTGACAGGGTGGTGTGGAGAAAATAACCTGCTCCTCAACACCTCAAAGACCAAGGAGCTCATAATAGATTACAGAAAGAAGAAAACAGACATTACACCACTAATCATCGATGGGGACTGTGTGGAGAGGGTGGCGGATTTCCGCTTCCTGGGAATCCACATTGAGGAGGACCTGACATGGAGCGTGAACACCTCTGCGCTGCTGAAAAAGGTCCAGCAGAGACTGTACTTCCTGAGGGTGCTCAGGAAGAACAACATCACCCAGAGACTGCTGCTATCCTTTTATCGGTGCTCAATAGAGAGCATCTTAACATACTGTGTATGCGTGTGGTACACCAGCTGCACAGCGGCTAAGAGGAAAGCGCTTCAGAGGGCTATTGACAACGCCCAGAAGATTATCGGCTGCCCTCTCCTCACCTTGGAGGACCTACACAGTTCCCACTGTCTCAAAAAATCCCAGAACATCATAAAGGACATTTTCCACCCCGGTCACTCCCTGTTTGAACTGTTGCCGTCAGGCAGACGGTACAGATCAATGAGGACAAGGACAAACAGACTCAAAAACAGTTTTTATCCCACAGCAATAACTACACTTAATGTAGCCACCAAATGAGCGCAGGAGTGCTACACACCAAAGGGACTGTGAAATCGACAGAAGAATGTTTTTTTTCATGTTATTTATTTTAGTTGTTTATTTTAGACTTTTGCTTTTAGATAATGTGTGAATGGTGCACTGACTGGTTGGCATTTTTTATTTCGTTGTACATGTTTACATGTTATAATGACAATAAAGTATTCATTCATTCATTCAAGTCCACTTCCCCATTCAATCATGGTTGATCTATCTCTCCCTCCTAACCCCATTCTTCTGCCTTCTCCCCATAACCTCTGACACCCGTACTAATCAAGAATCTATCTATCTCTGCCTTCAAAATATCCACTGACTTGGCCTCCACAGCCTTCTGTGGCAAAGAATCCCACAGATTCGCCACCCTCTGACAAAATACATTTCTCCTCATCTCCTTCCTAAAAAGATGTCCTTTAATTTATGACCTCTAGTGCTAGATTCTCCCACTTGTGGAAACATCCTCTCCATATCCACTCTATCCAAGCCTTTCACTATTCTGTATGTTTCAATGAGGTCCCCCCCCCCCCCACCCCCCCCTCATTCTTCTAAACTTCTTTTTAGAACTCCTTTTACTTCTTCTTGGAAAACTAATGCTTTAACGTTATGGATTTGGCCTGCTTCTCTTAGCATGTTTCTGTTGGGCAAACTGCACTAGGATCTCTTTCATTTATTAGCATCGAGCCTGGGCAGCACTCCACTAATCACGATATCCTGGACATTAATGTGCACTCGTCCCTTTCTACGGAAATTGCAAACAGATGATAATGCTGCAATTATTTTCAATATGTCACAACGCCAAGTTTCACTTGAGGTTCTTCAAATTTATTATAAAATATCTTCTAATCAATGTAAATTTTAGTTTAAAAAATAAGCTATTTATTATTTCTCACCATTTTAATAAAGAATACTATTTTCTATGATTATTGAACATACATTTATTTTAGGTAGGATATAATAGGCTTCAAAACATTGAGCACGTGGAATATGCAATAAAAAGGAACTGCAGATGCTGGTTTATACCAAGATAAGATATAAAGTGCTGGAGTAACTCAGTGGGTCAGGCAATATTCCTGGAGAAAATGGATAGGTGGTGTTTCGGGATGGGACCCTTCTTCAGACTGATTGTAGATCACAATCGGTCTGAAGAAGGGTTACAACCCCAATAGTCGTCTATCCATTTTCTCCAGAGATGCTGCCTGACCCACTGAGTTACTCCAGCATTTTGTGTCCATCTTGATCACACAAGGAACCTGCATTTTGTTTGAACTTTACTTTCAGAACTTTAAAAGCAAATAGCCACATGTGACGGAGTTTTTCAGATGGTGAGCCATCTCACAGCTATCTGATATGTATACAATGTTAAACAACCAGTTGATATTTTTACGTTGGGGACATTTATCTTTGGTAGCAGTGCAGTTACAGATATCATTTCTGCCCTTTGTGCTTCAGTATAAAGTCATCCTAATCCAAATTAACATTTTAATTGATTCCATTCTTGGGACTATCATCACAAGTAATGCAGCAGTTTAAGGAACAATAGATATGACCTTGCCGATATCGCCAAGAACTACTTTCCGACAAAAATATTTCAACTCTAGCCATGTATACATTTACCATGTTAGTTTAAAACCATGATGAAAATATTTTACATCTATAAATATGAGAGTGGTGGCACAGTGGCGCAGCAGTAGAGTTGCTTCCTTACATCACCTGAGACCCGGGTTCGACCCTGATTATGGGTGCTGTCTGGATGGAGTTTGTACGTTCTCCCTGAGGCCGCATGGGATTTCTCCAGCTGCTCCGGTTTCCACCCACACCCCAAAGACAAGTAGGTTAATGGCTTCAGTTATATTGTAAAATTGTCCCAGGTGTAGGATATTATTAGTGTACGGGGATCACTGGTCGGCACGGACTCGGTGGGCGGAAGAGCCTGTTTCCGTGCTGTATCTCTAAAGTCTAAAGTTTAAACAGAAGCAAATCCATAAAGAAAACACCTAGATTCAGAGGCAAGATAAAAATGGAATTTAAATTGAGGCCCTCTTCACTGTCACCACAATGACCTAAAGTGATAAAAATGTCATAAATAATTTTAAAATATCTCAGGCAGCAACTAATTCAAGAACTAATCAGGTACTATACGATGGTGTGGATTAACTTGACTCTATTCTCATATATTTCTGCTGACGTGAATAAAAAGGCACAGAGTGCTGAAGTAACTCAGCGGGTCAGGCAGCATCTGTGGAGAACATGGATAGGTGACGTTTCACAGAGTGCTGGAGTAACTCAGTGGGTCAGGCAGCATCTCTGGAGAACATGGATAGGTGACGTTTCAGAGTGCTGGAGTAACTCAAGGGGTCAGGCAGCATCTCTGGAGAACATGGATAGGTGACGTTTCACAGTGCTGGAGTAACTCAAGGGTCAGGCAGCATCTCTGGAGAACATGGATAGGTGACGTTTCACAGAGTGCTGCAGTCACTCAGCGAGTCTGGCAGCATCTCTGGAGAACATGGATAGATGATATTTTGGGTTGGGACTCCTTATTCAGTCTCGACCCGAAACGTTGCCTGTCCATGATCTCCACAGATACTGCCTGACCCGCTCCAGCATTTTATGTATTAACCACCATCTGAAGTTCTCCATTCCTACTGAATAAAATACACTTATGGTGTTATTGAACTCTTCACAATTTATTTCTGTAAGTGCATTATGGATTTGGCTACAAAGATAGACACAAAATGCTGGAGCAACTCAGTGGGACAGGCAGCATCTCTAGAGAGAAAGAATGGGTGACATTTCGGGTCGAGACCCGAAACGTAACCCATTCCTTCTCTCCAGTCATCAGTCTGAAGAAGGGTTTCGACCCGAAACATCACCCATTCCTTCTCTCCAGAGATACTGCCTGTCCCACTGAGCTACTCCAGCATTTTGTGTCTATCTTCAATTTAAACCAGCATCTGCAGTTCCTTCCTGCACATGGATTTGGCTACATTTGCATTGTGAGTATCTGGTGGGTAATGTGCATGAAAGATTTAAAAAGTAAGCATGCATTTTTGAATTTATTCCAAACTATGGGGTAATTTCTGATTGAAATGTTTTCCCAACCTGCAGCGAGAAAAATAATCCTTTCCAGTTTCTTTCCCTATTGTGGTTAGAAAAATTATTGTGACTATCACAGTAACTATGCCACATCATTGCATAATGAACAGCTGTTTAACCTGCACACAAGATGTTGCAGAATATGAACTTGAACATCGCATTTCTTTTTACATACTGCTCTGCTGCGGATGATATGAGCTCAGGTAATTAATCATTTCCGCCGAGACCGTTCCCTCCACAACTCCCTGGCCAACTAGTCCCTCCCCACCCAAACCACCCCCTCCCCAGGTACCTTCCCCTGCAACCGCAAGAGATGCAACACCTGTCCCTATACCTCCCCTCTCGACTCCATTCAAGAACCCTGACAGCCTTTTCAGGTGAAGCAGAGGTTCACTTGCACCTCCTTCAACCTCATCTACTGTATCCATTGTTCCAGGTGTGGACTCCTGTACATCGGCGAGACCAAGCGCAGGCTCGGCGATCGTTTCACTGAACACCTCCGCTCAGACCGCCTAAGCCTACCTGATCTCCCGGTTGCTCAGCACTTTAACTCCCCCTCCCATTCCAAATCTGACCTTTCTGTCCTGGGCCTCCTCCATTGTCAGAGTGAGGCCCAGCGCAAATTTAAGGAGCAGCACCTCATATTTTGCTTGGGCAGCTTACACCCCAGTGGTATAAACATTTACTTCTCTAACTTCAAACATGCTTCCCCTCTCTCCATCCCCTCCCCCTTCAGTTCTCCGACCTGTCTTAGACTACATTTTATCTCTGTACCGCCCACTCCCTTGAATCAGTCTGAAGAAGGGTCTCGACCCGAAACGTCACCCATTCCTTCTCTCCATAGATCCTGCCTGTCCCGCTGAGTTACTCCAGCATTCCATGTCTATCTTCGATTTAAACCAGCATCTGCAGTTCTTTCTTACATAATTAATAATGCAAATGTGTTCCATGTTTACATTTACATAGAAAGCAGGAAAATTTAATTTTACCTGGAAGCTATTCTCCCCAGCTCCAGCAAGCACAGGCACACCTCTCTGGGTTGTTTGTGAAGGACTGTCAACATAGGACACAAAAAACAATTATGATTTAATAACAAGCATTAATCAAAAGAACTTTATAAAAACATACATGCTGCAGTTAAGATGTAATATTTAAATTTTATAATTGCTGGCATTCAATTATTTTAAAATAATCATGTTTACACCATGCTTTTTAAATTTGTAACTAGGGGCTTTATGATGTAAAGTTTGTTTATCCAATTAACAAATCGGCAATGTTTTTTTTTTAAGTAATCAAGAGGATTGATGATGGTGGATGTTGTTCATATGAACTTTAGAAATGCATTTACAGTAGAAACAAGTCCTTTGGCAGGTACAATAAAAACACTGGGCGGCACACTGGCACAGCAGTAGAGTTGTTGCCTTACAGCGCTTGCAGCGTCAGAGACCCGGGTTGGATCCCGACTACGGGTGCTGTCTGTGCGGAGTTTGTGCATTCTCCCCATGACCGTGTGGGCTTTCTCCGAGATCTTCAGTTTTTCTCACTCTTCAAAGACATACATATTTGTGGGATAATTGGCTTGGTATGAATGCAAATTGTCCTTAGTGTGTGTAGGATAGGGTTAATGTGTGGGGATCGCTGGTTGGTGCGGACTTGGTAGGCCGAAGGGCCTGTTTCCGCGCTGTATCTCTAAACTAAACCTAACTAAAATTAACAACACTTAAGACATTTGGATTGGTACATTCTGTAGATAGGATGGGCAAAATGCAAGCAAATAGGACTATCTTAGATGAGCATCTTGATCAGCATGGACGTGTTGGGCCAAAGGGCCTGTTTCCATGCTGCATTATTCTATGTCATTGTATTTATGTTTTTGTGTAGGTTGCACAAGTTGCAATTTACATTTGAATTAAATCCATAGAACAAACATTATGAATTTAATCTATTTTCTCATATGGCTCAACTGAATGCAACAGAGTTAATAATACAAAGCAACAATATAAAAATGCTGGAGTACCTTAGCGGAACAGTCACCCATTCCTTCTCTCCAGAGATGCTGCCTGTCCCGCTGAGTTACTCCAGCATTTTGTGTCTACCTTCGATTTAAACCAGCATCTGCAGTTCTTTCCGACACAATCTAAAAATGTGCCTTCACTATCATAAAATTGATTTACAATCAGAATAAATACTCAAATTTCTATGACGAAGGATTCCCTTAAATGGCATAACGTCCCAGAAATGCAAATATTTTTTGGTCCTTTCTTATTTTCGAGCTAAACTATAGTTATGAATAAGCTTCCTGGAAATCAAGATAGTAGTATGTGAAATACTGGATATGATAGATGGGGAGATTAAATATCAAGAAGATGCCCAGACTGGGCAAAACGCAAGGACCTACTTCTCTGATCAGTGACATTAAATAACTAGGGTAACTGGTAGGTGGATTATAGGGGAGATGAGGAAAGGAAATCAACTAACAATGGGCCATTATGGACTCCACCCTTCCAGAGGTCATCTGTGGCCTACCTGTTTTGTTCTAGCCTTGTCTATCTTTCAGTCTGAAGAAACGTCACCTATTCCTTTTCTCAAGAGATGCTGCCTGACCCGTTGCGATGCTCCAGCATTTTGTGACTATCCTCGGTATAAGCCAGATTCTTAAGCCAGCTCTTTCCCGCACAAATCAATTAAGGTGGTGATTTCTGAATATAAGGGAGGGCAGGCATCTCAAGGCACTGGAGAAATATCACCAACATCGTCACTACAATATCCTGCAGGCACTGGAAGGATAAGCAAATCAACGTCAGTCCCTCTCCCGGTCCAATATAGGGACCTTTAGTCACACTGTCAGTTAGGACGGGCAGGCTAGGCACTAGGGTAGAAAAACAGAGTCTATTCAGAGCTCTGTTGTGGGACTAGATTATCGTCAACAACAGAAAAGGGCTCTTGGATGTTCCAAACCTCACTGAAAGAATGCTAAATCTCCACCGATTACTGAGAATCTCTAGCCCATTACCACTCTAAATAAATATGGTATTTGAGAACATTATTGCATTGCACACAGAAGTGGGAGGAGCAGACTGGCTGATATTAAACAGATCAGAACTCATAGAGCCTTGCCATAAATCAAATGAAGATTGCAGAGTAAAGATAAGTTAAGTAGCATGAGAGATATGCCAGAGTGTGGTGCGTCTGTGTACACTTCCTGGAGGAGAGTAACTGAACCCTGACCCTAACCCTACCATCCCATACAATCGTTCGACTCTTAAATCTCTTTTTTACCTGTAGGTACAGCACCATTTCTAAATGCTCTAATTATGTTTTCATTTAATATTCCTGCAGATTTGATGATCCTACCCAATTGTGGACGTTGGACTTTGCCTATGGAAGTGATGTGCTGCAACGTGGTGAACTATATTCTGCACTCCATATCTTTGCACTATCTATCGAACTTGAGTTTGGCTCGCTTGTTTTATGTATGATATATCTGATCTTTTTGGACAGCATGCAAAACAAAGCTTTTCACTGTACCTCGGTACACACGACAATAGACAATAGACAATAGGTGCAGGATTACGCCATTTGGCCCTTTGAGCCAGCACTGCCATTCAATGTGATCATGGCTGATCATCCCCAATCAGTACCCCGTTCCTGCCTTCTCCCCATATCCCCTGACTCCGCTATCTTTAAAAGCCCTATCTAGCTCTCTCTTGAAAGTATCCAGAGAACCGGCCTCCACCGCCCTCTGAAGCAGAGAATTCCACAGACTCACAACTTTCTGTGTGAAATAATAAATCGAAATGTGCCTTTACTGGATAACATATCACACAGAGGGGGGAGATCATGCCAGCACACTCTAAGCATTAGAATATCACATGAATGTGGTGATATTGTGTTTATTGTTTGGGTCACCATATTAAAAGGTAGATATGTTAGTAGAAAAAAATAATGCAAAGGAGATCTACAAGGATGTAGCCAAGGCTGGAGAAGCCTATTTATTAACCCATGCCTTGTCAAATCCTTTACCAAAGTCCATGTGGACCACAGTAACTGCAAGAATCTCAATCATCTGTCATTTCTTATAATAAAGACACTCAATTAAATTTGGGCATCAGGACCTCCCTCTCACAAAACCATGCCAATAATCCCTAATAAGTCTGAGCTTTTCCTAATACATCTTGTTCCTTTGAATCTTTAACAACTTCCCTACCACTGATGAACAGTTTTAGATGGATAAAATTACGAGGGGCCCAGATAGGGCGAGAAAGTGAAGTTAAGTAATTGGGAGTCGAGATTTAATGTGTATAATCGGTAAGGGCATGTCAAGGAAGATGAGAGAGAAGAAAGAAAACAGCCACTGGTGCGATGGGATCTGGAATTAACAGCCTGAAAGGGTGTTGGAGGCAACAACCTTCACCATTCCCAAAGGGCCTGACCAAGCAAGGCTACGGACCAAGTTCACCCAAGCAGAATTAATCTGCCTGTTTTTTCCACCCCTCTGGACATTGCTTGCCAAATGACAGTAAACCTCTACGGTTCATTCATTTTCAAATTTTATAGTAAGTCATTCTGATGGCATTAAAATGTATTTAATGATGTCGGCAATGTTATGTGTGCCTGGACTGAAGCAACCTTGCAGGAACGGTTCCTCATCTTTGCGTTTTCAGTAAGAGAATTGCCTTGCTGCTACTGGCTAAACCCAAGCAGAATCTCAGTCTCTGCTCCATTTAGGCCGACCTAATTTGCAGAGGGTCGCTCAAATAGGCATTAGGCCACTTAGAGGCATTGGTCGAGAGCCTAACACCCGTTTTAGCCAGAACTCTGACAAAATAGCCAAGCCTGAAGAGATGTTTTTCAGGCATTCTCAAAGCACCGGATATTAATCTCGCAAATTGGTCCTGGCAAGCGTATTTTATGACTGTAAAAGGGTCACAACAGTCCAATTTCTACTCTGTGGTATTTCAAAATGGATTGAGTTGTTCCCTGCCTTTTAAAAGCAGCTGACCTCATTGCAGACAGCATGTGGCTAAACGCATTGAGAAACGTGTTACTGGCTCTGCCCAGAGATCACGAATAGAAATATACTGTGATGTTGTTAATTAGTTTGAGAATTTACACAAATAAATAAATGCAGTCTTATTTTGTATATGTTAATTTAATTATAGGATGTTTAGAACCTTTCTGCAGAACCACCCTGAATAACCTAAAGAAATGTGCTGATGGAATATTTCAATGTCCTCTGGCTAGGATAGAACATCTCATGACATTGATTCAAAATTCCATTATGTTTTGCAGAACAACCACATACACTTTTAAAAAGAAAATATATATTTAATGCTCGAAGAATTAGTTATAATAAAAAAAATACATAAAAGTTGAATTGCATCCAAATTAGGAACCAACAGCGAACCTTTGATCAAACTTTGACGTAACCAAATACCTAATATTAACTGTTTAAGAAGGAACTGCAGATGCTGGAAAATCGAAGGTAGACAAAATTGCTGGAGAAACTCAGCGGGTGCAGCAACATATATGGAGCGAAGGAAATAGGCAACGTTTCGGGCCGAAACGTTGCCTATTTCCTTCGCTCCATAGATGCTGCTGCACCCGCTGAGTTTCTCCAGCACTTTTGTCTACCTAATATTAACTCTTCACTTTAGACTTTAGAGATACAGCATGGAAACAGGTCCTTCGGCCCACTGGGTCCGAGCTGACCATCGATCACCCGGTACATTAGCACTATCCTACACACTAGGGATCATTTACAATTTACAGAAGCCAATTAACCTACAAGCCTGCACGTCTTTGGGGTGTGGGAGGAAACCAGAGCACCTGCGGTCACAGGGAGAACGTACAAACTCCGTACAGACAGCACCTGGAGTCAGAATCCAACACGGGTCACTGGCACTGTAAAGCAGCAACTCTACCGCTGCGCCACCGTGCCACTTTCAGTGCAGGGTTAAAGGGGATTATTAATTCCTTTATTTTTCTAATCAAAGAATACCTTTAACTAAAAAACACAAATCATGCAGACATTTATTTGTGGAATTGAAGAACTTTAACGCACATTTGTTTCACATGGGCTGATGAGAAACAGATATGAATGTTGTATTATTATGCAGCAACTAACAAAAGATAATGGTTCATGAATGGAATTGTTACTGAGTTCAATTGAAAGACAATTACAACACTGAGGATACGATATAGTGATATCACAGACAGCACTAACACCGACTGAGGCGCAACCTTTATAAAAATTCCTGCTTCAGTTCTTCTTTGTCATACAATGAGGAAGGTTCTTCCCACTGCTGGCACGTCCTAAAAAAAGCAATATTTGAGCCAATAGTGTCAAAAGCACAGATTGTAATCTTTGATAACATTTCTCTGGAGATCACCAGCAACAGCTTTATTTGCATGAAAGAATGTCAGGGGAAAAAACAGCGATAAGTATGTCAAGCTGTCAGTTGGAAATAATAGTGCAAAACAGTGCCATTAACACACAGAAATTGCATATCAGTTACATGAAAGATAAGCACTGCAGTCAGTCTTCCTCAAGTGACCTTTTGTCTTTCTCAGAAAGGAGGTCACTCAACTGCGTACAAAGGCTCACTTATTCCCCAGACACTACAGATAGTGCATTCATCAAACTAAATAGTGCTTTTCAAAATCAAGTCAGGGTACCAATGCAGCCCAAGGAGAAAAACGCTTCGTATTGCGGATATTGTCCGAATGCTTTCTTTAACGTATCCTATGTGACAGATAATCTCCAAGCAAAAAATATATATATACTAGACTAAGTGGGACCCGTTGGGTCCCAGCATCACACGGGAGGGCTGGTCCCCCAACGCAATATTCCACCTCTCCACCAATTCCAATATTGGTGGCCAGTGGGGGGGCTTTCTGGAGCACTAGTATGGGTGTTGTGCGCTGAAGAGACTGGTTTCCAGAGGGCTAGTATGGACATTGTGGGCCGAATGGATTCTTGGGCTGGTGGCTCAGTCACTCAAGCCTGTTGTGCTGGCAGCTCACTCACTCACGGCTGGTGGGCTGGCAGTTGACTTACGGCTATTCCTTGAAATTCCATTTCAAGCAGGGTGCAAGGGCACCAAATTCAAGTGCAGTTTCATACCATTTCAAGCAGGGTGCAAGGCCACTAAAGACAGCGAGTCGTGACCTTTCCCCCCCCCCCTCCCCTCCCCTCCATCTTGCAGAGACTGAGCCACGCCCACACTTCCGGGTTTTATAGTCCCTCCCCCCAGAAAGGGCGTGGCCTTCATGGCATGATTGACAGGAGAGAGAATCTCAACATTTTTTAAACACTAATAACTCTTTCATTTTTCATCGATGGGAAAAATTCTCGGCACCTGATGAGCGGAGGGGGACTGAGTAAGATTGCCAAAAATCACAGCCGTACGTGGTAGCGTTTTTCTAAAATCAATATAAAGCGCAAACAGGAAGTGGTCAAGATTAGACTTTTAATTATATAGAGGCAAGGCAGCTTTAACTAGACAAGTCAGCTCTAATTAGGCAAGGCAGCTTTAACTAGACAAGGCAGCTCTAACTAGACAAGGCAGCTCTAATTAGGCAGGGCTGCTTGCTTTAGCACTTTCAAAACCAAAGGCAACACAGCTTGCTTTAGCACTCTCAAAACCAAAGGCAACACAGTTTTAGCACTTTCAAACCAAAACACAATTTTGCATTTTCAAACTACATTAAGGGCACTGACAGGTCAGTAAAACCACTCACAGTTTAGTAGACATGTGTTCAGTGTTAATCACAGCTCAGACTGAGATTTGCGACCTCTCGCTCCCCCATCTTGCAGAGAACTTAGGCACCTCCACACTTCCGGGTTTTATAGTCCCTCCGGAAGGGGCGTGGGCTTCAGGAGAGAGAATCTCAACATTTTTTACACACTAATAACTCTTTTATTTTTCATCGATGGGAAAAATCCTCTTGTCCTGCGCAGCGGAGGGGGACTCTTTTTTTTTTGATTTTTGATTATACCTTTAATAATCCTTTGCAGGAAATTACAATGCCACGACAGCTTCAAGACAGACATAACACCACAAATAGCTTCCATACTTAACGAGTTAAAATACGTTAAAATACAAGTTAAAATACAATTAATTTAAAAAAAAAAAGTGCAGTTATTTATGCGCATTATATAACCTTATCACAGCTGGTAAACAGGACTTCCTATGTCTCTCAGTTTTGCACATTGGTGCAATCAGTCTCTGACTGAAGATGCTGCTCTTGATCACCTTCAGGGCATGGAGTGGGTGAGTGGGGTTGGTCATTATAGAACCCAGTTTTTTCAGAGTTCTGGCCTCCGCCACCTGCTGGACCGTTCGTTGCTCAGCCCCGACCACTGAGCCGGCCTTCCTGATCAGTTTGTCCAGTCTGTTTTTGTCCGCTATGCGAGCGCCATCTCCCCAACAGGCCACCGCAAAAAACAGAGCACTGGCCACCACTGAATGGTAGACACTGCACAGTAGGGGTTGGCAGATGTTAAATGCCCTCAGCCTCCTTAAAAAATACAGTCGGCTTTGTCCCTTTCTGTACAACGCCTCCATATGACACTTCCAGTCCAGCTCACTGTCAAGCTGCACACCAAGGTACCTGTGGTTAGCGACCACCTCCACCTCAGTGCCCTTAATGGTGATTGGTGTTGCTTGAGTCCTCCTCCTCCCCCTCCTGAAGTCCACAACTATCTCCTTGGTTTTTGTGGTGTTAAGATGGAGGTTATTGAGTGCACTCCACTCCACAAAGTTACTTATTATGTCTCTATACTCCTCCTCATTGCCCCCTTTAATGAGGCCGACAACAGCTGTGTCATCCGAAAATTTCTGCAAAAAGCAGCTGTTGGTGTTATATCGGAGATCCGCTGTGTAGATGGTAAACAGGAATGGAGCCAGCACAGTTCCTTGTGGAGCCCCTGTGCTGCTCAAGATGGTGCTTGAGACATTGTTGTTCTGTAGGCGCACGTACTGTGGTCTGAGGGAAAGGTAATCCAAACACCACAGTACCAGTGATGGATCCACTTTCATCTTCTGAGTAAGATGGCCAAAAATCACAGCCTTAAGTGGCAGAGTTTTTTCTAAAATCAATATACAGAACAGGAAGTGGTCAAGATCAGACTTTTAGTAATATAGATAGACGTGTTTGACTACGTACCCAAACCTTCGGATTCAAAAAGGCAAGTATCATCCACTCCCACTTCCCGACACCAGGAGAGGAAGTTGGCAGTGTTGTCACGGGCAAAGAATGAACCTGGAGGGGCATTTGCTCGACAAGGAATCTTCTTCAGAAGCAGTCTCTGCGAATACAAACATGATATCAATTCAGTAAAAGATATCATAAGCTTTTTAACAATTGTTGTCACACTTATCATTTCCACAATGTCAATTCTTATATCTGAAATAATAATGGGAAAGTCTCGACCCGAAACGTCACCTATTCCTTCTCTCCAGTAATGCTGCCTGTCCCGCTGAGTTACTCCAGCGTTTTGTCCATCTATGGGATCTATCCACATTGACTGGATTCTGAATGCTTTATGGTTTACTGCAGAGTCCATCAATCTCATAACTTGTTTCATGGGGGTAAAAACTAAAATCATGTCATTTAATTCTTCAGGAAACAATCTTACAGCATCCAAATAGAGTGTTAACAAAAATAAAGGCAAATAAAAGCAAATTTTAAAATACAATCATTACTTTATATACCATAGTATGATTCTATTGTTGGAAGACTGTTTTGATATCTACTGTTTCGATCGGAGATATCTAGAACACATGGGAATAGCAGCGGTGCAAGGAGGTGGTTCACCACGACCTTCTCAAGAACAAGCAAGGATATGTGATAAATGTTGACCATGCCAATGACAGCAATGACAAACTAAAAAATCCGTTGAGGATTACTTAAAAGGAGATCTGAAGAAGGGTCCCAACCCGAAATGTCGCCTGTACATAAGTTCATATGTGAGGAGCAGAATTATGCCATTTGGTCCATCAAGTCTACTCCGACGTTCAATCATGGATGATCTATCTCTCCCTCTTAACCCCATTCTCCTGCCTTCTCCCCATAACCCCTGATACCTGTACTAATCAAGAATCTATCAATCTCTGCCTTAAAAATATTCATTGACTTGGCCTCCACAGCCTTCTGTGGCAATGAATATCCACATTCTCCGGAGATGCCGCCTGGCCCGCTGATTCACTCAAGCTCTTTGTGTCTAATTTACTTAAGGCCTTGGTTTTCCTGAAGCCTAAGCTTTTTGATGTTTTACCTCAAACCTGTGACATTGCGTGGTGAACTTGAGTTATGAAGTCTACTTCATTTTCCTCGTTTGCATCAGTACAATGGTTACAGCTGCACTATCAATATGTTTCTAAAGTATTTTTATTTCCTGGCTAGTATTCTCTCTTTAATTTAAAAAGAGGGGCGATTTTATTGGAAGAAATTTATATTGTGGGCTTTCAGAGATAATGCCTGCAGAGGAAGTGAGAAAAATGATAGCAGACTTATTGTAGTGCTGCTTTTGCCCTTATGTTACAAGAACTTAAAAAAACAAATTCTATTAATGCAAAGAAAAAAATTGGCTGAGGAAAAGATTATGACAGGAGATCACAATCAAAAGGTTGGATAGGAAAAGGCTATCAAGCCTGTGTGGCGGTGATGAGAGAATTACACATCCTGAACCAAACCATGTGTAGGAAAGAACTGCAGATGCTGGTTTAAATCGAAGGTAGACACAACATGCTGGAGTAACTAAGCGTGACATTTAACCAAACCATTTTGGATTCAGCCAGAGGCCTGGTTACATCATCCATATTTCTACCTGCCAGTACTGTACACTGTGGATGGCTAAATTGTAATCACGTATTGTCTTTCCGCTGACTTGTTAGAACGCAACAAGAGCTTTTCACTGTACCTCAGCACACGTGACAATAAACTAAACTGTACTGTAAACCTTATCCTCATTTAAAATCCTCCATTTTCTTGATGTGGAAGACCAAACAAGCTGACCCTTCACACCAGAAAGATGTACTGTAAAAAGGCGGAGTGGCCTCTGTGCTTCATATCTTGAAGCCTTGTCCCCAAATCCTGCAGCAACCACATCACCGTCAAAGATTTTTGAACTGTTTTCGACTATCTGGAAGTCAAGTCGATTGTTAATAAGTAGAGATTGTCAGAACCATTCAAGGCGTCGTAAATAATTTAAGGAATAAAAAAAAGTTTTAAAAAAAATCTAGGACATTTGATATTTTACACATGATCCATTTAAGTACAAATTTTTATACTTAATAGCAGGCAAGTTGATACGTAGTTCACATCCCTTGGTCTCTGGACACCCTTGACAGAGATGACCTTATCTTCAGTCCATTCTATTCTTTCCTATCTTCCCAAATGCTATTTAAGCCTGCAAAAATATTCCTCCTCATGATGAGTTAGTTTTTTTCCTCAGACATTAAGTGAACCTCAGTGTCCATTAAGAGTCTGATTTCATGGGTTCTCAGGATCAAAATTTTCAGCGCCATTGAAGGTGATCCTAGGTGACTCTTCCTCCCCCCCCCCCCCCATCTGCCCCCCCCCCCCCCATCTGCGCCCCCCACCTCCACCACTATCCCCATCACTTCTGCAGGTCCTGTTAGATCAGCCATTAATGACGTTACCTCCCTCACACACATCATCTTCATCCTTTCTCATCCAAATATCCTTGTGGATCTCTAATCTTTTGAACAATTGTTCACATCACCGGGTCTTTGGCAACTCAATGGCCAATGCCCTCTCCCTCTCCCTCTCCATCTCCCTCTGGCTTCTCTTTGCTTTGAACATTTCCAAGTAGGCAAACATAGGATTTATTGCACTAATAGTTACTGCAGAGATAAAGCCAATTCCCGACCCGACCAAAGGCCCCGACCACGGGTGAACATTAAGAACAACAGAGGAAGAGGACTGACTTTGGTGCCTTCCCTCACAGTGGGAAACTTTGATTCTGCTGTGTGGGGATGTTTTGTGTTGGACTCTATCGTGTGTTGTGTACTTTATTTTAATTGTATGGCTGTATGGTGAACACATTTCACTGTGCCAACTGGCACATGTGACAAATATATGTATCTTGTATCTTGTATCTTGTAATTCAAAACAAAGGCATTCACACAACATCTGCATTCTCAAACATCCCAAGCAAATAGAAAACCAAAGACCCTTTTCACAGTTAACAAAAACATCAATACATCTAAAGATGTACAATTATTTAATCCTTAACTAATTTAGCAAAGCAGCCCATCTTGCCTTATGATTCTAATTTTATAAATACTCAAATAAAAGAGTTGTTGGTATGAATGCTATCATCTGCCTAAGATGCAAGTCACTGAACATAACCTTGTGATGTGTGTGTGTGTGTGTAAACAAGAACCAAAGGTCATAATTATAGCTTAATATTGCTATCAAAACAAGTTTTTCAAAAATCGAGGACATATATTAACGTCAGGCACAGTGACGAATGTTAGCATTTACACAATATATGTTCATTTAATAAAGAAGAATATACAAACCAAATAACCACTATAATACCAAAATGTGGAGGATTTTAAATTAGGATATTGATTACAGTATAGTTTAGATAGGTTTATTGTCACATGTGCCAAGGTACAGTGAAAAGCTCTTGTTGCATACCAACCAGTCAGCGGAAAGACAATACATGATTACAATCGAGCCGTCCACAGTGTACAGATACATGATAAAGGGAATGACGTTTAGTGCAAGATTAAGTCCAACAGTAGCAACTTCTATGGGAATATATTAAAACAGAAAGGAGCACATGCTCCGATAATCTAAATGTTTTTAAACCAGCTCCAGTGCAGTCCACCCCCCCCCCCCCCCCCCCCCGCCCGCCCGCCCCAGTCTACAGATTTCGGCCGAGGATGTGGCCTTGTCCGTGTCAGAAAGACTGGGCAACCCATTTTACAGGGCATCTGGTCTCTGTCGGCAGTTGCCAATCCAAGTTCCCAGTTGCTTGTCAATTTCAATCCCACTTTCCAATCCCACGCTGACCTGTCCATCCTCAGCATTCTCCACTGCCAGGGTGAGCCCCAATGTAAACTGAAGAAGCAACGCCTCATATTTCGCCAGGGTAGTCCACAACCCAATGGTTTGAACATTGAAGTCTTCTTATTTTCAATGACCCTCTCTTTAGGGATGTTTGTTTGTTCGTTTCACATAACCATCCCCTTCCTTCCAATATGGCCCAAATGACTTTGACATCGGGAGGAGAATGGGGAGTGCAGGGGAGAGATAAGACTTTGCCTTCCATCACAGTGAGGAGGAGATTCAATGTGATGGATGTTTGTGTAAATTGTGTTGTGTCTTGGTTCTTTTCTTGTTGTATGACTGCAGAAACCAAATTTTGTTTGAACTTCAATGAGGTTCAAATGACAACAAATAAATTGTATTGTATTGTATTGTATTGTAAACATTGGAAAAGAGCTCTTGGTTGGACAGCCTTCTTGGCCGACATGGATAATTTAGGTTGTCGGGCCGGTTTCCATGCTGCGTGCCATTATGGCTCAACGGTTATAGAGTCAGAATATCAGAGTCATACTTGTTATTGGCATTTACAGTCAGCCAGCAATACAAAAGGGGGTCAAGGAAAGAGCGTTCACGTCGCGGCCCTGTTTCCACCAATCTTTCCACCACCACGCACAAGAAGCGCAAGACAGACAGCTCTGGCTGAACAACTTCTAATCTTGTGTGTGTACACTCGATAAGAAGAAGAAGCAACACAAATGGAAAACTTAGGTACAGACAGACACAAAATGCTGGAGTAACTCAGCGGGTCAGGCAACATCTCTGAAGAGAAGGAATGGTGACATTTCAGGTCGAGACGCTTCTTCATACTGTTTATCTTTTTTGTGTCCGTCTTTGGTTTAAACCAGCATCTGCAGTTCCTTCATACACAAAAACTTATGTATATATGTATACTTCATAATATTAATATTTTACTTGCTAAAGACTACACCGAGGAACATTAGTCCAGAGATTCCAACTGGTAACAAGTAGCTCTCACTGATGACATGCTAAGCTCAAACTTACTTTTCCTCGATCTGTTGAATTTATCTTGCTATCCAAAGGCAAAACGATCACAATGCTATACCATCACCTGGGTAAGCTACTAGAGGCCCTGCACTCAAAACATGAGGAAAATCAAGAATTGGCTTCAACCGTGACCTGGGTTAGACCAACATCTCAGACTTAACCAAGTGTCAATGCTGCCAATAACTTTGAAGGCTGCTAAATCTCTCTGATATTCAGAACCCTTCAAAACATTCAAAATCTATTAAAAAATCATTTGAACACTTAATTTTTTTAAGTTGTTTTAAAAAATCGTAACAAAATTATAAACATTTTAAACAAACCTAATTCTTTAAAGAAGGTAGACAAAAATGTGTATTACTTCATAAGTTCATAAGTTTATAGTGAAAGGAGCAGAATTAGGTCATTTGGCCCATCGTCAACTCCGCCATTCAATTATGCCTGATCTATCTCTCCCTCCTAACCCCATTCTCCTGCCTCCTCTCCATAACCCCAGACACCCGTACGAATCAAGTACACAAGTACCTCGAGGTGTTCTTCATTCAGATGAAAGGACTCAGTGTCTGTGCGTAGGTGCAGATGCCCCAGTGTAACTACTGGAGAATTACAGAGAGCTCACTAGATTATGACATTCCCATTGTTGGAACCCTGTCAGGAAATCACCAATGAAGAATGGCCAGCAAGTTCAGAAAGTCTGAGTGCAGACTTTCAACATTTCACATCGATATCCAGCCAATTTATTTAAACTGAGAATGCTCAACTAATACTACAACAATATCACATTATGCAGGCTAATAAAAGAGATATTGTATCCACGTTCAACTTGATTTATTCATGACCTTATGATATTCACACACCAAATGCCAGTGGAAGAAAGATACAGTAAAAAATTCATTTGATTTTCCATTGGAACGGTGAAATCAGAATATTGTAAAGAATGATCAAATCTATCTGTGGCAATGACATCTTTGTAGGCTTTTAATTTTCAAATATCAACTCTTTGTGGAGAGTGACGGAATCACATTCCATATTTGGTAGATGGACACTGGGTTAAACCAGGCCAGCTCCATTTTAGCAATGAAACAGTGTCAGCATGGAGAAGTTTTCTATTCACCAAGACTATCTGCTTCTCAGCACAAGCTCAATCGCGTAGCCAGCAAATTATACTGGTATGCAATTGAAATAGGTAGATGGGTATCACTGAATTACTCACTGGTACTCCTTAGTTCTCCACAACTTTGATTACAACTTTAATGGCAATGTCTAAGCCATCTCTTTGGTGTTCCATGGTTCTTCTGAAGTTAAAGTGCACGCATGGGACATGATTATTGAATTACATTGAATAAATCCACAATATTAGCAATTTATAAAAAGCAAAAATATCAAATACCTTTAAAATACACTTCCAGAAAGGTGTGGTCATTTTGTTGGCATGCAACCAAGCTCGTTGTATAACAAAAGTTTAAACTGTCATCCAGTATAATCTCACATAGTTTAATCTTTTTTATACACCTCTGTAGGTTTAAGAAAAAAATTACAGCAAATCATCTCTTTCAGATAGAAGGATTCTTGTGAGCAATGGGATTCCTGCCTGCTCTGAAAGTCAAACTAAAATGCTGCCTCTTATTGATGTCCAGTATTAATAGACCAATGTGTAAGAAGGATTAATTCAATTAAATCAATGCTGGTTTAATTCAAAGTTAGACACAAAATGCTGGAGTAACTCAGCGGGACAGGCAGCATCTCTGGAGAGAAGGAATGGGTAACGTTTCGGGACGAGACCCTTCTTCTTGACTAATGACAATTTCAAGCAATGAAACACAATGCATTTCAGCAACACTATAGCCCAGCTTCTCTGGTTAAATATGGGACTACATTAATATATATACAGTAAAATCCTTGCACCCAATGAGGAAATCACATCCACAAAAGCAGGAGTCAGAGACTGCAACAAAATAATGAATTTATCAAGATGTATTCAAATTAAATATTGAGATTTATATTGTATCCCAAATTGTGTAAAAAATGTTAAAATAATTAGATAATTTGCAAGATTTGGAACGCATATATAAAAATAGTCAGTGAATACCACTTTTCAACAGTCAACAAATAGTGAAATGATAATGGAAATTATTATTAAATAATAAATTGAAACGGTTGTGATGCTGGATAATGAATCTCTTTTTAATTATTTAGGGGTTGGCAGTGACCAATAAAGATGCAATGACTTGCAATATAAAAAATTACAATTTAAAGCTAAAGATGCTGTCTAAAATTAAAATGAATAGTAATGACAAAATGAAAACGTATTTTCTAGGAAGTCTGTTGTGGTATATATTTACAGCAGCATGGTTCCTGACATTAAAGACATTTCGCTGCCAAATGCCCGTCAGAACATTGCTATTCACAGTTATCAGGCTCTTTATTCCATTCCCATCATTTTTAAGTCAGTCACATATTGGATCAATATTAACGGCAACCCCAACACAATGATGGATAGAACAAATACAAAACCTATAGCCACATGGTTTCACAACTATTTTACAATAATGACATGTATTTTTAATCCAAGTTTTTAAGCGATGGGGCAGATTATTATAGTATTGAGAACTCTAAAGTTCAGGTGTGAGAATTACTCCTTAAGCATCTCAAAAGAACACAAAGTGCTGGAGTATCTCAACGGGTCAGGCAGCATCTCAGGGGAACAAACTGAAGAAGGTTCCTGACCTGAAACGTCAACTGTCTGTGTTCTCCAGAGTTGCTTTGCTCCTTATGCCCTCTGCTCATTCGCCTAGTCCTGCCATATGGCAAATAGAATGGCCACTAATACATCAAGATCTGGAAGATGCCAATTTATCCAAAAGCCTTTAAGTCAAGACAAATTACTTTGGCCCAAAATGCTGGAGTAATTCAGCGGGACAGGCAGCATCTCTGGACAGAAGGAACGGGTGACGTTTCGGGTCAAGACCTTTATTCAAACCCCATCACCCATTCAATCTCTCCAGAGATGCTGCCTGTCCCGCTGAGTTACTCCAGCATTATGTGTCTATCTTCGGTTTAAACCAGCATCTGCAGTTCCTTCTAGAAACTAATCTGTGGTTGGTGATCCCTGTAAATAGCAACTGTGGGGAAGGGTCTTTTCCTGCTACCAAGCACGCGTTCAGCTGTGTGAAGAGTGACATTTGCTGAAACGTTGACGTCCAATCTGCCACCACTAACATCAGATCAGTGTTGGACTGTTCTGCCTTCTCTGATTGAGAGAGTGCATTACTTTTCTCACAAGGATGGCATTCACCATAATGTGTGCCACAGGTGTATGTAAGTACTTCTGTTACCGTTGAGGTAGATGTCTAATTGAGGACAATAAAATAAAAAGACTAATTTGAAAATGCTACACAGTTGTGAACACCTAACAAAGTATTCTCTGAGCAGCCAACATTCCACCAGCCAAAGTGTTGTATTTTCAAACACTTTTTTCATTATTTTTACCATTCCAATAAAATCCCCCTAACTTTATCTCACCCCCACATCTTTTTTCAAACTTACTCCCCCCAACTACAATCGATCTGAAGAAAGGCTCGACCCAAAGCAATGTCTGTCCATTTCCTCCTCAGATGCTGTTTGACCCACTGAACTGAAGAAGAGTTCCGACCCGAAACGTCACCCATCCATTCTCCAGAGATGCTGCCTGACCAGCTGAGTTACTCCTGCATTTTGTGTCTACTCCATCTACATGCTGCCTCGGGAAAGCCACCAGCAAAATCAAGGACCAGTCTCACCCCAGTCACTCCATCATCTACCCTCTCCCATCAGGCAAGAGGTACGGAAGTTTGAAAACACACACCTCCAGATTCAAGGACAGTTTCTACCCAGATATTATCAGCCAACTGAACCGTCCTCTCGACAGCTAGAGAGTGGTCCTGACCTCCCATCTAACTCAGGACACCTTTGAGCTATCTTTAATTAGACTTTATCTTACACTAATTGTTTTACCCATCATCCACTATCTGTATACGGTGGACAGCTTGATTGTATCATGTGTAGTCTTTCCTTTGACTGGGTAGCATGCAACAAAAAGCTTTCCACTGTACCTCGGTACATGTGACAGTAATGAACTAAAACTAAACTGTACTCCAGCGCTGTGTTTTGCATCTGCAGTTCCTCGTCTCTCTATATGTTTAGATTAATTTTTCTTGTGCAGGCCTTAAGGAAATGTCAGCACAGATTTTTTATATTGGGGTCACAAAAGAATTCCAGCAACATTTCCAAAAATAATAAAAGTAGAACTTTAGATGTTCTTCAGTGTGTACTTATAAGCACAGATGTGTGAATGCATTGAGGGATAGAAATTGTATTTTGCATTAAAAAGTATCCACTAAAGTAGTTCTCTACGCTGGCCCCAGGGCATTCTGTACGTTCTGCTGACGTACGTGCCATTGGAGAAATCAGTTGCATTTGTTTCTCCAAACTAAAAACATAAAAGTGATTTCATGAGTCCCCCACATCTGCAGAAGTCAACCACTGCTGAAAGAATTGCTGTCTCCATTTGCTAAAGGGAAGGTGATCAGTGCATCCAAACACTGTTGTGCATCACTGTTCGTGGTGGGAACCAAAGCACGAATTATGATAGTAAGACATGACGCCAGGCACCCTAATTCACAGGTGGAGACATCAGCACCATAATAAGTTCCACTAGTGGGAGAGTCTTGGACCAGAGGTCATGGCCTCCGAATTAAAGGATGTTCCTTTAGGAATTTCTTTAGTCAGAGGGTTGTGGAATTCATTCTGTGGAATCTGTGTAAGTCCTAGCAGGTAGAGATGATGGATGGTGTATCCAGGCAGCTGGCTGAATCCAATATAGTCTAGCTCAGGATGTGTAGTTCTCTCACCACCGCCACAAGCTTGATAGCCTTTTTCTATCCATTCTTTTGATTGTGAACCCCCTGTCCTAATCTTTTCCTCAGCCAATTGTTTTTCTTTGTATTAATACAATATATTGTTTTAAGTTCTTGCAATATAACAGCAAAATCAGCACTGCAATAAGTCTGTTATCAATTTTTCACTGTAGGCATTATCTCTAAAAGCCCACAATATAAATTTTACTTCCCAGAAAATCACCTCTCTTTTTAAATTGAAGAGAGAATACTGGCCAGGAAATAAAAAATACTTTGGAAACATATTGATTGAGTGCAGCTGGATGCAACTGTGGAAAATGAAGTAGACTATACAACCGGAGTTCACCACACTATGTCACAGATTGGAGGTAAAACATCAGAAAGCTTTTAGAAAACCAACGCCTTAAGTGAATAAGACACAAAGAGCTTGAGTAAATCAACGGGTCAGGCGGCATCTCCGGAGAATGTCGATATTCATCGCCACAGGTGGCTGTGGAGGCCAGGTCTATGGATATTTTTATGGCAGAGATAGATAGATTCTTGATTAGTACGGGTACTGGGGATTATGGGGAGATGGCAAGAGAATGGGTTTAGGAAGGAGGGATAGATCAGCCATGATTCAATGGTGGAGTGGACGATGGGTTGAATGGCCTAATTCTGCTCCTATCACTTATGAACATAATCTGCATCTCAGAGTTTCCAAAGACATAGTATTGAGATAATGTATGCACGTCATCGTGGCCTGATGTGGCAGTCTCAATGAACAGGAACGCAAGAGCCTGTAGTAAGTGGTTGATTCAGCCAGGTCCATGGCAAACCCATTCACCAAAAGCATCTCCTTGCGGTGCTGCCTCAAGTAGGTGGTATCTATCCAAGGATCACTGCCATCTGAGCAAGGCCCTCTTCTTGCTGCAACAGGTCTTGGGTACGTGGGAGGAAACCAAAGCACCCAGACCAACACTTGAGGCCACGGGGCGAACGGGAAAACTCCACTCCGGCAGGCCCCGAGGTTAGGACTGGTGCATTGAGGCAGGGGTTCTACTAACTGCACCATTGTGCTACATATACTGTTTAAGAAGGAACTGCAGATGCTGGAAAATCGAAGGTAGACAAAAGTGCTGGAGAAACTCAGCGGGTGTAGCAGCATGTATGGAGCGAAGGAAATAGGCAACGTTTCGGCCCAAAACGTTGCCTATTTCCTTCGCTCCATAGATGCTGCTGCACCCGCTGAGTTTCTCCAGCACTTTTGTCTACCTGCTACATATACTGTACATGTATGCAAGATTTCCAAAGGTAAGTGGAGTATGAATAATGATAAGAACACAGGGAGACAATATAGGCATGTTGAGTGAAAGGGCTTAACAAGGCAGATGAGTATAACGTGGAAGAGGATTAGGTTATCCTCTTGGGGAATGCAGCAGAAATACTGCAAAAGTCATTTTCAAAATGTTAATCTTCAAGGAGACCCATGTTCCCTTGTACACATGTCAATGAATGCTAACATGACTAATTCCATGTATTGCAGTTATTAGTCTATTGTAATTTTTATTATTGGTTGTATATTATTGCGTTTACGGGCCTGTTAATCGGCAGTAAATAACAATTTCACTATTCCGTGGTCGATATGGTGCTGGCTCGAAGGGACGAATGGCTATTAAACTTTATTTTGGATAACACAACACAAATTCCCCTATACGATACATAATCACCGCAGGTTCGATCCTTGTATCTGCTTGGCCAAGCCCGTCTAGCCTCGTGCAAGCAGAGACACTTCAAAAGGTCACGCAGTCCCAAGCGGTCTTCCAGAAGATCGACAAAGGACCTCGTGGGGGCTGCCTTTTATAGGTCCCCCAACCTTGAGGGGCTGAACTACATGGAGGTGGTCTCTGTACAGTCCAATAACACATATCGATTACAACAATACATGATTGACAGTTTCCCAACCCAATAACATAGTAACTAATACATGTATCTGGTAAGGCTTCGAGAAGGAAGCTAACAGATGAATAATGCAACAAGGTACACAAAAATGCTGGAGAAACTCAGCGGGTGCAGCAGCATCTATGGAGCGAAGGAGATAGGCAACGTTTCGGGCCGAAACCCTTCTTCAGACCTACTTTGAATAATGCAACATGTGCCTTGGGATTCAAACAACCCAGGCAAGGCTCAACATTTCAACCAATCAACAACTACAGGGTAACTGTCTCGCAACATTATTTACAATATGTATACTTGGTTTGCATTGATCCAATTAGCTCTATGCATTTCACATTTCATTGTAAGAACTCTGCACATGTCCAATTCTTTCTCTGCAGCACGTATCTGGGCCACAGACATGCTGGCACCATTCAGCAGCTTGTCTCAGCTCTGCAAAGGCACATTTAACTTGACCAAAATGGCCTAGCAGCACATAAGCCCTTACTCAATTTTAATGCCATGGCTGCTCCAATTTAGCCAGAATTAACAAACCTAAAACACCTTTTGTCCATTTCCCAACAGATGCTGCCTGACACACTGAATTCCTCCATCACTTTTTTTCTCTTCATATAATTATACCAGGAGGCCACACCTGTGCTATTATGTATACTTTAGTCTTTTTTTTCTTAAATGAAGACAGTGCAAAAAGGAGTGCAAAAGAGATTCACCAGATTGGATCCTGAGATGGCAGGTTATCATCAGCATTGACAACAATTAGCCAAGACCCCTGGTCTTTAGTTCAATAAATGACTTTATTTAAACAATCAAAATGTTTGGGGGACTTGACAGGGTAGTTTTGGGGATGATTTTCTTTGCTGTCTAAGGTGATAGCCATCTCATTATAGGGGATAGCCTTGTTGGTGGTGAATTTTTGGAATTATTCACCCAAGACTTTGGAGAATCAGTCATATTTGCATTCAAAACCAAAATCAATAGTTTGGTGGATATGAACAGAATTAGGTATTATGGCGGATGGAGAAATAAAATAGTGATTGGAGAAGATTAGCCTTGACCTCAAGGAACAGAATGAATTCTTTCTGAAGAAGGGTCTCGACCCGAAAAGTCACCCATTCCTTCTCTCCAGAGATGTCCCGCTGAGTTACTCCAACATTTTGTGTTTACCTTCGATTTAAACCAGCATCTGCAGTTTTTTCCTACATACTTTGTGTTCCTACTTCACATGCTCTTCTGTTCATGGAGGAGGTAGACAATTACATATATATCATAGTTGTCTGACACCCCAGGAGATCTCCACACTGGAAATGTCTAAAAAGCAGTCAAACAAAGTAAAGTCTGGAGTAATGCCTGAGAGTCTGTTCTCAGCGTCATGGCAAGTTTATAGACCTGGCAGATCCAGTCAAGATCAATGGAGACTGCAACAAATCCATCTGCCATCACTAGCACTACTACTTCTACAGATACTGCTACTGTCAATTCATGACACATAATTTGTAATACACTCACTCACACTTTCCCCTTTCTGGCAGGGGCAGATTGTGTGCACCTACTATTCACAACAGCAAACTTAAGGGAATTGTCTCTGCCTAGAAACTTAGCTAGATGAAGGAAAATGGAATCCAAATTTCCACAGGTCTTTTCAGTTTGACTTTGTGAATAGTGGATAGTTCTATGTCAAATACTTGTGGGATAAATCATGTTAAAATAGTTGATGGCAGTTTTCACAGGCTGAGCTATCCAAGATCAGAGTACTACAATCACCCGCAGTTGATCAACTCAGTTGGAACTAAGGTCGTCTCACTCTGTATGACCAGAGCTGGCAGAGTTGGGTCAACAGAAGATTAGCAGGCCTTTAACGCATGTTGGGATTTCAGACAGAGCCCCCCTTTCATTCTCATTCATTGCCATTCTCTCCCTTCTCCTTCTACTCTGCCGTTGCACAGCAGGCAAGAACTATGCCTTCAAGATGGCTGTATTCTGGGCTGCAAGCAGAAAATTATGATTACAATCAATGTTAGCCATCGATATCTGCACCAGCAGAGTGGTATAGCAGATAGAGCTACTGTCTCACTGCGCCAGAGACCCAGGTTTGATGCTGACCTCGTTTGCTGTCTATGTGGAGTGTACACATTCTCCCTGCGACCGTATGGATTTCCTCTGGGTGCTCTGGTTTCCTCCCACATTCCAAAGACGTGCGGGTTTCTAGATCAATTGGCTTCTAAATTGCCCCTAGTATGTATGGAATGGATGCAAAAGTGCGATAACATTGAACTAGTGGAGTGAATCCAGCATTCATTACGGTCCTTCCGAGTGGTGACGCCTTCGAGTGTGGCAGCCTCGCCTGCAGTTGTTCGTCCGTTCATCCTTTTTTAAATTTTAGCCTGTCAAAAAGTTTTGTTTTGGGAGTCTTTTAGTCTTTTTATGTGGGGGAGGGGGGGGGGGGGGAAGGGGGAAACTGTTTTTCTCAGTCACTACCTGGTCGAGGATGCGTCTTTCCTCCGAGCCGCATCTTCGCCCCCTCCTTGTGGCCTACCATCTGGATTGGCGCGGCCTTTCCTGCCGGAGACTGGCCAAATCTTCAGCTTCAGCGCAGCACTGAAGTACCATCGCGGAGCGGGCGATGCCTTACTAGGGTCGCCATGTTGGAAGCTCCGGAGTGCTGGGACTGCCGACTTTGACACCGTGGAGCTGTGGTCTGCGGAGCTTCCAGCCGCGGGCGGCGCTGACTTTCACATCGTGGAGGCCTGGGATCTTTCGCCGAGATCGCCAGTGTTGGAGCTCCGCCCAGCTCGGCCTGTGGACTTCGGGAGCCACGGTCTCCGGTAGGAAGCGGCCGATTCGGAACTCCAAGCCGCTGATAGTGTTCTTCCGACGCCGGAGTACCATCATCCGGTGAGAGGGCCTGAAACATCGGGCCGCCGTTGCGGTGACTGTGGAGGCCTCAATAGGCCCCGAACGTGGGTGAACAAGAGGAAGAGGACTGAACTTTGTTGCCTTCCCTCAATGTTGGAAACGTTGATTCCGCTGTGGGGGGATGTTTTTTATGTTTAATGTTAAATTCTAGTGTTGTGTTTATCTTATTTGTGTGCTGCATGGTAACTCAAATTTCACTGCACTAATGGTGTTTGTGACAATAAATATCCTTTGTCCTTTGAACTAGTGTGATCGGGCAATCGATGGCTGGCATGGACTCGGTGGGCCGAAGGGCCTGTTTCCATGCTTTTTCCTGCTGTATCTGGCAATCAATCAATATATACGGCTGCAGTAGTCCTCATAGTGTCAAACGGATTGATACAATTGTCTACACTGGGTGCCTGTCAGTATTACCATTCAAATGTGCTATAACCATCACACCAAGCAAACTGACGTACAAAATTATATTACATTGAAATTTTTGTACAAATATGCACCTCTACTGGGAAAAGGCAAATTGACTCTATTATGTTTTCAATTGTTTAGAGATCAGAATTGAATTTCACAAACCAGTTGAGAAAATCTCTTCTCCAGATGGTGAAGGCTAGATTCAGAAAGTAATGTCTTCACCACATGCAGGTTGCTGCCTGCCTTCGCAAAGCAGTGCTAAAAGCAAGGTGAGTGGGTTGGCTTAATTCTAAATGTCGGTAGAATATCAGCGCACAAAGCAATGAAATAGCAATGTGGTGTAAAGTGTCTGTGCTTTAAGCCGCCGAATGCCAGAACACAGATTTAAGTCTGTCGTTCCTCATTCAGCATGTTTTAATTTCCGCCTTGCCAGCGCAGAGAGACAAAAAAAATAGAGGCCGGAGTTTCCCCAAAAGGAAGAAAGAAAAGCAAGAGGAAAAAGCCGATTCCTCTGGCACGTTGCACAGGAAGCAACCTAAGGGGGAGCATTTGCTAAGGCCTTGAATAAGATCACCTGCTTGGCGCCTTGCTTAAAGGGACATGCATAATAGAAAGCCAAAAAGAGAAAGGTAGATAGAATATGTCGCAGTGTGTAGGAAGGAACTGCAGATGCTGGTTCATACTGAAAATAGACATGGTCTCGGGGCCGCCGAGGTTGAAGATCAAAGAGGGGGGCCGCTGCAAGGAATATAGCCAGTTCGATTAACTTTCTGAAACGTGGCGACTCCATGTACTGCCTCGGTGGGGTCTGCTGTACGGGTTTACCAAATTCTACGCAAAAACAAAGAATTTCACTGTACCCAGGTACATGTGACAATAAAGTATCATTGAAAATGCTGGTAGACAAAAATGCTGGAGAAACTCAGCGGGTGAGGCAGCGGGTGGTGGGCGCCCATCAGTCTGAAGAAGGGTCTCGACCTGAAACGTCGCATTTCTCCTTCGCTCCATAGATGCTGCCTCACCCGCTGAGTTTCTCCAGCATTTTTGTCTACCTTCGACTTTCCAGCATCTGCAGTTCCTTCTTAAACATTGAAAATGCTGGAGTAACTCAGCAGGTCAGGCTGCATCTCTGGAGAAAAGGAATATGTGGCATTTCGGTTTGGAACCCTTCTTCAAGATATGTCACAATTAAGAGAAATGGGAAGTTAATCTAGGTACAAATGCAAGTCTAATTATTCAGATGTTAATGAAAAAATATTTTCCTTTCCTCATAAGTGTAATTCAAGCCCATAGGCAACAGGGCAGAATTTTAAAATACAAAACGTCATGAACAATGACATGTTGGGTTAACATATGATGAGCGTTTGATGGCACTGGGCCTGTACTCGCTGGAGTTTAGAAGGATGAGGGAGGACCTCATTGAAACTTACCGAATAGTGAAAGGCTTGGATAGAGTGGATATGGAGAGGATTGTTTCACTAGTGGGAGAGTCTGGGACTAAAGATCATAGCCTCAGAATTAAAGGACGTTCTTTAATGAAGGGTATGAGGAGGAATTTCTTTAGTCAGAGGGTGGTGAATCTGTGGAATTTTTTGCCACAGTAGGCTGTGGAGGCCAACTCAATGGGGATTTTTAAGGCAGAGAAAGATAGATTCTTGATTAGTACGGGTGTCAGAGGTTATGGGGAGAAGGCAGGAGAATGGGGTTAGGAGGGAGAGATAGATCAGCCATGATTGAATGGTGGAGCAGACTTGATGGGACGAATGGCCTAATTCTGCTCCTATCACTTCTGACCTTATGAACAATAATGCCCAGTCTCACCACCAGTAACACTGAGACTGAGTTCTAATGCAGAGTTAACAATTTGCATTCGTGAGAATATTCTTGTGTCGCTTTACATCTGGCATCACTTCAATGATATCTGGCGGAGCAAAGATTAATGATGACAAGAGGCATTTTCCTGCGCTATATCCCAAGCAAGGAGAGATTTAACATTATCACCAGTCCCTAGAATCTTGGTGGTTTAATGTTACCCAGCCTTTAACCACTATAGGTGTACACTATACATAACTCAATACATTGAGTCAAACCAACAAAAGTTATAACATAAATCTAATAGTGAACTATAAAAATATATGATTGAAACATTTGGACTGTCGGAATATTTGATGAAATATTCATCTGGTAGCATTGCCTGAGATCTATGTCTGATATCTGTAATGTGTAATCAAAATGGCTTTAAATTAATTATTTTGTCCTTAGCTATTGTCTGGCATGGTATATCCAAGGCACTGCACAGAACAATTAACTTGTATCATTGATCCTTATTTATAATAGTACCATTCCAATCTCAAAAGTGATTTTGCTTTGGGACCACACTTGTTCCTAATTTAATGGAATTGGATTACAGTTCTATTGTGTGATTTTCTCTGCACTACTTATCTGACAGTTTTGATGAAGGAATTTATTTTAACATTTACAAACCCACGTGCTTCATGGTTTTCTACTTTTACCTGTGATTAATACCAGCTCTTCCTTCTTGCATTCCAAAGGAGAATGCACCAAATCATGTAATAACTATTGTGAAGATGTTTGTACAGAATCTACCAGTGCAAGATCCTCAGAGTGTCCCATAAGCCAATTCTTGTGTCAAAAGTTATGACTACTGTAAGAGGCAGAGTACAATGTACGACAGATTACATTTTAGGTTGTAACGACGATGGGGTGTCAGCGGTGGTGAAGCCTCGCGGCGGCAGCGAGGCCTCGCGGGTCGACTGGGAGACAGCGAGCGAGTGGAGAACCACCGTGAGGGGGGAGGGGAAGAACAATGGACAATGGGGGCGGAGGGGGACAAGGGACAAAGGGGACCTGGCGTGGGGGAACTGTTGTGGTGGGGGGGGAGGGGGGACAAAAGGGGGAGCCGGCATGCTTTGTAACGTTGACAGCACCGTAGGTGGTGGCTATTTGTATACATTGTGTGTGCAAGCAAAGAATCTCACTGTGCTTAGTCACATGTGACAATGAACTATTCCTATTCCTTCCTATTTTGATGTTATCACAAACAAGAGCTGATCTTTACCCTGAAACATTAACTCTGTTACTCTTACCAAAGGTCCCAGCCGACCTGCTGGGTATTTCATGCATTTTCTGTTTCACGAAGAGCAACACATGATCAGGCCCTTCGGCCCACAATGTCTGCGCTGAAAATGATGTCAAGTTGAACTAATCTCCTCTGTTTGCACGTGATCCACATCCCTTCATACCCATATGCTACCGAAAATCCTCTCAAGCACCACTATTGTATCTTGTTCCACCACCAACCCTGGCAGCACATTCCAGGCATCCACCATGCACTTTGTTGAAAAAAACAACTCGCCCCGCACGTCTCCTTTAAACTTTCTCCCAGAGACCTTAAAGCTATGTTCTCTTGTCTTTGACATTTCGGCCCAGAAAAAAATAAGTTCTGACTTTCAAGCCTGTCTAGGCCTCTCATAATTTTATATATTTCTATCATGTCTTCCGTCAATCTGCAATGGTCCAGAGAGTTTATCCAACCTCTCCTTATAGCTAATACCTTCTAATCCGGCAACACTCCGGTCATCTACTTCAGCATCGCATTCAAAGCCTCCACATCCTTCCTGTAAATGGGATGACCACAACTGCACACTATCTGCGCATAACCCAAATTAACCTGAGCTTCTTAAGAAATAAAGAATGCAATTGATTAGGTGATCATGATGCCTTAAAGGTCACAATAATGTCACAATAATTAAGATCTGTTCATTTTTAATTATAACTAGACTAAGTGGGACCCGTTGGGTCCCAGCTTCACACGGGAGGGCTGGTCCCTCAACACAATATTTCATCTCTCCACCAATTCCAAGAATGCTGGCCAGTGTGGGGGGGACTTTCTGGAGTGCTAGCATGGGTGTTGTGGGCCGAAGGAACGGGGTTTCTAGAGGGCTAGTATGGACATTGTGGGCCGAATGGATTCTTGAGCTGGCAGCTCAGTAACTCAAGCCTGGCAGGCTGGCAGCTCAGAAACTGCCAGAAATTCTGCCGAAAACAGGTGAGAGACTGTGAGAGAGAAGGGGGAGAGTGTGGACAATCAATTTTAGACATTTTCATCTTTTTGTACAGTTGCAATAGGCACACAGTTTATTGCATCAATGGAGCGAAGGAAATAGGCGACGTTTCGGATCGAGACCCTTCTTCAAATTCGGGAATTGAATTGATTATTTTTCAATGCAATGTAACAAACACCCAAGTGAAATTCAGATGAAACAAATCAATTCGCTGGAAACAAGTTCTCATTGCAAATAACGCTGATTAACCCAAATTAACAAAACCTCACTGCCTTGCACGTTTAACAGTTAAAATGTAAAAGGATCATTAGCATGGCTTTCACAGATACCTTGGCAACTTTGTTTTCACTGTTGTTTTCTTTGAACTTTTCTTGCAATGTTTGTGCAAGTTGGCAGAGAAGTGCTCCGTTATCCAGCTTTCCCATAAAGCTTTCTGCAGTAATCTCTTTCCCTGTGTAAAATAAAAGCAAGATAATATAAGGTGGCAGATACATTCTGTAACATGCCGATGTTTCAGGTGATTATAATACAGTGTGCAAGAAGGAACTACAGATGCTGGTTTAAACCGAAGATAGACACAAAAAGCTGGAGTAACTCAGCGGGGCAGGCAGCATCTCTGGAGAGAAGCTTCACAGATGCTGTTTGACCCGCTGAGCTGAAGAAGAGTTCCGACACGAAACGTCACCCATCCATGTTCTCCAGAGATGCTGCCTGGTCCACTGAGTTACTACAGCTTCTTTGTGCCCATCCTCTGATTATGATACAGATTTGATTATTTATATTGGGTCAAACTAATCCAGCAATTACACAGGGAAATGTTGACAAGTCACAATGAATGAACCCATCAGCATGTTCTTAACATCTGCCCATTTGATACCCCAGCCAGCTTTATATAATTGGCACATTTACACATGGTTGGCTTAAGTGTGATCTAGTCCATCAGAAGAGTCATAATTGTTTAATACATTTTAATTCACATTTAATTATTGGTGGCATTTTCAATTCTGTTTCACTGTTTGGTTATGTTTCTACTTTTAGCATTAGGCTATTGGTATATAAAAAGTCATATATTTAATATTGGTATAATTGATATAAAAATGTACTCAGCTAAGTAATTAAAAGCCAATACCCACTGAAGGAAGCCAGAAGATGAAATTCAGATTATGGATTGCTGCCCAATTTGATAATGCCCATCTTGAAGTGCCCACCCGCGGCACAGTGGAGCAGCAGTAGTTGCTGCCTTACAGCTCCAGAGACCCGGGTTCGATCTTGTCTGCAAGAAGTTTGTACGTTCTCCCCGTGACCTGCATGGGTTTTTTCCAGGTGCTCTGGTTTCCTCCCACACTTCAAAGATGTACAGGTTTGTAGGCTAATTGGCTTGGTAAAATTGAAAATTGTCCCTCATGTGTGTGGGAGAGTGTTAGTATGCGGTGGGCCGAAGAGCCTGTATCCGTGCTGTAATCTAAACTAAAAAGATAGAGGATTTTTTTTTTTGATATCTTGTAGAATATTTCTTTGCTATATTTTGTTTTAAATCTATCATTTTTTAAGACTCTCTTTGTCATCATATGATTTCCCTTTGTAGTACTTCAAAATATTTTGCTCCCAAGTTAATTATTCTCATACTATTCATTATTGCGATTTAGGGAAAGCTGGGAGAACATAATTTACTGAATGCAATTAAATACTTCTTCTTACTACAATTTAGGCTATTATCACTAAATTGAGGCTATAATTATATTTAATAAATTACTGACACAGGAACAATATTCATTCAACCTCAGCCACTCCAGATTCTCATGGTTCTTTCTTAAGGAGTGACCCCTGGCTTAGTTTCATTTTTAGTTTTCGAGACACATCATGGAAGCAGGCCCTTTTGGCCGACCGAGTCCATGCTGACCATCGATCACCCGTACAAAAGTTCCTACTTTTATTCTACGCACTAGGGGAAACCCACCGGTACGTCTTTGGACTGTGGGAAGAAACCGGAGCACCAGGAGAAAACCCACAAGGTCATAGGGAAAACGTACAAACTCCGTGCAGACGGCACGCACAGTCAGGATCAAACCTGGGTCTCTGATGCGGTGAGGCAGCAGCTCTACCGCTGCAACACTGTGCCACCACCTTGTAATCACTTCTCTGTTACTACAACTCTGGATAACGTTTCAAATAACTCTCTGCCTTTCCTCATTGAAACATTAAAAATAGGTGCAGGAGTAGGCCATTCAGCCCTTCGAGCCAGCACTGCCATTCAATATGATAATGGTTTATCATCCAAAATCAGTACCCCGTTCCCACTTTTTCCCCATATCCCTTTATTCCCTTAGCCCTAATGGCTAAACCTAACTCTCTCTTGAAAACATCCAGTGAATTGGCCACCACTGCCTTCTGTGGCGGAGAATTCCATAGATTCACTACGCCCCCAGCCAGATTTCAAAAAGACTCTGAACAGTTATATTTCTACTACTCATTTCATTCTAAATCTCAGCTCAATTTGTGACAATTATTTTCCATTGTGTTTGGCATCCATTTCATGTTCGGACCTATTAAGCAGTATTATATAATTACAAGTTATTATTCATGAAAACTCACATTGGGAAAAGGGTGAAGTAACAGCTGAACAATAGGCTTTCAAACAAAAATGAAGCAATGAGATTTTACAACAACGCAAGGCAATTGACACCATGTGAAGGCATTCAGAATTGGATTTCTACACAATTTAAATACTGGGATACTTTCTGCCAAATATATAACCGAATACTTACATTTCAAACTTTGAAGCATTCAATTATCTTAACATATTACCAAGCCCTGGATTGTATTGAGACATAATTTTAAAAAATCAAAAAATACCAGATGGACCATTCTTAGTTAAGTTTAGTTTAGAAATACAGAGCGGAAAACAGGCCCTTTGGCCCACCGGGTCCGCGCCGACTAGCCATCGCCGCACACTATCCCACACCGACTAGGGACAATTTTTACATTTACCAAGCCAATTAACCTACAAACCTGTACGTCTTTGAAGTGTGGGAGGAAATCGAAGATCTCGGAGAAAACCCACACCGGTCACGGGGAGAACGTACAATCTCCGTACAGACAGCACCCGTTGTTGGGATAGAACCCAGGTCTCATAAACCAGAACAAAGGCTCATGGAGCTCAAACATCATGAGTGTTTTACTGTCATATGTCCTGAAACAGAACAATAATTTTTTTCCTTGCATTCCTGCTCAGTAATCTGGTTCCAAAATTCAGAATACTGAGCTAAAAATTCCTTGAGCCGTTCATTTTAATTCTATTTACTCAATAAATATCCCAGTTGGGTAAATGCAGCATGAAAAAGAATAGCACATTGCGGCAGCACAGTGGTAGAGCTACTGCCTCACAGCGCCAAAGACCCAGGTTTGATCCTGGCTACGGGTGCTGTATGTACGGAGTTTGTACGTTCTCCCCGTGACCTGCATGGGTTTTCTCCGAGATCTTCGGTTTCCTCCCACACTCCGTCGACATAAATGTTTGTAGGTTAATTAGCTTGGTATTAAAAAAATGTAAAAATATATCCCTAGTGTGTGTAGGATAGTGTTGGTGTGCAGGGATCGCTGGTCGGTATGGACTCAGTGTGCCGAAGAGCCTGTTTCCGCGCTGTATCTCTAAACAACAAAACTAAGCGGAAATAGGGCTACAGAATTATGCGTAGACTGTTCTTCGAAATCCTTAATATAAACTCTGAAGCCCTATTTACGGATCACCTAAAGCCCAAGAAGCGGAGTCCTGGTTGTGGAGTTGAATTCATGGGAGGTGGTCTTGGAGGGGAGGATGCTCCTCAAACTGCGGAGCATCCTGGACAACACAGCTCACCCCCTCCATGACACACCGGTCAACCTGAGGAGCATCTTCAGCAACAAATTGGTTCCACCAAGATGCAGCACAGAAGATCCTTCTTCCCTGTGGCTATCAAACTGTACAAATCCTCCCTCTTCTGTCGTGGGGTAGACTGAGACTGACTCCCCTCCCGCCTCCCCAATCCTTGCACATCACCAATCCTAGACTTTCCACTCGTCACTTTAATTTCATTATTTTACATATCTTGTTGTGTTCTATGACCATTGGCAGACTCCTGGGATAAATAAAATTCTATCGTATCCTATTCTATCGCATCGTATCCAATCTTGGCTTTGGAGCCACGTACACGCTCTCTCTCCACAAACCAGTTGCAGATCAAATCTCTATGCCATGAATTTATACATTGGCTCTGTCTTCACAGCACTTTGATTAGCAAAGATTTACACCCCTCTATGAGAAGAAATTCCGCTCCATGTCCTCAGGCCATCCACTCTAAATTCTGGCCATTATTGCTAGGGGAAACATCCTCGCAGCATCAACCCTATCAAAATCACACAGAACCTTAACGCTTTCAATAAGATCACCTATCATTTTTCTCCACTACCATGTACAGCCCAATATTTCTGTTCCATGTATTTTCCTAAAGTATTTTCATAACTTTACTCCAGGAATTAACAAGAGAACCTTCTCTGCATTGCCTTCAAAGCAAGTTTAACGTTCCTTAAATACGGAGAACAAAACTATACATAGTAATCCAGATGCGGCCTCACCAACACCCTATTAATCTGTCAAAACGTCCTTATTTTTACACTCTAGATTCCTTGCAACAAAGGCAACGTTCCATGAGCATTCCTTGTTACTTGCTGTACCTGCCCAATAACCTTTTGTGTTTTAAGGATAAAAATGACATAGAATGCAATCTTTGAGAATGGTTCAAAGGCATCAAACACTAAACAAGTCCTGAAGAATACAACTGCCAGATTAGTCCCACTTGTCCTCTTTTCAGTTGTAGATACACATTCCGTGACGGCCTTGGCAAAGGTTGTGGGATAAATTAACAAATCTAACAGTTGGGGCGGCACAGTGGCGCAGCAGTAGAGCTGCGACCTTACGGTGCCACAGTCCTGGGTTTGATCCTGACTATAGGTGCTCTCTGTTCGGAGTTTGTACGTTCTCCCTGTGACCGCATGGGCTTTCCCCGGGTGCTGCGGTTTCCAAAGACGTATAGGTTTGGAGTTTAATTGGCTTTGGTAAAATTGTACATTGTTCCTAGCGTGTTAGTGTTCGGTGTGGACTTGGTGGGCCAAAGGGCCTGTTCCGCACTGATTCTCTGTTTTCATTGAGATGAAATGGATTGTCAGCAGCAAAAGAATTATATACATCAACAACGTATATTTACACACTTTTTATTCCTACCAACCATCCAACCAAGTGTCCAATTCAGATTGTAACATTCTGATTTCTATATCAAATATATTGCATCAGAGCCAGCAGCACATTTAACCAAGTTATTCCAGTACATTTACAAGCACTAGCATATTTCAATGACCTGGTTATCGTCAGTATACATAAAGCAGGACAGAAGTAACCTGGTTAATTATTACCTTGGCCTACTCCAAGACACCCTATATCATTATTTATATAATGATATATGGACACACTGATCTGTTTTGTAGTCAATGCGTTCTATGTTCTGTTGTGCTGAAGCAAAGCAAGAATTTCATTGTCCTATCAGGGACACATGACAATAAACTCACTTGAACTTGAACTTGAACACCCATAGATTGATGATAGATCACAACATTCTCATCAAGTAAAAATTACCAACAACCTGCTGATCTTAATTCCAGGACAAATCGGCTCCAAATCTCATCACTAAATAGATCATAAGAGTATAAATACGACCAAGATGAGAATGGCAACTTGTGACATTAAATCAACATTTGACCAAGTGTGGCACTGTGGTCAAATGCAAAATTAAGATCAATGAGGAACAAGAAACAATTCTGTAGTGGCTGGAATCGTTTTTTGGCAAACAAAATAATTGATTACTGGAGACCATTTGGCTCTGTCCTGAGCATCAATTGATCTCAGAATTCCCAGGACAACATTTTGAGGTCAGCTGTCGTCAGCCATTTCATCAATGACTTTCTCTCCTTCTCAGGTTCAGAAGCAGGGCTGTGCATAAACCATTCAGCTTGTTCTGATCTTGGCTTGTAAAACAGTCCAATGCTGCATTTATGACACACAAGATTGAAACCCAGCTTCAAAAGACTTTACCAACAATACCGCTGACTGTAAATTCAACTAACCCAGGCACACAACTGAGCAGAACAGAGACTAGACAGTGTATGACAAGTAGTTCACCAAACAAATTCCTCAAATCTTCTAACTAACTAACTTATTACCAAACTAACTAAACTAACAGGGCTAATCATGGTGGTTATATAATATTCTCCATTTGCTTGCATGAGTGTAGTTGCAATATTCAAGGGGAAAAAACAAATATTTCCAATTATAAAACATATTCTATGTCCCTTTCTGACCTTTATTACCAATGAAGTGTTGTTGGCTCCCATTGGTGTTGCAACATATGGAATGAAGGTTAAGTATGTATACGTCACCTGGAATAACTTGCCATCTCTTCTCAAAAATACCTTCAATTCCACCCAAAAAAGAGACAAAACTTGGGGTTTAATGCCTCATTCAATAGTACATCACTATTTTCCATGTGGCTCTGGGGCGTCAGTTTAGATTTTTGTGCTCAAATCCTTGACATGTCCCTCAGCCCCGCCATATTGGGGTACTGATTAGGGATGATCAGCCATGATCACATTGAATGGTGGTGCTGGCTCAAAGGGCCAAATGGCCTACTCCTGCACTTATTGTCTATTGTCTTATTCATTTTATAGACACAAAAAGCTGGAGTAACTCAGCGGGATAGGCAGCATCTCTGGAGAGAAGGGTCTCGATCCGAAATGTCACACATTCCTTCTCTCCAGAGATGCTGCCTGTCCCGCTGAGTTACTCCAGTTTTGGTGTCTATCTTCCATTTAAACCAGCATCTGCAGTTCCTTCTTACACATAATCATTTTACAGTCGAGAGAGGCAGTAAATGTGCCACAGCTGATACCAATGAGAATCTAGATATGAACCGAGCCAAAACAACCAATTCCAACCATGCCTAATCAGCTAAACAGTCAATCCTAAAGAAAAAGGTTTATGAAGATCAAAAACTCAGACCTGGCAAAAAATATAATGATCTCTTAGGTGTCTGTAGTTTTTGTCCTTCTTTCTGCTTCAGGGACCTTGACGACGCTCAGCAGGCAGCTCAAGTTTGCTTTCGCAACTCTTTAAAGAAAAGAGTTCCACAGAGAAATAACAACATCTGCCTCATACGAGTGATTCCTTATTTTTGAACCATAACCCTTTGTTCCAGATTGACCCACGCACTAAACGTCCTCTCCACATCCTCCCACTCAAGACCATTCGGGATTATTTGTTTTGATTCAGTCGCATCCAACTCTTCATTATGTTACCAGAATCAATCTTAGCCTGTCAAATCTTTCCTTAAGAGACTACCCGTCCATTCCAAATATCAGTCTGGTCACCCTTCTCCGAACTGTTTCCAATGCATTGAAATCCATAAAATACAGGAGAAATACAGGAGAATAATAATGCATGTAGAACACCAGTTATGGACTCATCTGTGCCCCATATGACTAAAACATATTGTCTTCATTTTTGGATTCAATTCCCCGAGCAATAAGCAACAAAAGCCATTCTAATATCTTTCTTAACTACTTGCCGTACCATATAAATAAATCATATTTACATCATATTTGTTTGTTGGATTTATATCCCATCCATTTATACAAAGCAGTTCTCCATTAATTTAGTGTTTAGTTTTAGAGATACAGCACAGAAACAGGCCCTTCGGCCCATTGAGTCCACACTCACCCCACACATTAATACTACTCTACACACACACACACACACTAGGGACAATTTATATTTATACCGAGCAAATTAACCTCGGTTATATTGCCTCGGGCCTCGGTTATGGTCCCTCTGCGACCTCTCCAGAGGCCCGAGAGCCGTTGGAGAGGTCGCAGAGGGAGGAGCTACACCCGAGCGGTAGGAGTTAAAGTGGAGCGCGGGGCTTGCTTCTTACAGAGGCCCGAGAGCCGTTGGAGAGGTCGGTCGCAGAGGGAGGAGGAACCGAAATCTGCAACGTTCCAAGTTCCACTCGCACTTCAAAAACAAGTGGGCTTAAGGAAGCCGCTGATTGGTGGAAGCAGACAAGAGGGAGCAGATGATTGGGAGTCAGATCCCAGCTGATTGGGAGTCAGATCCCAGCTGATTGGGAGTCAGATCCCTGCTGATTGGGAGTCAGATCCCTGCTGATTGTATTGTAGGAATTTGTTTTGTATTGTATCCAGGGTAAGGGGAGTATGAGGGCCAGGGCAGTTTACTGTTCTGGATGTCAGATGTTGGAAGTCATGGAGTCTGATAGCCCTCCAGACGTCCACATCCGCGCCAGGTGTATCGAGATGGGGCTCCTAAGGGACCGTATTAGGAACCTGGAGCAGCAGCTCGATGACCTCCGTCTGGTCAGGGAGAGCAAGGAAGTCATTGAGAGGAGTTACAGGGAGGTGGTCACTCCAAGACCACAGGAGGCAGGCAAGTGGATCACGGTTGGGAGAGGCAAGGGGCACAGGCAGGGACTAGAGAGTACCCCGGTGGCTGTACACCTTGACAATAAGTACTCCTGTTTGTGCACTGTTGGGGGGGACAGCCTACCTGGGGGTAGCGACAGCGGCCGGGCCTCCAGGACCGGTCCTGTTGCTCAGAAGGGTAAGGAAAAGAAGAGGAGGGCAATACTAATAGGGGACTCTATAGTTAGGGGGTCAGACAGGCGATTCTGTGGACGCAGTCGGGAGACCCGGATGGTAGTTTGCCTGCCCGGTGCCAGGGTCTGTGATGTGTCTCAACGTGTCCAAGATATCCTGAAAGGGCAGGGAGAGGAGCCCGAGGTTGTGGTACATATAGGTACCAATGACATAGGTAAAAAAAGAGAAGAGGTCCTGAAAGGAGAATTTAGGGAGTTAGGAGGGGAGTTAAAGAGAAGGACAGCAAAGGTAACAATCTCGGGATTACTGCCTGTGCCACGCGACAGTGAGAGTAGGAATGGAGCGAGGTGGAGGATAAATGCGTGGCTGAAGGACTGGTGCAGAGGGCAGGGATTCAAATTTCTGGATCATTGGGACCTCTTTTGTGGAAGGTGCGACCTGTACAAAAAGGATGGGTTGCACTTGAACCTGAGGGGGACCGATATCCTGGCGGGGAGATCTGCAAAGGCTACTGGGGAGACTTTAAACTAGAATGGTTGGGGGGAGGGACTCAAATAGAGAAAGCTATTAGACAGTGTGTGAGGCAGGAGGCAGAGAAGGAAAGTACTCAGACCCAACATGTAGGGGGGAAAGAAGAAAACAATAATAAACAGAGAATAAGAGGTGGTGGGGTTCTTAAATGGGTGAGCAGAGAAAGAGAGGGGTGTAAAATGCTAGCGGAAGCAATAGGTAGCAAGGTGAAATGTAAAAGTGGCAGGCAGACAAATCCAGGGCAAAAATCAAAAAAGGCCGCTTTTCAACATAATTGTATAAGGGGTAAGAGCGTTATAAAAACAAGCCTGAAGGCTTTGTGTCTCAATGCAAGGAGCATTCGTAATAAGGTGGATGAGTTGAACGTGTAGATAGCTATTAATGATTATGATATAGTTGGGATCACGGAGACATGGCTCCAGGGTGACCAAGGCTGGGAGCTGAACATCCAGGGATATTCAATATTCAGGAGGGATAGAGAGAAACGAAAAGGAGGTGGGATAGCGTTGCTGGTTGGAGAGGAGATTAACGCAGTGGAAAGGAAGGACATTAGCTTGGAGGATGTGGAATCGGTATGGGTAGAGCTGCGAAACACTAAGCGTCAAAAAACGCTGGTGGGTGTTGTGTACAGGCCACCTAGCAGTAGTAGTGAAGTTGGGGATGGCATCAAACAGGAAATTAGAAATGCGTGCAACAAAGGCAAAACAGTTATAATGGGTGATTTCAATCTACATATAGATTGGGTGAATCAAATTGGCAGGGGTGCTGAGGAAGAGGATTTCTTGGAATGTATGCGGGATAGTTATCTAAACCAACATGTAGAGGAACCAACGAGAGAGCAGGCTATTCTAGACTGGGTATTGAGTAATGAGGAAGGGTTAGTTAGCAGTCTTGTTGTGCGTGCCCCCTTGGGCAAGAGTGACCATAATATGGTTGAGTTCTTCATTAGGATGGAGAGTGACATTGTTAATTCAGAAACAACGGCTCTGAACTTAAAGAGAGGTAACTTTGAGGGTATGAGACGTGAATTGGCCAAGATTGACTGGCAATTAGTTCTAAAAGGGTTGACGGTGGATATGCAATGTAAGGCATTTAAAGACTGCATGGATGAACTACAAAAATTGTTCATCCCAGTTTGGCAAAAGAATAAATCAGGGAAGGTAGTGCATCCGTGGATAACAAGGGAAATCAGGGATAGTATCAAAGCAAAAGATGATGCGTACAAATTAGCCAGAAAAAGCAGCATACCAGAGGACTGGGAAAAATTCAGAGACCAGCAGAGGAGGACAAAGGGCTTAATTAGGAAAGGGTAAATAGATTATGAAAGAAAACTGGCAGGCAACATAAAAACTGACTGCAAAAGTTTTTATAGATATGTGAAGAGAAAGAGATTAGTTAAAACAAATGTAGGTCCTTTGCAGTCAGAAACAGGTGAATTGATCATGGGGAACAAGGATATGGCGGACCAATTGAATAACTACTTTGGTTCCGTCTTCACTAAGGAAGACATAAATAATCTGCCGGATATAGCAGGGGACCGCGGGTCAAATGAGATGGAAGAACTGAGTGAAATCCAGGTTAGTCGGGAACTGGTGTTGGGTAAATTGAATGGATTAAAGGCCGATAAATCACCAGGGCCAGATAGG
Source organism: Malacoraja senta (assembly GCA_038087875.1). Classification (NCBI taxonomy): domain Eukaryota; kingdom Metazoa; phylum Chordata; class Chondrichthyes; order Rajiformes; family Rajidae; genus Malacoraja; species Malacoraja senta. The sequence continues at coordinate 3,291,717 of CM075979.1, forward strand.
CTGCATCCCAGAGTACTTAAGGAAGTAGCTCCAGAAATAGTGGATGCATTAGAGATAATTTTTCAAAACTCTTTAGATTCTGGAGTAGTTCCTGAGGATTGGAGGGTAGCAAACGTAACCCCACTTTTTAAGAAGGGAGGGAGAGAGAAAACGGGGAATTACAGACCAGTTAGTCTAACATCGGTAGTGGGGAAACTGCTAGAGTCAGTTATTAAAGATGGGATAGCAGCACATTTGGAAAGTGGTGAAATCATTGGACAAAGTCAGCATGGATTTACAAAAGGTAAATCATGTCTGACGAATCTTATAGAATTTTTCGAGGATGTAACTAGTAGAGTGGATAGGGGAGAACCAGTGGATGTGTTGTATCTGGACTTTCAGAAGGCTTTCGACAAGGTCCCACATAAGAGATTAGTATACAAACTTAAAGCACACGGTATTGGGGGTTCAGTATTGATGTGGATAGAGAACTGGCTGGCAAACAGGAAGCAAAAAGTAGGAGTAAACGGGTCCTTTTCACAATGGCAGGCAGTGACTAGTGGGGTACCGCAAGGCTCAGTGCTGGGACCACAGCTATTTACAATTTATATTAATGACCTGGATGAGGGAATTGAAGGCAACATCTCCAAGTTTGCGGATTACACTAAGCTGGGGGGCAGTGTTAGCTGTGAGGAGGATGTTAGGAGACTGCACGGTGACTTGGATAGGCTGGGTGAGTGGGCAAATGTTTGGCAGATGCAGTATAATGTGGATAAATGTGAGGTTATCCACTTTGGTGGCAAAAACAGGAAAGCTGACTATTATCTAAATGGTGTCCGATTAGGAAAAGGGGAGATGCAGCGAGACCTGGGTGTCATGGTACACCAGTCATTGAAAATTGGCATGCAGGTGCAGCAGGCAGTGAAGAAAGCGAATAGTATGTTAGCTTTCACAGCAAAAGGATTTGAGTATAGGAGCAGGGAGGTTCTACTGCAGTTGTACAGGGTCTTGGTGAGACCACACCTGGAGTATTGCGTACAGTTTTGGTCTCCAAATCTGAGGAAGGACGTTATAGCCATAGAGGGAGTGCAGAGAAGGTTCACCAGACTGATTCCTGGGATGTCAGGACTTTCATATGAAGACAGACTGGATAGACTTGGCTTATACTCGCTAGAATTTAGGAGATTGAGAGGGGATCTTATAGAAACGTACAAAATTCTTATGGGGTTGGGCAGGCTAGATGCAGGAAGATTGTTCCCGATGTTGGGGAAGTCCAGGACAAGGGGTCACAGCTTAAGGATAAGGGGGAAATCCTTTAAGACCGAGATGAGGAAAAACTTTTTCACACAGAGAGTGGTGAATCTCTGGAAATCTCTGCCACAGAGGGCAGTTGAGGCCAGTTCATTGGCTATATTTAAGAGGGAGTTAGATGTGGCCCTTGTGGCTAAAGGGATCAGGGGGTATGGAGAGAAAGCAGGTACGGGATACTGAGTTGGATGATCAGCCATGATCATATTCAATGGCGGTGCAGGCTCGAAGGGCCGAATGGCCTACTCCTGCACCTATTTTCTATGTATCTATGTAACCTACAAACCTGTACGTCTTTGGAGTGTGGGATGAAACCGAAGATCTTGGAAAAAAAAACACGTGGTCACAGAGAGAGTTCGCACAAACTCGGTACAGACAGCACCCGTAATCAGGATCAAACCCGGGTCTCTGGTGCTGCAAACACTGTAAGGCAGCAATTCTCTACCAAAGCGCTACTGTACCGCCCTTGTTCATGTCCCAATTTGTAAATGTGTTTATTAAACTATACAGAAGCTGTTTAAATTTGTTCTCAGTGTGCTTTTATTTCAAGTCATTGTCCATTGTGCCCTGCTTTACATAGTTCAAAGTGTTTCAAATCCAACAGTTAAATATAAAATTAATAATGACAATAATGACAACCTATGTTGGGGGAGTCCAGAACCAGGGGCCACAGTTTAAGAATAAGGGGTAAGCCATTTAGAACGGGGACGAGGAAACACTTTTTCACACAGAGAGTTGTGAGCCTGTGGAATTCTCTGCCTCAGAGGGCGGTGGAGGCCGGTTCTCTGGATACTTTCAAGAGAGAGCTAGATAGGGCTCTTAAAGATAGCGGAGTCAGGCGATATGGGCAGGAACGGGGTACTGATTGGGGAGATCAGCCATGATCACAGTGAATGGCGGTGCTGGCTTGAAGGGCAGAATGGCCTACTCCTGCACCTATTGTCTAATGCTCCAACATTTTTAAAATGCTATTTATGAATTACACTCATGTAGAAAATGATTTAACTTGCTCGTAGTAAATCTTTATTAGCCCCATGCTAATAAAGAAATTGTGAGCATCTTCAAGCAGTTTCATCTTCTATTGAGAAAAGAATTTACATATATTTAGATGATATCCCTTAAGCTGCTTAGATATGTAAAGGAAAAATATCTAAGCAGCTATGTTTAAAAAAAAAAAAAAAAACAGGATAAAGATTTGTTTAAAAAATAAATGATACACCACAAAATACTATATTATGTTTTCCAATCTTCTGAAAATCGAAACTGAATTGATTTCCTTTGGCTGTGAAATAAATCCACCACGAGACTACACAGCAAGAATAAAAATTTTCTTCCTGAATAATTGCATTCCTCATTGCACATTTTTGGATTCACTTTCAAGTCAAATGCCAATGCAAACTCTGCCGAGAAATAACAGTAATAAATTTTAACATTTTGGCCTCTTAAAATGTCACTAGTATTATGTGTAGGTGATCAACCACTTTGAACTCTGTTTTTCAATACACTCACAGGTAATTTCAAGGTACGTATTTCTATTCTTAAACCTCTTATTTTTAGTTTTTTTTTACAAGCATTCAAGTTACACTTGTTTATCTCCATTTAACTAACCAGCTGGCTCCCTGCATTTCCCATATGCAGTCAATGAAAAATTTATAAAGTGTCAACTTTCAGCTGCCTGCAATCATTCCTGCAAAAGATAATATCATGTTGTACAAAACTGCATTCTATCATCAAATAGGACCAAACAACCATCAGATCAATCGAAAAATCTAACTTTAGATAATAATAAATTGAATTTTGTCATAATATGACACTGTTATGCTCTACCTATAAAAATATTACATAATCCATGCTACACTTTCATCTAAACTGTAAAATAATTCAGTTCAAAGAAATTATCTTTGTTTTACAGCTGTTGGCCAGTTACAAGTTCCTCCATTAACTCCCAATCTCAGTTGTATTATTCAGATAGTCAATGAAGTGTGGGCCATTTCCATTTTCCAAAATGGTTTAATTTGAAAATTTCTGAAAGGCTTATGTTTTTTGTAACTGCGAACATTCTAGAGTATACAGACTTTGGATTCTTCTTTATAGTTTTGGCTATAAGAAAAAAAGTGTCCAAACACAAATGCGTATGTAAAATATATGTAGATAGAAGGAACTGCAGGTGCTGGTTTACAAAACAAAACCCCATAAAGCGCTGAAGTAACTAAGCAGGTCAGGCAGCATCTCTGGCGAACATGGATAGGGTTGGGACCCCTTATTCAGTATCTGATTACATTATGACATTGCTAAAGTATATCAAGGGCTTTTATACAAGGACAATAAGCACTTCCATGTCAGAGAGGATACAGGGTTATGCTGATGCACTTAGACCGGAAAACATAGAGTAATGCAGCATGGGAACAGAACCTTCAGCCCAACTCGTGCATGCGGACTGGGTTTTATAAAACTGAGCTAGTCCCGTTTGCTTGTGTTTGGGCTATATGCCTCACAACGGTTTCTATATGTCTAAATGTCCAAACATCTTTTAAACGTCACCATTGTACCCATCTCACCAGCTTCCTCTGACAGCTCATTCTACATATGTATCACCTCTGTGTATAGAAATTTCCCCGTAGGTGGGTTTGGAAGCCCAAGTGTATGGATGGCTTTGTTGACATTCTTCTCATTCTTCAACATGATCTAGGACAAGGGTTCCCAACCTGAGGTAAACTTACCCCCAAGGGGTAAATTTCACCCACCCGGGGGGTAAATTTGTTGATTCTGGATTTGTACATATTTGTTCTCATTGAATGACTGTGTTTGGTTCTGGTATACCGGTATCTGTTCATCATTAGTTGTTCATAAATAAGTGAAATAACATTGTTGTGTGCTATTAAAGTTGCCTGGGTGTAAACGGGACGAACAAGGTTGGGAACCCCTGATCTAGGACAAGAAAAGGATCTACAGCAGTGGGCTGTGTTCGAGTGATCGATGGTCAGCATTGACTTGGTGGGCCAAAGGGCTTGTTTTCATGCTGAAGACACACATGGGCTTGTAAACTCACCCCTTTTACAGCACTTTCTCTGGAGTTGACAGACTGTAATCTCCTCGCTCATAAATATAGATTTCTCCCACAAATTCCACTTTAAATCAAATTCAGCAACAAATCAAAATCACCTTAAAGACTGTACCATAAGTAGTGGTTTTCCTGCAGGTGATTAACATAGGCGTGTAGCTGGATCGTGACAGCCCAGTTTGAGGGCTGTTGCCAAATCCTTGTTGCACAAGGATTGACAATCAGCTACCTATTCTGCATATTTTCAGTTTAACACAGGATGCAATTGCTGCCACAGTGTACAATTTTCCACATAATAGAAATGTGCACTCAATTTTCAAAGAAAATTGGAAGCAAATGAGCACTTTGGTGCCAAAAATATACACATTTCCAAATTTCATGAGCAATGTATAGAAATAAATCTTTTAGCTCCTCAATTAAATAAAGTGGAAGATCCAATAATTAAAATTCTTTGCTTTATCCTTGTAAAAAGGTATAGAAGTGTGAAAATACACACCTGCAGTCAGGGAGTTTCTTCCCAGCTGTTATCAGGCAACTGAACCATCGTACCACCAACTAGAGTACAGTCCTGAGCTACTGTCTACTTCATTGGAGACACCTCGGATTATCTTTAGTGCCTTACACTAAATGTTATTCCCTTTATCATGTATCTGTACACTGTGGATGGCTCAATTGTAATCATGTATTGCCTTTCCGCTGACTGGTTAGCAATAGTTTTTCAACAGTTCATCTTTAAAACCTGACTCAGATATGACTTTCATACATAATAGTTGTGAATTTGACAGTTACTGGCTGCAATAAGTCATGCTTTTTTGATAGCTCTCCCTCTTGTTTGATTATCGCTGAAGCAATGCAAAGACACAACAGGTACCAGACTAATGTCTGATTTGAATTGATGCAGTTTGAGGGAATAACACAAAAGTGACGCAGTTTAAGGAATTTAGAGGCTTACTGGGCTTTTCTACGTGGAGCAGAGATCCTGTTAGGCAGCGGACATGTTGAATGCTCAACACATCTGACAAGGAATGTGATGCTCAGGCTGCAAAAAAAGCCAAACGGATAAATGCGAGACATTCCTTGAAGAAGGCAAGACAGCAGTTTAGCTAAAGCAAGTAGATGTACCAAGAAACTTGAAAGAAAGTAACCAGACAGAAGGCCAAGTGAAGCGGCCTGGTAATGAATGAAAATGTGATATCTTCAGTAGCGATTTTCCCTTGAGAGCAGGTAATATTCACAAAGGATATAGCTTCAGAGGCAAAGGGAATAATAAGAGCATTTTTTGAGATTCATGGATTTATAGTGCTATTGGCGGGTATACATGACTGTAAGTGATAGGCATTGAGTTATCTAAGCACAGCTCAATAACTGAAGCAGATGCATTATGATGGCAAAAGAAAATACTGGGGAAGAAGATGATAGTTCTGTGCCAGAGTAACACAGTAGTGCTTCACGGTGCTGGAGACCCAAGTACAATCCTGTTTGTGTGGGGCGTGCACGTTCTCTCTGTGACCGTGCAGGTTTCCTCATGCTGCTGCAGTTCCCTCCACACCCAAGAGATGTGTAGGTTGGTAGGTTGACTGGTTATTGGAAACTATCCCCAATTGCAGATAAATCGGGGAGCTTGATGGGAATGTGAGGAGAATAAAAATGGGGATTAGTGTAAGCAGGTGGCGGATGGTCGGCCCAGACTTGGTGGGTCAAAGGGCTAGTTTGTGAGTTGTACTCCTCCCTGACTTACTGACGTATTGAGGGAGTGCAGCGTAGGTTTACAAGGTTAATTCCCGGGATGGCGGGACTGTCATATGCTGAGAGAATGGAGCAGCTGGGCTTGTACACTCTGGAGTTTAGAAGGATGAGAGGGGATCACATTGAAACATATAAGATTGTTAAGGTTTTGGACACACTAGAGGCAGGAAACATGTTCCCGATGTTGGGGGAGTCCAGAACCAGGGGCCACAGTTTAAGAATAAGGGGTAAGCCATTTAGAAAGGAGATGAGGAAACACATTTTCCTCACAGAGAGTTGTGAGTGTGGAATTCTCTGCCTCAGAGGGTGGTGGAGGCTGGTTCTCTGGATACTTTCAAGAGAGAGATAGATACGGCTCTTAAAGATAGTGGAGTCAAGGGATATGGGGAGAAGGCATGAACGGGGTAGTGATTAGGGATGATCAGACATGATTACAATGAATGGCGGTGCTGGCTCGAAGGGCCGAATGGCCTACTCCTGCACCTATTGTCTATTGACGTTATGCGGAGCCTATCCCTGTAGGATTCCACAACTTGGACCCTAATTATATCAATTACAGAAGCACTGTAGAGTTGGGAGATGGGCCAGCAAAGCAACAAGCTAGATAGAAAATTAGACAAAAATTAGATATTTTGGAGGAAATGGCATTTTGACTCCAGCGATCAGAGGTTAATCTATTTTGAGTAATTAAGCACTTTCATAGTGATTTGGCAATTACATAACAGCGGGACTGTTCGCAAACCTTGATAGCAAACAGAGGAAGATTCTGCAATCAGTTTGAACAACACAGGACAGCCAGTGTACAGCTGCACAGTTGCACAGCTGCAAGAATCCATGGGAAAGATGTGAAGCAACAGGTTATGTAGCAAGGTAGTAACGCCCAAGTCTGGCACAAACACTAATGGCAAAGAAGATGAGACTGTGCTGGTTCAGTGCCCAAAATACCTTTACTGTTTACAGAATTTATGACTGGGCAATTTAAGTTTAGATCAAGTATAACTCTCTCTTAAAGGAATGTGGAAGCAGTTCAAAAGCTGTGACGATTCTTTGAAGGATATCACAATATGTAGACTTATTAATGTCTGCCAAACATGTCAGACTGCAACAGGACATGCTGACATCAGTCACAGAATTGTACAGCACAGAAACAAGCCCTTCAGTCCACCACATCCATGCTGACCTTTTTGCCCATCTATACTAATCCTATTTGCCCGCTTTAGGTCCATACCCCGTCATGGTAGAGTGGAAAAAATGGAGATGGTACAGAAAGGCAATGACTCTTTAGACTTCAAGAGGGGACTCCTAAAAGGAGGCTAGATCCAATATCTACAGACAGCTGATGAGAAAGTCAAGTTGCAAGAAGTTGTGAAAGCAAAAGCACAAGGATGGAGAGTCTGAAAACAAAATTGTAGGGACTATTACAACTAAGTTCATGGCATTCAACAACGTACTAAATGAGGTATAATAGTAACTCCTGTAGGTACTGATAAGAATGTAGCCTGTACCAAATTTAGTGAAAAGTTTAATACACACAGGTGATCAAGACATGAAATGTATTTCTGATTATAAAGTCACTTACATTGAAGTAACAATTGCAGAGCAAGTCATGTGGCCAGGTGCACATGAAGCCTACCTAGTGAGGAGATCGACTGGAGTTATTACCACATGGAGTGGATACTTCAAGAACAGCTTGCAGTGAAGAGTTCAGAGAACAGAGACAAAGTGATTGAATGAATTTATAATTAGTTGAATTTGCAACCATATGTTAATATAAATAATTAACTGATGATAGTTTTATCTAAATGAATTGTTAATGGTATGCATAGGGATGTTATTTGCTGCATATCCACAAAAGGAAAAGCAGTGCAGTGTGTACTTGTCCCTTTAAGAGATATGTTAAGAATCGTGTTACCAGGTGGTAAACTGTAGGCACAAGACACTGCTATTTAGTCGAGAGTTAAAACCTTCAATAAAGAATATTATGCCGATTACTGCCAGTTATTTGCTTATTGATCTACAAAAAAAGCTTACTATGGACATAACAACCTCTTCATCCATAATAATGACAAAGAATGTAGAAACAAAGAACTGCCGATGCTGCCTAATACACAAGAAGGCACAAAGTGCTGGAGTAAAGGGCCTGTCCCACTTGGGCGTCATTTGCGCATCATTTACGCAACATCATTTACACACCACAGTAGGATAAGAAGAAACAAAAATGATCGTAAAATATTGTAGGAAATCATTTGGGAGACAAAAATGCTGGAGAAACTCAGCAGGTGAGGCAGCATCTTTGGAGAGAAGGAATAGGCGACGTTTCGGGTCGAGACCCTTCTTCAGAAATCATTTAATTATAATCCACAGAATCCAACCACTTAGGACTAAATATTGCAGTGGTTAATAGTTTTGCTCATTGATATCAGGGTTAGAGAGAGACACATTAGAAGGTATACCTGTAGACATCAGGACCAAGTCATCTGGTACATTTCAATAGTATTAAATGGACATTAGAATTATTAAATTGAATGATCTTTGTTCAACTGATATTTGTATATATTTTAATATGGAATGTAGATCACCAATTATTAAAGAAAAGAAAATCGCCGATGCCAGTGACTCAAAGGTTTTACAGTCAATACTGAAAATTAACTTAGAATCAGCGGGACAGCTCTTCATGCATTTCTGTGGCATCACACAAAGAGGTCATTAACATAAATTGTAGAAGCAGAATTCGGCCATTCGGCCCATCAAGTCTATGCCATTCAATCATGGCTGATCTATCTCTCCCTCCTAACCCCATTCTCTTGCCTTCTCCCCACAACCCCTGACACCCTAAAAATCAAGTACCTATCAATCTCCACCTTAAAAATATCCATCGACTAGGCCTCCACAGCCATCTGAGAATGAAATTTCTCCTAATTTCCTTTCTGAAGGTGTCCTTTTATTCCGAGGCTATCCTAGATATGGTCAAGGGTATGTTATACAGAAAATGGCCCAAGGGTTACAAACATAGAGAATGGGTGTAGGAGTAGGTCATTTGGTCCTTCGAGCCAGCACCGCCATTCAATATGATCATGGCCAGTGAATCCCACCTCCTCCATCAGATCGTCACAGAGACACCACGACGAGTGCGCCTCATGTCACGGCACCCCTTTGCCACGCAAGCCCAAGAGCTGCTCTGCACAACACCGGCTGACGCTTCTAAGGCTGCCTGGGTCAAGACGAGATGGAGAGACCAGTGGAAGTCAGCGGAACCATCTAGGCTACACCATTACATCGATGACCCCATGGACGTCCCTGGCCAGGACCTGCCCCGAAAGCAGTGGACAACCCTCAACCGCTTGAGGACAGGCATCGGACGCTATGGAGTGGCGATGAAGAGGTGGGGCCTCGTGGACAGCGCCTCCTGCGAGTGTGGGGACCCAACACAGACTGTGGAGCACACGGAGAGGAGGAGCCATCTTGGGGAATGGCTGCTAACCAGCAGCCGTCCGTTAATTTCACTTTTTTACTTAGTTTTATTTTTTATTTTTTATTTTTTCTTAGTCTTTGTTTTTGGGGGAATCTTGACTTTTAATGTGGGGGGGTAAGGGGAAACTATTTTCTAGGTCCCTACCTGGTCGGTGAGGCAGCTTTTACTCCGGGCTGCCCCGTCAACCCGTCCTTGCAGCCTACCAGCAGGCGTGGAGCGGCGTGGAGCGGCGTTTCCTGGCGGGGACTGCCCATCACCTTCAGCTTCGGTGGCGGCACAGCGCTGGAGCGCCATCGCGGAGCGGAACGGGCGATGCCTTGCCTGGGTCGCCGCGCTGGATCGACGCGCTGGAGCTCCGGTGAGCTGCGACCGCCGAGCTCAACACCTCCGGGCTGCGGGACTGCGGAGCCGGCCCTAACATCGGGAGCCTCGGAGCTCCAAATCGGCGCGGCCTTGTTGGCTTCAGGTGCCACGGACTCCGGTAGGAAACCAGCCATTCCAGCCGTCCCAGCCGCTGCGAGGACTCTCCCGACGCCGGGGCAACTCCACCTGGCGAGAACGGCCAGGAACATCGGGCCTCCGTAGAGGCAACTGTGGAGGCCTGAATAGGCCTGACTTTGTGTTGAACTGGGGTTGGGGACTGGACATTGTGCCTCCCCCCACAGTGGTAATCATTGTGGGGGGATGATTGTGTGTGTAATGTGTAGTGTCTATGTTAGTCTACGTCCAAGATGGCGGTCGGAAGGGAGAGTGGACGCTGGCACGCTTTAGCAGCCGCTGCTCTCTCTTCCATAGCGTGTTTTTGATTTTTGTTTTTGGATTGAATTCTGGCTTTAATTTGTGTACTCGTGATGTCTTTAATATTTATTTCATTCCGCTTACATGTTAAACTTTGTAAGGTGTCCTTGAGACTTTTGAAAGGCGCCCATAAATAAAATGTATTATTATTATTATTATTATAGTCACCAGTTGCCCCAAACACCGGCCACCGAATGGTGAACGAGGTCTGATTGACCTGGACGATGACACGTTGGCCTGGCTCGCCTCAACGGAGCTGCAGGTCTAAAAGACACACGACAGAAGAAGAGATCCAGAATCAGTACCCTGTTCCTGCTTTCTCCCCATATCCCTTGATTCTGTTAGGTCTAAGAGCTATATCAAACTCTGCTAGGAGCAATCCACCTACAGCCATATTTCAAGATCTGTCATGATTTCACTCAGTTTCTCCTGCCATGCAACACGCTGCAGACTGGCCTTGCTGGGACACATACATGGATCAAACAGCGCTTCCCACAAAGGGCTCCTGGCATGGCCCATCCTTCAGCATATTAAGTGTGCAGAGCAGGTAGATCACTGAGTACAAGTAATAATTATGAAACAGCAATAACTGCAGACCAACCAACCAGAGAACCATGTCAACTGTAGCACCTAGACATTTTGTTATCATAGGAAAAAACATGTAGAAGGGCATTGCTAGGGAGGGCAGTTCATAAGCAGACCATTCAGCCCATCGAGTCTACTCCACCATTCAATCACTGCTGATCTACCTTTCCCTCTCAACCCCACTCTCCTACCTTCCACCAGTAACCTTTGAAAACCTGTACTAATCAAGAACCTGTCAATCTCCACTTTAATGAATGAATAAGTTTATTGGCCAAGTATATATAAGGAATTTGCCTTGGTGCTCCGCAAGTGACAATGACATACAGTGACAGTTAGGAATGACACATAAAACATTAAACATTAATAATAAAACATTATTGATTAAACATGTGAATTCAATAAAATACCAGAGCAGAAGGAGACTACAGATTTTTGGTTATTGAGTAGAGATACTACTCGTGGAAAAAGCTGTTTTTATGTCTGGCTGTGGCAGCTTTGACAGTCGCCTTCCAGAGGGAAGTGATTCAAAGAGTTTGTGGCCAGGGTGAGAGGGGTCAGAGATGATCTTACCCGCTCGCTTCCTGGCCCTTGCAGTGTACAGTTTGTCAATGGAGGGATTAAAAATACCCAATGACTTGGCCGCCACATCCATTTGTGCCAAAGGATCCCACAGATTCACCACCCTCTGGCTAAAGTTGTCCACAATCAGTTCACTAAAACTTCTGTGAAAAGAACATCTAGCGAGGGAACAGACAAGATGAAGTATTATCATTTCCTATCTAACAGGTTATGTTGTTTATATTCAAAGTCAGTACCGCACTATTGGAAGCGATTTCCATTAAATGAGATGATAAATGAGGACCCTGCCTGCACCTCCTAAGGTTAATTTTAAATTGCATGGTATTTTCAAGGAACAGTAGAGTTATGGCTGGTGTCTTTGCCAATATACATTCTGGCCAATATTTGTGCTTCAGTCAACATCACTAGAAACAAATTATCTGATCATTTTCACATTACTCTAGGTGGAAGCTTTCTGTGCACTCACCACTGCCAAGTTTCCACATTACTTCTGCGACTGCACATCCAAAGTACTCCATTGGCTGCAAACCACTTTTGGACATGCTGAAGTTGCGGAAGGTGCAAAGGAAATGCACTTCTTTTCTTTCTTTTACGTCACCAAACCAGATACTATTCCTCGAAAGCTCTGCTCAGTTGCTTCATAACTTTCACGACTATGAAAAAGCCGAAGGCTGCTAACATTTTAAATTGTTTTAGTCAAACACAAGTCATCACTATTGTAATCTTACCTAGTAAATTTGTCAGCCAAAGAGCCAAGTCCTCCTTCATTGGTAATAAACTAGCTTCATGCCTGCTTGCTAACCATTGACCATATTGGTGCACATCAGAGAGGCTGGGCCCGGGCTCTTTGGGACTAAACGTGCTGTTCATCTTCCTTTATCCACCTGTAATTTACAACAGAGAAAAAATAAAGTTGTAATGATTTACAACATACACGGTGTCATGAATGAACTTGTGTAAGAAGGAACCGAAGATAGACACAAAAAGCTGGAGTAACTCAGCGGGACAGGCAGCATCTCTGGAGATGAACTGTATCTCCATTAAGTAGTTTATCAATATTTACACTCAGCAATTGAAAGAATGGGAATTCAACAAAAGAAAATAAATAAGTCTGAAGACGATTCTTGACCCAAAATGTCACCTATTCCTTTTCTCCAGAGATGCTGTCTGACCAGCTGAGTTTACTCCACTTTGTTGTGTCTATCTTCAAATAAATACTAATCTGCTTTTATCTTTGCATTAGTATTCAAAACTAAAATGACATTAATTACACTTGGTAAAGGAATCTAACAGCTGAAAAAAAGGTTATACAAGGTTTTTTTCCAAAGTAAAAACACAGTTCACTGAATATGAATGTTTTGCTTTACCTTGGTCCCAGTCAACTGTGCTACTAATGGGTCTGCAGTGTTTTTGCCGAGGGAGCCTCTAATTGTACAGTTTTTCTGCTTCAGAAGATCCCTTTTTGTACCTAAATTTGAGCTTGCATCTCAAGTTCCAGGCAGCACAATCAACGCTAGTGACCTGGTTTAGCACAGTTTATAATACGCCACAGAGCATGCAGCAGTCTGGTCCTTTTAACAACACAGCTATAAGGCACAATACACTCCCTCCAGCAGAACAGTAGGGTTTTATACAAGACTGCACAGAGATGCATTCACAGCAGAGCCTTAGCATAGAGAGCAGTGTTACAGCGTCTTTAATCATTTGTAATTCAAACTATTAACAGCTGCACATGCAAAGTACAAAATATTACAGAGACATCTACAATGAAATCGGCAGTAATCCAGAAAATTAAAAAAAAAGTATCGACTACGTAAAATAAAATTCCCCTAAATATTCGACTGTGCAACGGAGATGATTAATAAAACAATGTATCACCGGCTGCGAAATAGCAGCATTATTGTACTATTTTTGATTTTAGAATAATCCATAAATTATAGAAAACTCATTGGAGAAATTATTCTAAGGGTAAAGTTTTCCAGATTTCTTCGTTAAATTAAATCAGGTGAACGAATTAATCGAGATTTCAAGCAGAAACTAAAACAATCAAGATTGCTTAGAGTTTAGAAATAATGGCACACCAGATTTAAAGTATTCCGTTAACCGCACCACGCACTGTGTCATTAGCCTGTACACATTCAAGTTGTTTTAAATCGTATATTGAGATTGCGATCAGTCTGATACTGTGTCGGTACTCCTTGGTTTACGCTATGATTTCATGCTTGCTTTAGTGTCGGGACAGCTCGCAGCTGCAGGAAAATCACTGCATCGCACCTCACCCACTCCAAGCGGATCCGTCCTGACGATTTTCACTCAGTTTCCACTGCAATGCAACACTCTGCAGGTCGACCTGGCCGGGGCGCGTACACGGATGAAACAACACGTCCCGCAAAGGGCTCCTGGCATGGCCGATTCTTCAGCTCATGAAGTGTGCATCTTAGTTTGAAGGATTCAAAGTAGCGCCGACCACGGAGTAACCCCACATTGCCTACACACATTCACATCATCCTGTCAGATGAGAACGGAAGTCAAAGCCTTTCCATTGCCAGGCATTTCGCTGTCATGATCTATCTATCCCCGAAACGCGTATACATTTCAGCATCTGGCAAAAAGCTAGGATTTAAGAAACTCAATTCTTTACATCGGAGCTTATTGTTGAAGACGGACAAATTTGAAATTAACTTATCACGAGAGCAACATGATCTTTGAGCATAAGGGGAAAAAAGTATCAATTAATTTAACCGCGCACACAAATGTTAATTCAGACCTTAAGAGTATCTGCCCATAGGTTTTCCGTTTGGTGCTAATCCGTTTTATCTGTATCACTTGATTTTTAAAATTTATTTATACAGGCTCAAACTTGGCAGAATTTGACACACTTGTAATAACGGATCAAATAACAGGCAACGCGTTTCCCACTTGTACTAGTGCGGCACTGGTGGGAGCAGAGTTTGCCTGTCGTGTTCAAAGGTCTCGCTGTACATTGGAGTGTTCTGGCATTATTTTAAAGAGTCAAAAGTGTTTAATTGAATTGTCACATGTACCGAAAAGGCAACAGCGAAATTCTTGTAGCGGCACAACAGGTCTGTAAACACTGTACTCATAGGTAACTAAATAAACAAACAGTTCAATACATTAAAGAAAACAGTTTTAGTGCAAAAGAGCCTAAAGTCCCTTCAGAAGCCCTGTCCCACGGTACGAGTTCATTCCAAGAGTTCTCCCGAGTTTGCCCTGATTCGAACTCGGAGATTTACAGTAATGGCCACTCGTCAGTACTCGGGGCTCTCGTGGGCATTTTTCAACATGTTGAAAAATCTTCACGAGTCTTCCCGTGCTTACGAGCCGCTAAGAGACGTCCCCGAGCTCCGACATACCCGCTACATTCATTCTCCGTGCTTACCCCGAGTTTGATTTTTTTAAAACTTGGGAGAGCTCTTGGAATGAACTCGTACCGTGGGACAGGGCTAGTGCAACACAGTTGGCTGTGGAGTTGGAGCTCAAGAACATGATGGTTGTTGGGAGGAAGCTTTTCTTGAAACTGGACATCAGATGTTCAAACTCTTGTACCTTCTTCCCAATGGTAGGGGTTAAATGAGAGTGTGGCCTGGGTGGTGTGGGTCCATGATGATGCTGACTGCTCTTTTGTGACGGCGCCTCCTACAGACCCCCTTTGAAGGACGTTCTCTTAGGAACGAGATGAGGAGGAATTTATTTAGTCAGCGGTGAATCTGCGGAATTCTTTGCCACAGAATGCCGAGGAGGCCGTCAGTAGATATATTCAAGGCAGAGATAGATAGATAGATTCTTGATCAGTACGGGCATCAGAGGTTATGGGGAAAAGGCAGGAGAATGGGGTTAGGAGGGAGAGATAGATCAGCCATGATGGAATGGCGGAGTAGACTTGATGGGCCGAATGGCCTAATTCTGCTCCTATCACTTATGATCTTATGATGGTGGGAAGGTCAGTGCACATGATGAACCAGACAGTATCCACCACTTATTGTGGTGGATACTTATGGTGGATATTGTGGTGGATACTGTCCTTTGTTCCGGGTCAAACATTTGGGGACATCCCTACCTCACCATTTACACATTAGCTGATTAACCTTCTACGAATAGTGTGTTTGTGTGATCTTGCTGTGGAAAAAATGGTTACTACATTTGAATATTCACAAACCTTCTAGCTATAAATGGCGGTGTGGCTTGATGCAAGTATGTTTCCTTAATCCAAATTGTAGATTGGTTATTGCATGTGAACCAATCATAGTAGAATAGCATCACTAACCCCACCTTACTGTATGATTCATACTAGCACCCACTTCCTACACTGGTCAGTCTTGTAACGATGAACTAACAACTAACAACTAATGACCTCCTGTACTGTTATAATATGGTTACTGATTAAAGATGATGAACTTCAGATTGTGCAGCTTGTTTATTTACATGGTGTCAGAAGTGGGATTCAAATTCAAGGACTTTGTCTTTGGGAATGTTTTCACGGTCGAGACAGACCACCAACCTCTGGTGACCATACTCAATAAACCTATCCACGCAGCACCTGCACGTCTGCAGCGAATGATGATGCATCTCCAGCGATTTGACTTCAAAATGCTTTACAAAAAGGGTAAGGACATGCTCGTGGCTGACACCCTCTCTCGCGCACCACGGGCATCCAACGAACGACACCCCTACGAACGGGACGAGTGTACGGTTCTCAGCATTGACTTTGTTCCCACGGAACAATTGCACCATCTAGCCGAACACACAGCCGCCGACGCCACCCTCCAGCTACTCTCATCCATAATCAAGAGAGGCTGGCCAGACAGGCAATCCAGCACACCGCTGGAGGTGCAGCCGTTCTTCTTAGTCCGTGATGAACTGGTAATACAGGAAGGTGTCATAATTAAGGGCCACAAAGTCGTCCGTTTGCAAACTACTGTGGGACATTAGGTTGCGTTGTTGGCCCGTCCGAAGAACCCCGATCCTACCTTGTTGACATCAATGGCGCCTTGTACCGTCGGAACCGCCAACACTTGCTGGCTGTGAAGGAACCACGTCCACCACCAGCCGATCCTTTCGCTCTACCTCTGCTGTTTCAGCCGTCTGCTGCCGTGGCCACCACCAGTTCCAGCATGTCCCTTACTCCACCACGACCGGCGGCTATGACTAACAACACTACCTCTCCTGCATGCTTTCCCTGTCGGTCACCACGGGTGTCTCCTGCTGCTTTCTCACTTCCGGGTTCACCGTCTCCCTCTAACATTTCTGGCGAAGGGAGAGAGGGCTTGGTCCGTACGCGTTCGGGCCGTATTAGTAGACCGCCTGACAGATATGGCGAGTATGTTTGAATTCTAGCTGCATGTGTGTTTAACTATATTCGCTCTTTACGGGGAAGGGTGTAGATTGGTTATTGCATGTAAACCAATCATAGTAGAATAGCATCACTAACCCCACCTTACTGTATGATTCACACTAACACCCACTTCCTACACTGGTCAGTCTTGGAAGCGGTAACGATGAACTAACAACTAACGACCTCCTGTACTGTAATAATATGGTTACTGATTAAAGATGATCTTGAACTTCAGATTGTGCAGCTTGCTTATTTACACAATGATTAAGTTTACTTTAGGTTAGAGATACAGTGCAGAAACAGACCCTTCGACCCACTGAGTCAAAGCCGACCAGCGATCACCCCGTACACCAGCACTATCCTGAACACTAGGGACAATATACAATTTTACAAAAACCAATTAACCGATAAACCTGTACATCTTGGGAATGTGGGAGGAAACCAGAGCGCCCAGAGAAAACCCACATGGCCTTGGGGAGAACATACAAATTGCGTAGACAGTGCCCGTAAACAGGATCAAACCCGGGTCTCTGGCACTGTGAGACAGCAACTCTACCGCTGCACCACCATGCCATCCGACAATGCCCTATGTAGCAAGCTTTAAAAAAAAAACTTTCTCTTTTCATGATCAATATTTCCTGAGTCTCTTCATGTAATGCCATAAAAGGTTGAAGACGGCTTCTGGCATGTTGGCCTTTGTTGGTCAGGGACCTGAGAAAAGAAGTTGGTAGATTATGAACCAACTAGAGCACGTTCCTGGCCTACCTCATTACATATGCCCCATTAGAGACCTTTGAACTATCTTAATTGGACTTTACCTTGGCACTAAATATTATATCCTTTATCCTGCATCTGTACACTGTGGGCGGCTTGATTATAATCATGTATAGTCTTTCCGCTGACTGGTTAGCATGCAACAAAAAAAGCTTTTCACTGTACCTTGATAGACAATAAGTGCAGGAATAGGCCATTCGGCCCTTCGAGCTTGCACCGCCATTCAATATGATCATGGCTGATCATCCATAATCAGTACCCCGTTCCTGCCTTCTCCCCATACCCCCTGACTCCGCTATCTTTAAGAGCCCTATCTAGCTCTCTCTTGAAAGCATAGAGAACCGGCCTCCACTGCCCTCTGAGGCAGAGAATTCCACAGACTCACAACTGTGTGAAAAAGTTCTTCATCTCCTTTCTATATGGCTTACCCCTTATTCTTAAAATGTGGCACCTGGTTCTGGACTCCCCCAACATCGGGAACATGTTTCCTGCCTCTAGCGTGTGCAAACCCTTAATAATCTTATATGTTTCAATAAGATACCCTCTCATCCTTCTAAATTCCAGAGTATACAAGCCCAGCCGCTCCATTCTATCAACATATGACCGTCCCGCCATCCCGGGAATTAACCATGTGAACCTTTGCTGCACTCCCTCAAATTTGGAGACCAAAACTGCACACAATACTCCAGGTGCGGCCTCACTAGGGCCCTGTACAACTGCAGAAGGACCGCTTTGCTCCTGTAAAATGGAGTCATAACACACTGTGTCTTTACTACTGTTTATTCATGATACACATACTTTACTGCCCTAGCTGTTCGTGGTCTGTCACCGGAACCAGAGAGAGAGCACTGGCTGGGAAGGTTGTAATTATACTAGTGATGTGGGGAGTGGTTAGTAGTGGTGAGGTCACTATGTTAAAGGTACATGCACATGTCATCTACATCCTTTCCCTTGGAAATAAAAAGCAATACCGTAGTGACAGGGCGACCACGTCTCATACGCTACGAGCAGGTGAGCAAACAGTTAAGCAAAATCACCATAACGGACAGGCGGCCTGACCACCCGGCCGGACCGGGTACGCAGCTCGCCATCTCCCCCCTCTGCAGGAGCAACATGAGTAGGAGCAGGCGCGGGTGAGAGAACCGGGGAATCGGGAGGAGAAAGAGAAAACGGAGACGGAGCAGGGGAAGCAGGAGCAGTAGCGGGAAGACGGGCAGGCGAGGGAGGACTGGCTGGAGGGGCAGGCAACGTGGCAGACAGTGGGGGGGAAAAGGGGTCTGCAGGCGGAGGTGGGGGCTCGTTAACAAGCCGCAGATGTTGGAGGGACCGGCGGTAATTAGTACCGTCATGGTCGACTAGATAGGACCGCGGCGAACTCATTGGACAAAGTCAGCATGGATTTACGAAAGGTAAATCGTGTCTGACGAATCTTATAGAATTTTTCGAGGATGTAACTAGTAGAGTGGATAGGGGAGAACCAGTGGATGTGTTGTATCTGGACTTTCAGAAGGCTTTCGACAAGGTACCACATAAGAGATTAGGATACAAACTTAAATCACACGGTATTGGGGGTTCAGTATTGATGTGGATAGAGAACTGGCTGGCAAACAGGAAGCAAAGAGTAGGAGTAAACGGGTCCTTTTCACAATGGCAGGCAGTGACTAGTGGGGTACCGCAAGGCTCAGTGCTGGGACCCCAGCTATTTACAATTTATATTAATGATCTGGACGAGGGAATTGAAAGCAACATCTCCAAGTTTGCGGATGACACTAAGCTGGGGGGCAGTGTTAGCTGTGAGGAGGATGCTAGGAGACTGCAAGGTGACTTGGATAGGCTGGGTGAGCGGGCAAATGTTTGGCAGATGCAGTATAATGTGGATAAATGTGAGGTTATCCACTTTGGTAGCAAAAACGGGAAGGCAGACTATTATCTAAATGGTGGCCGATTAGGAAATGGGGAGATGCAGCGAGACCTGGGTGTCATGGTACACCAGTCATTGAAAGTAGGCATGCAGGTGCAGCAGGCAGTGAAGAAAGCGAATGGTATGTTGGCCTTCATAGCAAGAGGATTTGAGTATAGGAGCAGGGAGGTTCTACTGCAGTTGTACAGGGTCTTGGTGAGACCACACCTGGAGTATTGCGTACAGTTTTGGTCTCCAAATCTGAGGAAGGACATTATAGCCATAGAGGGAGTGCAGAGAAGGTTCACCAGACTGATTCCTGGGATGTCAGGACTTTCATATGAAGAAAGACTGGATAGACTTGGCTTATACTCGCTAGAATTTAGGAGATTGAGAGGGGATCTTATAGAAACGTACAAAATTCTTATGGGGTTGGACAGGCTAGATGCAGGAAGATTGTTCCCGATGTTGGGGAAGTCCAGGACAAGGGGTCACAGCTTAAGGATAAGGGGGAAATCCTTTAAGACCGAGATGAGGAAAAACTTTTTCACACAGAGAGTGGTGAATCTCTGGAACTCTCTGCCACAGAGGGTAGTTGAGGCCAGTTCATTGACTATATTTAAGAGGGAATTAGATGTGGCCCTTGTGGCTAAAGGGATCAGGGGGTATGGAGAGAAGGCAGGTACGGGATACTGAGTTGGATGATCAGCCATGATCGTATTGAATGGCGGTGCAGGCTCGAAGGGCCGAATGGCCTACTCCTGCACCTATTTTCTATGTATCTATGTATCTATGAACCAGCAGTACCGACGACGATGGCAAGCCTGGGGTGACCGGAGGGGGACTGCATCTGGACGACTTGGCCAGGGAACAGAGGCGGGAGGGGACGGCAGGACTTGTCGTGGGAGCGCTTTTGGTTATCATGTTTGAGGGCAATGCACTCCTGGACAGCAGCGGGCTGGAGAACAGAGGGAACGAGGGACCGCTGGGTCACCGGGATCGGAGGTCTCGTAGTGCGAGACATCAGCCGTTGTGCTGGGGAGCCCAAGGCAGTGT
This sequence comes from Malacoraja senta, assembly GCA_038087875.1. Classification (NCBI taxonomy): domain Eukaryota; kingdom Metazoa; phylum Chordata; class Chondrichthyes; order Rajiformes; family Rajidae; genus Malacoraja; species Malacoraja senta. The sequence continues at coordinate 3,312,328 of CM075979.1, forward strand.
CGCGGCAAATGTTTCGAAGGTTGAGGAGGGCCAGGTAAAAGTCAGAATGGGACAGTCTACAATGTTCCAGCAAGTCCTTAGCACTGCGGACAGCGCGCTCTGCCAAGCCGTTGCTTTGAGGGTACTCCGGGCTGCTGGTATAGTGTCGGAAGTTCCATCTGGCAGCGAAACTCCGAAATTCGGCACTCGAGAACTGGCTGCCGTTGTCCGATTGAAGACTTGCCGGGGTGCCAAAGGTTCCGAAGTGGCGGCGCAGCCTCCCGATAACGGCCGAAGAGGTGCGGGAATGCAGCTGGTCAACCTCGAACCAGCTGGATTTCGAGTCCACAAGAATCAGGAAATGCTTGCCACGCCACTCAAAAATGTCAGCGGCGACGGTCATCCAGGGCAGCTCGGGGGCAGGCTGTTGCAGAAGCGGCTGCCGTTGCTGATGGGGAGCGAGGCTATTGCAGACAGAGCAAGCGGAGACCCTCTCCCGGATGTCTTGGGCCATGCTGGGCCAGTAGAACAAACTCTGGGCCTGAGACAGGGTGGCCTCGGCCCCAGGATGACCGTGGTGGGCGGTCTGAAAGTATTGGTCCCGCAGGGCAGCAGGCACAACCACCTTGTGTCCCTTTACGACCACGCCGTCATGCAGCACGAGCTCGTCACGGACCAGGAAGTAGGGCACGACTCCAGGCGGCAAGGATGAACGACGGTCTGGCCAGCCCTGCCTGATGACGTCGGCAAGCTGCTGCAGGGCAGGATCCTTGGCAGTGTTGCTGACCAGGGACTGCATCTGCTGGGAAGGCACAATGTTGACGTTAAGCACCATCAGGTCAGACGATTCATATGGATGGTGATCGGTGGACGTTAGCGGTGCGCGGGACAGCGTGTCGGCCACGAACATGTCCTTGCCCTTGCGATATACAATTTTGAACGTAAAACGCTGGAGCTACAGCATCATGCGCTGCAAACGGGACGAGGCAACATGGATCGGCTTGTTGAGGATAGAGACCAGCGGCTGATGGTCAGTCTCGATTGTGAAGCTGTTGCCCAGAATATAGTCCTTGAACTTGGAGCAGGCAAACACCACAGCAAGCAGCTCCTTCTCTATCTGAGCATAGCGCTGCTCGGCAGGGGTCATGGTGCGGGACGCGTAGGAACAGGCAGCTGCAGGCCATCGTGGAGCTGCAGGCAAGCAGCACCAAGACCGAACTTGGAGGCGTCGCAGGTAAGAACAATGGGACGCTGCAGATCGAAGAATTGGAGAGTGGGGGTACTGGCCAGCCTGGACTTCAGAACGTCAAAAGCTTTCTGGTGATGCGGGAACCAGGCCCAGGCAGTGTCCTTCTTGATCAACTCCCTCAGGGGCGCGCTCAGCTCGCTGAGGTCGGGGATGAACTTCCCCAAGTAATTAACCATGCCCAGGAAACGCTGCAGGCTGGGCACGTCGGTGGGCGAATGGTTCAATTTCCTGCAAAAGTTGCACTTTTTTTCAGTGCAGGGCACACATTAGACTGATGGGAGGTAAAGTTGCAGTTGGGGCACCGCTGTGGGCTGCTACCCCCGGGTGCAGGGGACCCCCGTTGCCGTTGCGGCCAGCGTTCCGCCGGCGGCCCGCAACACTGGCAAAGTTAATGTCATGATCAGCAGACGACACCGCCGAGGCGACAGCCTCAGCCATGCGGGAGGCGTGCAGAGCCTCGGCTAAAGACAGGTCGTGCTTCCGCAGAAGTTCAGCCCTTAGTTTTTCATCTTGAAGACCATACACTAAAATGTCCCGGGTCAGCGTTTCCAGGCTGCAACGCCTGGCCAGGTGACGCAACGCGGCGATATAGTTATCGATTGACTCTCCAGAGATCTGACGAACATTTTAAAACGCTCTAGAATGCAGTTAGTGGGGATGTCGCACATTGCGGTAAACTTTGCCATAAGACATACCGGGTCCGGAGCATCTTCACCTGCACCATAGACAAACGATTCAGCCCGTTCCAGGGCATCGGGACCAGCCAGGTTGAGAAGCAGAGAAGCCCGTGTAGCAGGGGTGGCAGCAGGATGGGCGATCGTGACGTAGTGTTGGGAGTCACGTCTAAAGACACCCTACCGATGGGCAATGTCCGAGTCGAAGACCAGCATATCGGGTTTACGGCAAGAAGTAGCCATGGCACGGGAGATAAAAAACACAATGGGGAAACGGGTCAAAGGAAAGAAAACCCGGTAAACTGGAGGCGCAAAGGTACAATGTTGACACCATGTAGAGGAGTCATAACACACTGTGTCTTTACTACTGTTTATTCATGATACACATACTTTACTGCCCTAGCTGTTCGTGGTCTGTCACCGGAACCAGAGAGAGAGAGCACCGGGTGGGAAGGTTGTAATTATACTAGTGATGTGGGGAGTGGTTAGTAGTGGTGAGGTCACTATGTTAAAGGTACATGCACATGTCATCTACACTCCTATACTCAACTCCTATTGTTATGAAGGCCAACATGCCATTCGCTTTCTTCACTGCCTGCTGTACCTCCATGCTTACTTTCATAGACTGATGAACAAGGACCCACAGATCCCGTCAGGCTTCCCCTTTTCCCAACTTGATACCATTTAGATAATAATCTGCCTTCCAAAGTGGATAACCTCACATTTATCCACATTAAACTCCATCTGCCATGCATCTGCCCACACACCCAATCTGTCCAAGTCACCCTGCATCCTCATAGCATCCTCCTCACTGTTCACACTGCCACCCAGCTTTGTGTCATCTGCAAATTTGCTAATGTTACTTTTAACCCCTTCATCTAAATCATTAATATATATTGTAAATAGCTGCGGTCCCAGCACCGAGCCTTGCGGTACCCCACTAGTCACTGCCTGCCATTCTGAAAGGGACCCGTTAATCCCTACTCTTTGTTTCCTGTTTGCCAACAATTTTCTATCCATGTCAGCACCCTACCCCCAATACCATGTGCTCTAATTATGCTCACTAATCTCCTATGTGTGACCTTATCAAATGCTTTCTGAAAGTCCAGGTACACTACATCCAATAGCTCTCCCTTATCCATTTTCCTAGTTACATCCTCACAAAATTCCAGAAGATTAATCAAGCATGATTTCCCCTTCGTAAATCCATCTGACTTGGACCGATCCTGCTACTGCTATCCAAATGTGCCGCTATTTCATCTTTTATAATTGACTCCAGCATCGTGCCCACCACCGATGTCAGGCTAACTGGTCTATAATTCCCTGTTTTCTCTCTCCTGCCTATCCTGAAAAGTGGGATAACATTAGCTAACCCTCCAATCTGCAGGAACTGATCCTGAATCTATAGAACACTGGAAAATTATCACCAATCAGTCTGAAGAAGGGTCTCGACCCGAAACTTTGCCTTTTTCCTTCGCTCCATAGATGCTGCCTCACCCGCTGAGTTTCTCCAGCATTTTTGTCTACCTTCAATTTTCCAGCATCTGCAGTTCCTTCTTAAACATTAACCAGTGAGTCCACAATTTCCAGAGCCACCACCTTAAGTACCATGGGATGACAATACTGACAATAATAAACTAAACTAAACCAAATCAAAAAAATGTTGATGAGGCTGCACTTGGAGTATTGTGTTCAATTTTGGTCACCCTGTTATAGAAAATATGCCGTTAACTGGAAAGAGTGCAGAGAAGATTTACAACTACGTTGCCAACGAGATGTTGGGCGAGCTGGGACTTTATTCCTAGGAGCATTGGAAGTTGCGTGTTGTTTTTATAGAGTTGTATAAAATCATGAGGGGAATAAGAAGGGTGAATGCACATACTCTTTTTGTCATAGTAGGGGAATCAAGAAGGAAGGGGTAATGGTTTAAGGTGAAGGATTTAAGTGGAACATGAGGGGTAACTTTTTAGACATGGAGAGTGGTAGGTACAGTATATGGAATGAGCTGCCAGAGAAAGTACTTGAGTCAGGTACAAATAACAACATTTAAAAGACATTTGGACAGGTATGTGGATAGGAAAGATTTGGAGGGTTATGGGTCAAATGTGGGTAGCTGGGACTAGGTTAGATGGGGCATCTTGGTCAGGGTGGATGAGTTGTGCCAAAGGATCTGTTTCCATGTGCTATGACTCCATGTTACATCAAACTAAACAGCTACCTGTAATTCAAATAGGACTGTGATTAAATATTTGCAACGTATAAAAAAAAGTGCTCACACTTCTGATGATGGCAAAGCATGAATTTGAACTGAACATATCACTGAAGCAATAATGATGGACATGACAGGGTGGGCACAAAAAATGCAAAAGAAAATGGCTTGGTTTGCTTAGCATAATTGACTGGTTTAGTAGATAAACAATATCTTTAGGTCTAAGGTCGGTCTGAACACAAGCTGCTTAGACGGAAGTTGTCTCTCTTGTTTGATGTAAAGAACTCAAATTTTAATTACAACAGTTTCAGCTTAGTTTCTTCTGGGAACAGATCCACGAATGAAAACTGATCAAACTCGTCACAGTACCACACTATTTTGGCAAATACATACACGAGAAAGTAGGTTTTGAAACACAGGTACATACAGTAAGGATCTTTACACTCCTTCCAACCTCAGCCTGAACTTCAACTGACCTGGAACACTCATTATTGGCACTGGATAGAAAAAGTGTTCCATTACGCCAACATAGTGACATCTTACCAAGATCAGCTCAACACTCAAAATGAAAGCCAAATAGACTGCATTGTGGGGCGGAAACAAGATATCAGAATGGATATGTTTGAGACCGGGATAAAATATGAAAAAATGCACCTAATCTAGGTTAGGAAATCACTTTTAATTTGAGAAAAATGAAGGAATCTTCTAAAGATCCATGAGTTTTAGAAAAGAGGTTTAATAAAAATGTATTTTGAATGAATTAGAGAAGAAATCTTTAATTTTTTAAAAAGCCCAAGTTAAATTTGGTGGGAAAGCCAATAAATATAACTGGAAAATGGACAAAATAGTCAAATAAGAACTTTAGAAAGTTGCTTACTATAATATTTTAATAAAGGTTGTCATGGCATCTTCAAATTAAAATCTTTGGATGTAAAATTAATGAATAATATGAAGATGCTGATATGTAATAAAATGTGCAGTTACTTGTATTATAACATACCTGGTTTAAATCTCAAGATAAATTTTATGAAAAAGTTAGAGGGATTGGAATGAAATAAGGGCAAGGATAACATTACAAGTAAAGATTAGCATTACTAGCCTCGGACATTTTGGCAGTTTAAAATGGTCAGTGTAGGCCAGAAAGGAGGCTGTTGGGAGTTGATTCAGGTGGAAACATGTGGAAGTAGGGAATGAAACTAATATTTTTAAAAATTGCTGCAGACCATGGAGACCAAAAAGCAATATTGATATATGGACACTTGAGTAAATTAAGGTTTTTCTTATGATGTAATGGGATCCAAAACCACAGAAAGTTGGTTCAAATCCACAAAATATTTAAAGACTGCTTTTTAACTCTGCATGTTAAAGAAAATAAGTAAGACGATTTTATTATTGGGATAATTTTCTGATCCTATAAGTCTAGAAGAGAATCTTAGAAGTGCATATATTCACAGTGCACATTTTTCCTACTGTTTTAAACCACAATTTAATGCTATGTGTCTTTATTTCTGATGGTATAAAAGTAAAAAATATCCTATAAAAGGAATGTTCCACTAAATTTTGACACCGTCGTCTGCAACAGTAAAAAAGCTTCTTAATATAAAACCATTCAAGTAAAGTCATTCCATTTTTATTAATCAAGGCTCCGAAGCACATCATAGATAATTATTTAATTTCTCAACACTATTGTTTGAGAAATTTGACATTCTGCCCGTTACCTATTAATGAACTTGTCTGAAATCTTTGCAGTAAGTTATTTGGTATGAAGGACCAAAAGAAAAATTATGAAGCAAGGACACAATTAGGCCATTCAGCCCCTCTACTGGCTCCTCTCCTTACTCTGTTGATTATGGTTATTATATATATTTAATTCCATATGTAACAAAGACACTAACCATGATTTATTCTATTTGTAGGTATTATTACCATTTGTTCCCGATTCCTAGCACAGAGAGGAAACATCCTCTATATCTTCCGTAATGAATTTCTAGATCGATTAAAAAACATGTATTCGCATCTTCCTTGCCCCTTATCTGCCATAATATACAAAACTCAAAGGGGACATAAACCCTTTCTATCCACCCTTTGTCCCAAACCGATTTCTCTTTTCTAGCTTTCTCTCCGACTCCATCAGTGTGAAGAAGGTCCTACACGAAAACATTGTCTGTACATTCCCTCCGCAGATGCTGTCTGGCCCTCAGAGTTCTCCCAGCAGTTTTTACTCAAGATTACAGCATCTGCTGTTTCTTGTATCTCCATTTATCCACCTTCGCCTCAATTCCATCCATTAACCCTGGTAAATTGCTCATCATCACAGCCAAGACTTTCTGAGATTTGTTGCCCAAAAATTGAGCACTGTACTTGAGAAGGGATATAATTAAAGCTGTGTACAGCTGGTGCCCGGTCACCTCACTTCTCAATCGTGTCCTTGAGATAAGGCTAACATTCTATTATTCTGCAACGATGCATTATAAACGGCAGCTTTCTTTTCAGGCAGATACGTTTTTGAATGTTTTAGAAAACATTCTCTCAAACTGGTATAGCACAGCACAGCAGGAACAGGCCCTTTAGCCCACAATGTCTGTGCTGAACATAAAGTGAAGACAAACTCGTATTAGCCTATACATAATCCATATCCCTGCATATCCATGTGTACCTTTTAAAAGGTATATTAACTACATTTTAAATGCCACTATTATACCTGCCTCCAGCACCATCCTTGCCCTGTGTTCAATGCACCCGCCACCCTCTGTGTAAAAAAACTTGCCTCCGCACATTTCCTTTAAACTTTGGCCCTCTCACCTTGGAGTATTGTGTGCAGTCCTAATTGACCTCCCCCCCCAAAAAAAAATGTGGAGGTATATTTTAATATTATACAACCCTGAAGAATCTAGCCACCCACTTTAAATTTGAAAGAATGACATAAGCATTGATAGCCAACATTTTTACACTTGAGCATCAAACAGAGGCAATTTATCTGTATTCACTCACCCACATTCACAAGTCAAAGATGAAGAGAAAAATAATCTTTGGGGGTTGAAACAAAGTGTGCACTTAGAAGCAGATTTCTTGATTCAATGTAGCCAGAAGCTAAAGATTCCCTTTGTCACTCCAGATTTTTAAAATAATTCTTGATTTCAAAAGAATAAAATGAGAAACCCAAATGATCTTTGAAATTTAACTACTTCAGTGATTCCTTGCATATTTACTTACGATATCCTTTTATTGATGGCAAGTGTGCTATGAGCCTTTTTTATTTCAAAATATACTTTATTCGAGAAATAAATATATACAATACATGATCCATACAAAACTCCATCCGACATTCTCGGAGGCTATACATACATTCAAGTTTCCCAAATCACAATTTTACCCCACACCTTTGCCACTCATGTGGCCCACTGGCGTGGAATCCCTTCCCTTATTTTGAGGGGTGTCTCCACCACACCCTGCCCCCCATGTCCAACAGCGGAAGGACCCTAGACTGTGGTCCCCCACCCCCACCGAGCCTTGGCGTTGGCTGCACCGAGCTTCAGTGCGTCCCTCAGCACGTACTCCTGCAGTCTGCAGCGGGCCAGTCGGCAACATTCCCCGACGGACATCTCGCTCCGCTGGGTGGTCAACAACGCTCGGGCAGACCAAAGAGCGTCTTTCACCGAGTTGATGACCTTCCAGCAGCACTCGATGTCCGTCTCTGAATGCGTCCCTGGGAACAGTCCGTAAATCACAGTCCTCTGTGATGAAGCATTTCGGAATAAACCGTGACAGGGACCCTTGCAGACCTCTCCACACTCTGCAAAGAGGTGGGCAACCTTCGTGTGTGGCTGCATCAGGCAGAGCGTAGAGCCAAGGCACGTGGGCACCAAGTGTGCTATTGAGCCATTGTCTTGCTAATGGGCATCAGATGTATCAGATTTCTCTTTATCCAGCATAGTGGTTTGATGCACATAGTCATGCTTCATATGATAGGGCAAGGGAGAGAACTGCTTAATTTTTTGATAGTGTGGCACCAATTCTCCGGCATGTTCATTATAGGTAAACAAATAGGTAATCAGCTTTTCAGTGCCAGTGCTGAGTACCATTTCAGTCACTCAACACCAATGTAGAACAGGATTTGTTTGTCAGCCACATGATTAGACATGGAATCTTTTCATTCAACTTTTAGTTGTAGGAATTCCATGTGTTATTTGCAGTGTTAAAGTTGTGAAAGCTTCCCTAATGCTACACTCCACTTTAATCTACATTTGTATGTAAGGGTGCTAGAAATATACAACATTGTATATGACATTGTTGGATATTCCTCTGTGTGTGTGGAAAAAAGGAGAATAGAAGCATACAAGAAATATATATGAGTATACCTCAGTCACTCAAAAAATAATCAGAGTATGGTGAGTATATGGAACGAGCTGCCAGAGGAAGTTGAGGCAGGTACTATAACAGTATTTAAGACATTTGGACAGGTACATGGATAGGAATGGTTCAGAGGTATATAAGCCAAACGCGAGCAAATGGGACTGACTTAGATGGGGCACCTTGGTTGCTTGGACAAGTTGGGCTGAATGGCCTGTTTCTGTCTTTAGCACAATGAATAGAGCTAAACGTCAATAATCGGTATCCAACTATTCGAAAATCCCGACTGTTCAGCTTCCAGCTCATCAGGTAATGCTTAACGTGTAATGATTCAACTCTTTGGGGCTCTGGTTCCCACTCCCTTTAAACTCATCTATATCCCAATTCCCTTGCTCCCTTTCTCCACTGAGGCCTTGGTTTCAACACTTCCATTTCACTTAGCATGACCCAGTCTCCTGCACCCTTTTAACAATACGGAACTGGCTCCCTCATTTCCTTTTAACTTACCTGCTTCATTGGAAAATTTATACTGTGTAACATCTAAAAAAAATGAACTAGAAGATTAGTCGTAGTGATATAGCGTGGAAACAAGCCCAACCGCCCCACATGTCCAAGCTACGCTAGTCGCACCTGCCTGTGCTTGGCCCATATCTCTCCAAACCTGTCCTATCCATGTACCTGTCTGTTTCTTAAACGTTGGGATATTCCCTGCCTCTACTTCCTCCGGCAGCTCGTCCCATACACCCATGTGTGAAAAAGTTACCCCTCATATTCCTGTTGAATCTTTACCCCTTCACCTTAAACCTGTGTCATCTTGTCCTTCATTCACCTACTCTGGGCAAGAGACTCTGTGCATCTACCCGATCTATTCCTCTCATAGGAATGTTGAGGAATTAAAGAAATAAAATCCACTGGGTATTAGACACAAAGTGCTGGAGTAACTCAGCAGGTCAGGCAGCATCTCCGGAGAAAAGGAATGTGACATTTCAGAATGGAACCTTTCTTCAGACTCCTAGACCTCAGACTAATTTATTTGTATTTGTTTATTAATTATTAATTCATGCACATCTTAGCAGGTGCTATAGGCCTACACGGGAAGGTAGAAGCTCCCGCCCCCACGAGTCTCGGGCAGATGGGGCTCGTCAGCCTGGGAAGGCAGTCCATCTAGGAGAGGGAAAACTCTGATTTAAAACCTCCACTGCCTCCAACCTCGCTCTGGCAGCTCCTGCGACGGCACTGGAGCTGCCACCCTGTACCAACCCTGCTATTCCTTTGGATCGATCAGCGACGTGGAGAGGGGGGGACGTGCTGCATGGGCAACAGCCTGTCCTCAATATGACATCGCCCAGGCTTGCATCCGACCACACATCACCTGCAAACCGACACCTACAACCTGAAGAGGGCACTCTAGCTTCACCTGCGGCGTCGACACAACACGGGGAGCAACAGTTACCGGTTATAAGTCATCGCTAGATTGGCATAAAGCGAGGCGCCAGGGGTTACTCACGACGGTGGGAGGGATTTTCGGATTTCACTGGACAGCTACCGCCCGCCTCAAGCTGGGCAGCCCCCAGCCAATAAGGTGCTGTCCCGCCACGGTCTGCTATCCTCACTAGGTGTACGGGGTTTAGGAACCATCCCAACAGCAGATCGCAATCTTTGCACCTACCAACAAAAGAACACATCAAAAGAGACCAGCTCTAAAACTGGGAACTTGGAATGTCCGGACAATGATGAAAACCTACAGGACATCAGCGATTCCAGGAAAACAGCTGTCATAAACGACGAGCTCAAGAGACTCAACGTAGACATAGCCACCCTTCAGGAAACAAGGCTGGCAGACTGGGGCACACTGAAAGAGAAGGAGTACACGTTTTACTGGCAGGGGAAGGACTCTGACAAGCCCAGAGATCACGGAGTAGGCTTCGCAGTAAGGAACAGCCTGCTGAACACGGTGGAACCAGGCAGTAATGGTTCAGAGCGACTCCTGACTCTCTGCCTCAACACCACCGCAGGCCCAGTCACTCTTGTCAGCGTGTATGCCCCGACACTGTCCTCCACATCAGACACAAAGGACGAGTTCTATAAGAACCTCGCATCCATCATCAGCAGCATCGCCAGCAAGGAAGAACTTGTTCTCCTGGGCGACTTCAACGCCAGAGTAGGCGCAGACCACGAATCGTGGTCTTCCTGCCTTGGGCAGTTTGGTGTGGGCAAAATGAATGATAACGGACAGCGACTGCTTGAGCTGTGCACTTACCATGACCTGTGCATCGCCAACTCGTACTTCCAGACAAAGCCCAGCACAAGGTTTCCTGGAGACACCCACGCTCAAAGCATTGGCATCAACTGGATCTGATCCTAGTCAGAAGTGCTGCCATCAAGAATGTTCTCCACACACGTTCCTACCACAGTGTGGAACATGACACAGACCACTGTGTCGTAGTCCACACTGTGGTAGGAATGTGTGTAGCAAGATCAGGCTGCAACCAAAGAGGTTTTACCGTACCAAGAAGCAGGGGACCCCCGCATCGATGTCAGCAAGATGCCCCATCCAGACCTCGTGCAACAGTCTGCAGAGGCTTTTGAGAGAGAACTTGGCAGCTCGTGTCCTGGAGACTCTGCAACAGAGAAGTGGGAAATTCTGCGGGACACCATGCACCGCACAGCCTTGGCTAGCTTTGGGAAGAAGACCTCGAAGACGCACGACTGGTTTGAGGACGTCGACCGAGATGACTCCCGTCATCGAAGCCAAGCGCGCCGCCCTAGCCGAGTACAAGCGGTCAGCTAACAAGAACCTGCAGATCCTCAGGGCTGCCTGGAGCAAGGTTCAGCACACTGCCGTGCGTTGTGCCAATGACTATTGGACACAGCTTAGTGAGGACATCCGCCATAACAGGTAACATCAGGGGAATGTACGATGGCATTAAGAAGGCACTAGGACCAGTCCAGAGCAAGACAGCCCCCCTCAAATCCTCCACTGGGGAAGTAATCACAGACGAATGCCAGCAGATGGAGAGATGGGTGGAACACTACTCCGACCTCTACTCGAGAGAGGACACTGTGTCCCCCTCAGCCCTTGATGCCATTGGGTGCCTGCCGACCATGGATGAGTTAGACGCAGAGCCGAAGGTTGAAGAGCTCAGCAAGGCTATTGACAGCCTGGCCTCAGGCAGGGCCCCAGGCAGCGACGGGATTCCCCCTGACCTGATCAAGCATTGCAAGGCTACCTTACTGCTTCCGTTGTATGAAGTCCTCTGCCAGTGCTGGCAAGAAGGAGCTGTACCGCAGGACATGAGGGTTGCCACAATCATTACCCTCTACAAGAACAAGAGCGAGAGAAGCGATTGCAACAACTACAGAGGCATCTCCCTCCTCAACATCATCGGCAAGGTCTTTGCTCGGGTCATCTTGATCCGCCTGCAGAAGCTGGCAGAACGTGTCTACCCAGAGACAGTGCAGTTTCCGAGCTGGAAGGTCAACAGTAGACATGGTCTTCTCCATTCGCCAGCTCCAGGAGAAGTGCAGAGAACAGCGGATGCCCCTGTATGTTGCTTTCATTGACCTCACCAAGGCGTTCGACCTCGTCAGCAGAGATGGCCTATTTAAGGTTCTGCCAAAGATCTGCTACGCACCAAAACTGCAGAGCATGATGGAATCCTTCCACATCAACACGAAGGGAACAGTGCAGTTCATTGGCAGCTTCTCGGAGTCCTTCGACATCCGCAGTGGCGTCAAACAAGGCTGCGTCCTCACTCCCACACTCTTTGGGATTCTCTTCGCTCTGCTCCTGAAACATGCCTTCGGCACTGCAACAGAGGGGATCTACCTGCGTACTAGATCAGATGGCAGGCTCTTCAATCTCTCCCGCCTCAGAGCAAAGACAAAAGTACGTGAAGCTCTCATCAGAGATATGTTGTTTGCCGACGACGCTGCAGTTGTGTCCCACACCCAGCAGGAACTACAGTCACTGATGGACCGCTTCTATCGGGCATTCAAGGACTTCGGGTTGACCATTAACCTGAAGTAGACGAACGTCTTGGGGCAGGATACAGAAGCGCCGCCTGTCATCACCATCGACGACTATGAACTCGATGCCGTCCATCAGTTCACGTACCTCGGCTCCACCATCACCGACAATCTCACCTTGGACACAGAGATTGATAAGAAGATCGGAAAGACAGCTATAACTCTCACTCGCCTCACAACTCGAGTGTGGACCAACCCAAAGCTGACATTGAAGACAAAGATAGCAGTCTACAACGCCTGTGTCAACAGTATGCTGCTGTATGGCAGTGAAACATGGACTACATATGCCAGGCAGGAGAGAAGACTCAACACCTTCCACCTGAGAAGCATCCGCCGTGTCTTGGGCATATCCTGGCAAGACAGAGAGTTCAACGCCGAGATCCTGTCTCGCGCTGGCCTTCCCAGTATGTACACTCTACTCAGGCAGCGCAGACTGCGGTGGCTGGGCCATGTCCACCGCATGGAGGAAGGCCGTGTTCCAAAAGACATCCTCTATGGAGAGCTGACATCTGGGAGGAGAACCATCGGCCGCCCCCAGCTACGTTACAAGGATGTCTGCAAGAGAGATATGAAGGCGCTCGACATCGATGTGGAGTCTTGGGAGAGCCTTGCAGCTGACCGCACGAGGTGGAGAGGTACCCTGAACCAACATCTCAAAACGGGGGAAGAGAAACTGTTGAACGCAGAAAGGAGCGCGGCAGACAAGCGGGCACGCAGAAAGGAGCGCAGCAACTTTAACAGACCAGAGACCACACACACAAATGTGACCTTTGCCACTCCCGCATTAGTCTCTTCAACCACAAGCGACGCTGCTCCAGCCGAGGTTTGGAGCAAGCAGCCAACAACTAGGATGCATCACCCATGATCGGTCATGACCGAGGGGGGCCTTCGATAGCAGGAAGTATGTAAATTGAGACAACATTTTATCGGGAGAATGAAAAAATTGTGCTGCAATTAATCTATTTCTGAGGAAAAGCTGTTTCTCAGGGTAGGCATAATTTTTGCTAATGTCTTAACTCCCGATTGCGATAGAATGACTTCACACCGATCTGTTCTTGTCCATCGCAAATGGAATATCATAACACATCAGAGGGTGAATTAATCAAAGTTACCCAAAAAGACTGCTCAGCAGCTTACCCAGTAGTTCCCATAAATAAGTATCAACATTAATCATGTTATCTGCTTCACAAGTTTGTGCACTTAACTGCTTACTTAAAAGATAGCAAAAATAAGATTGTCAGATGTGAAGCTCATTTTAGGGTTGACTTTAGGGTTTAATGCAATCTCTGGTTAGGTACACTGATGCCCATTTAAGTGCAAATGTCTACATTTTCACTGCAGTGGGTGTATGACCTGCGCAGTTGATGTTCAGTTAGTTATTTGAATAAAATGAATGGATAATACAAATGTAGCTTCAGCTCGCTATTCCTGTTGCATTAGCGAAACTGACTTTACTTTAGACTTTAGATATACAGTGTGGAAACATGCCCTACTGCCCACCAAGTCCGCGCCCACCAGCGATCACCCCGTACACTAGCACTATCCTACACACTAGGGACAATTGTACAATTTATGGAAGCCAATTACCTACAAATCGCTACATCTTTAGAGTGTGGGAGGAAACTGGAGCACCCGGACAAAAACCCACGTGGTCACAGAGAGAAAGTGCAAACTCCGCACAGACAGCACCCGTAGTGTACAGAGTGTTGGTTGGGGGGCGTTGTGCTGTACGGCTGCCTGTCCTGCAGCTGTCCATTTTGTTTTTTATTTTTAGTATGTTAAAAGTGTGTTAGTTGGGGGTCTAATCTTTTTATGTGTGGGGGGTGGGGGAAACTGCTTTTCAAGTCCATACCTGGTCGGAGAGGCTGCTTTACTCCGGGCAGCACCTTCGACCCGTCCTCGCGGCCTACCAGCGGGGCCTGCAGCAGCGTTTCCTGAGGGGACCTGGCCAGAACCTTGGCTTCGGCGGCGGCACAGCGCTGTAGCGCTATCGCGGAGTGGGCGATACCTTGCCTGGGTCGCCGCGCTAGAACTCCGGTATGCTGGGATCTGCCGATTGAAACATCGCGGAGCTGTGGTCTGTGGAGCAGCCAGCCGCGGCGCTGAACTTTTAACATCGGGAGCATGGGATCTCTCGTCGAGATCGCCAGTGGTGGAGCTCCGTCCAGCGCGGCCTGTTGGAAGCCGCGGTCTCCGGTAAGGAAGCAGCCGTTCCAGGCATCCCAATCCGTTGAGAGGGTTCTCCCGACGCCGGAGCATCATCACCCGGCGAGAGGGCCTGAAACATTGGGCCGCCGTTGCGGCGACTGTGGAGGCCTCAATAGGCCCGATCATGGGCGGACAATAGGATGGGGACTGGACTTTGTGCCTTCCCCCACAGTGGGAACCATTGTGGGGGGATGTTTTTGTTAAATTTCTTCTCTAATTCAATTCAATCTTTAATTGTCATAGTGCAGTGTACAGTACAGAGACAACGAAATGCAGTTAGCATCTCACCCAGAAGAGCGAACTTAGGAATAATGAGCAGTAAAATATATATACGTACAGCAGTATCAGTAGTGCAATTTTTCTGGGGGAAGGAGTGTCCGGGGGTTGGGGGGAGGTGACTGGCAATCACTGAGGTGTAGAGTTCAGTAGTGTAACAGCCGCAGGGAAGAAGCTGTTCCTGAACCTGCTGGTTCGGCATCGGAGGGACCTGTAGCGCCTCCCGAATGATATGTTGTATATTTATTAGTGTGCTGCATGGACATCTGAATTTCCCCTGAAAAGGGGATTAATAAAGTATTTATTATTAATAAAGTATTTATTAGTCAGAATCAAATTCGGGCCTCTGGCGCTTTGAGGCAGCAACTCTACCGCTGCTCCACTGTGCCACCCATTCACATATGTCTTAGCATCCTTTCAGCATAGAGATCAATGTGGATACTAACAGATTGGCAACAAAGCCAAAATAATCGATTTGCTCTAATGCCTCAAAATGTATCTCCGTAAGAAAGATAAATGTCCAGAGCCCTATTCAGAGCAGTTGTAACCAAAGATACTAGAGAGCTCCGCTATATAATCTTTGGTTGTAACGGAAGGTAAGGATAAAGCAAGGGTGGTAGTGCCACCTAATGGTAATAAATAACAAATACCAAACTGTTCACAGTTGAAAGTCAGAATGTATTATAAGGACAACATATTGCAGGCTTGAAATTAGCTCAGACATCTTACATATTTGCCACAAATTCACCAAATCTGACTTAATTAGAGACGAAACTACTGAAGAATTAAAGAGCATGCGGTCAAAAAGCATTGTGAGGATATTATTTCCATTTTGCTTGGAAAACTGACTTAGTTTTGAAACATGCTACACAGATTATTGGAAAGAATGTATGGTGAGGATTGAATGATTTTGGATCTATCCATCAGAATAGGGTGCAGACAGCCTATGGCAGACGGCCAGGTACTCAATAGGTATAACCTGCTGACAAAGCACATGGTAGATACATAGCCAAGTGGCCACAAATATCAAGCTTAGTTTTCTTAGATTAGATCAGATTAGTTTATTGCTATACACACCAAGGTGCAATGAAATGTTTTGCTCATATGAAGCTCACAGAGTAAACAGTATACGTGAATAAATAGATCAACAGTACATGCAAAACTACAAATTAGTGCAGGTTTACCCTGAAAAATCTGAATAGTGCAAAGGAATGTGAAAGTACAATTATAGAATAATTGAATGAGGTGAAGAGTATTAGGTATAGTGGCAGATTAGTTGTATCGTACAAGAGATTGTTCCCTCTAGCCACTTAGGAGACAGCATGGGGTTAGGAGAGTGTCGTTTTACGCATGTGAGCTCTCCACGAGACTTTCAGAGCTTCTCGAAAGATAAATCTTCATAACAGTCTTTTGATTAATAGTTTCTTTATTGTTGAAGAAAAACAGTAAGATATTCATCCAACCTCCTTCATTGACTCGTACACTTTAATCTTTGTCCAACTTCCAGCATAACGCTTTTCAACGTAAGAAAACTCCTCATGTCTCAGCAGTCGAAGGGTATTCCTTCTTACCATGTTGAGCTCCAAAACTAAACAAAAAAATTAACAGCTTAATGGCCACTACATTGGGAACTGGGAGTGTGAAAGAAGCGATTGGTTCAGGAGTCAGACAGCTGTGGGGAAGCGGTTGTTCTTAAATCTGGACATCCAAGTTTTCAGGTTCATGTATCTTCTCCCAGAAGGTAGAAGGGGTAGTGAATGACCAGGGTAATGAGGATACTTCCAGCCTTCCTGATGCAACGTACCATGAAGATGGACTGGATGGAAGGAAGTGACGAGCTTGTGATTAGTTGATCTGTGTTCACCACTCTCTGCAGGTTCAGGTGGTCAAGAGCAGAGCAGTTGTCATACTGCTGATGTCTTGAGAAGTCTCCCTGCAGAATACATTCTTGTGTAGAAACATCTGTAGAACTTTGAGGAAAATTCTCAGGGAGTGCCAAATCTTCTCAGATGCTTGAGGAAATAAATATGTTGAAGCAATTTCTTGATCACGTCAATGTGATGGGATTAGGTAAGGTTGTTAGAGATTTAGATGCCTAGGGATGTGGAGCTGGTCACCCTGTCACCCTGCGTTTGTCTTTGTCTGTAAGCTGGCAGAAATGGCACTAACAGATTATCAGACTGGCCAAAGTGAGAGGATGGAGCGATGGTGTACTTGTTGGCGGTGTAGTAATGAACCCATGTGGTGCATGGGATTCTAACTCCTGGTTCTAGCCTGGGGAAATATCCCCTCTCAGTCAACCTGTTCAGCTCCATATGAATTTTGTGAATTTCAATGAGATCTCTCATTCACCTGAACTCTTGAGAATACAGAGTAGTCTACTCCTTATATGGTAAGCCACCTCTTGGCAACCAGCATAATGAATTTTCATCGAGTTCTCTCCTTGGCAAGTTTTGCTTTGGTGAAAGGATCAGAACTGTACATAACACTCTAGCCGTAGTCTCAACAAGGGCCTAAATAACGACAATAAGACATTCTTTACTTATTCTGCACTCAAATCCTCTCATAATACCATTTTCTTATCTATTTTCTTATTGCAACTACAGTGCCCTCCATAATGTTTGGGACAAAGACCCATCATTTATTTATCTGCCTCTGTACTCCCCAATTTGAGATTTGTAATAGAAAAAATCACATGTGGTTAAAGTGCACATAGTCAGATTTTAATAAAGGCCATTTTTATACATTTTGGTTTCACCATGTAGAAATTACAGCAGTGTTTATATCAATTTTGCTTTCCACCTTTTTTATATTATGTATCATCTGTAGTCTATCCTCATGATTAAAAGACTTTTGTCAAATTATCTACAACAATTTCTTTGCTCTAGAATTCTTGGGAACCTGAACAAGGCCTCATCAAGATTTAAGGTCAATAAATATATTGTCACATCCCTTTCGTTTGTTAATCCCTTCGTAGTTATATCCCTGATTTACTTTAGTTTAGAGATACAGCATGGAAACAGGCTCTTCGGCCCACAGAGTCCATGCCGGCCACTGATCCCCATTCACACTAGTCCTATATTATCCCACTTTCTCATCTACGTCCTACTCGCTGGTGGTAATTTTAGAAGCCAATTAACTACAAACCTGCTTGCCTTTGGGATGTGGGAGGAAACCCATGTGGTCACAGGGAAAATGTGCAAACTCTGCACGGACACAGCACCCGAGCTCAGGATCCCACCCAGGTTTCTGGCGCAGTGAGGCCACAGCTCTACCAGCTGCACCACTGTGCCTCCCATGGACTGTGCTTGTTTAATCTTAATTAAAACACATTGTAATAAACATGTCACTTAAAAATCTCTTTCCTATAATATTCGTTCTGTACTTATTTGCTTTTTTGTGAGTGAAGAATTGAATTAAAAAATACATTTCACAGCAATTTACGTGATTTTAAGACAATACAGCAGATTTAATGTACTGATTATATTTATCATGAAGTAACCATTATAACTTCATTAGTAATGTAAATTTGGAATTGTTTATTATATCATGTTAATAATAGAAGCCAGTTACTATGAAATATTGTTTTTCAACTGCACTGACTCTAATGGACTGGGATAGCTTTGTTGACAACTTCTTTGTTGACACCAGTGCTGGCTCGAAGGGCCGAATGGCCTCCTCCTGCACCTATTTTCTATGTTTCATTTACTTTAGAAACCATCACAATTTCCCTCACCTGAAACTATCATTCTCTGTTTTCTATTACCTCTTTGTTTATTGTCATATTGGGCAGAAACATGAAGCTGCAGATCATGCTGGAATCTAGTTCGGTGGGAATGAGATCAAGCATTGACTGAATATTCCATTCAACAGAGTAATGAAAAGGATATTAACCTGTAAATGGCTTAAGTAATCTCTCCACAATACACTTGGTCACTCTCTCAACTGGCATATCAAAGAAATCCTTCAAAGTGCTCACTGGATAATTAGGAGATGTAATGGGAATGGCTTACGTTCCAGTTTACCATTGCAACCTAGGCAAGAAAGAAACAGAATAAACTTGATATTCCTAAAACAAAAATAAAAACTAGATGAGTTTTTGCATCTAAGTTCAAAACTTGAAATATAAAGTCTATAAATCAATTACTAACAGATCGTTATGCATAATTTTGTCAGATATATTCTAATTTTCATTAATTAGAAAATAGAGATATAGAAGATTATGGGCAAAGTGCTGAAAGAAGGGGTTAATACTGGTCGTCATGGACATGGTGGGCCATATTACCTGTTTCTATACTAGTGGGCAGGTACTATTGACCTGCACGGGAAGGTAGACGCTCCTGTCCCCACGAGTCTCGGGCAGATGGAGTAATTCAGCCTGGGAAGGCAGTCCATATAGGAGAGGGGAAAACTCTGATTTAAAACCTCCACTGCCTTGTGGCCATATCCAGTCATGGAAAAGGAGTAAACCTCAAGAAAATCCGGAGTCAGAGCCCCTAAGGCAGTTCGTCGTTGTCTACAACCTCGCTCTGGCAGCTCCTGCGACGGCACTGGTGCCAAACTGTAACGGCCCTGCTGTTCCTTTGGATCAATCAGCGACGTGGAGAGGGGGGACGTGCTGCATGGGCAACAGCCTGTCCTCCATATGACATCGCCCAGGCTTGCATCCGACTAGGATGCATCACCCATGATCAGTCATGACCGAGAGGGGCCTATTACTACTTTATTAATCTGAGCTGTCTTTCCTCTGCTTCCAGCCACATTTTAAGATGGAGTGGGGTGTTCATCCTCAGGCACCCATTACTTTCTGGCCAGACCAGAAGTTGGTGCAGGCAGCAAATACAGGGGGGTTGGTAGATTCTCTGTAGTTATTCCGTTAAATCCTTGTGCGAGAGCATTGGTTTGTTATTGGAGTGTGTGTTATTTTTCTTTGCCACATCGCATTTGCATTACAAGCATGGAAAGTCCAATTATTGCTGTTCCAAAATCTATTTTTAACTCTCACAAACTGAGTGAGATAACACACTAAATTTCTCGCAATTTATCTCTACACTCCACTTGAAAGTAATTGTAATTCAGACACAAAGTACTAAGGAACTCAGCGAGTCAGGCAGCATCTCTGGAGAACATAGATGAGACCTTTCAGGTCAAGACCCTTCTTCAGATATATTGTAGTAGGTGGGGAGAAAACTGGAAGATTGGTGGGGTACGGACAAAGTTTGCCAAGTGATTGGTATATACAGGTAGAGGGGGGGGGGTGTTGATCGGCAGATCGTGGACAAAAGTCAGAGATGGGAAGAAAAGGCTGTGAGATAAGGGGGAGGCTATAGGAGGAGGGTTATTGAATAAGAATACATGGAAGAGACAAAGAGAAGGGGAACAGGATAGTGGAAGAAATTGGTATGCATCCAGGTGGGACACAGGTAAGAGAAAGGTTATCTAACATTGGAAGAATTCAACATCTGAAGAAGGGTCACGACCCGAAACGTCACCTATTCCTTAGAGGGATATGGACCAAACACTGATGGGACATGTTGGGCCGGTGTGGGGAAGTTGGACCGAAGGGCCTGTTTCCACACTCGACCTGAAACATCACCCGCTCCATCTCTTCAGAGACGCTGCCCGTCCCGCTGAGTCGCTCCAGCTTTATATATATATATATATATATATATATATATAAGGTAGACACAAAATGTAGCGGGTGAGGCGAGAATGGGCGACGTTTCGGGTCGAGACGCTTCTTCAGACTGATGTCGGGGAGGGGGCGGGACAAAGATAGAATATAGTCGGAGACAGTAAGATGAGTGGGAGAACTGGGATGGGTAAGGGGATGGAGAGAGAAAGCAAGGGCTATCTGAAGTTAGAGAAGTCAATGTTCATACCACTAGGGTGTAAACTATCCAGGCAAAATATGAGATGCTGTTCCTCCAATTTGGGCTGGGCCTCACTTTGACAATGGAGGAGGCCTAGGAGAGAAAGGTCAGATTGGGAATGGGAGGAGTTGAAGTGCTGAGCCACCGGGAGATCAGGTAGGTTAAGACGGACTTAGCGTAGGTGTTCAGCGAAACAATCAGCGAGCCTGCGCTTCGTCTCGCCGATGTAGAGAAGTTGACACCTGGAACAGCGGATGAGGTTGGAGGAGGTGCAGGTGAACCTCTGCCTCACCTGGAAAGACTGATTGGGTCCTTGGATGGAGTCGAGGGGGGAGGTAAAGGGTGTTGCATCTCTTGCGGTTGCAGGGAAATATATATATAGATTGTGTCTAGATAGGGCTCTTAAAGATAGCGGAGTGAGCTAGATAGGGCTCTTAAAGATAGCGGAGTCTGGGGATATGGGGAGAAGGCAGGAATGGGGTACTGATTGGGGATGATCAGCCATGATCACATTGAATGGCGGGTAGATAAAAATGCTGGAGAAACTCAGTGGATGAGGCAGCATCTATGGTGCAAAGGAAATAGGCAACGTTTCGGGTCGAGACCCTTCTTCAGACCCGAAGAAGGGTCTCGACAGCATCTATGGAGCGAAGGAAATCTTACTCATCTTACTGTCTCCGACTATATTCTATCATTGTCCCACCCCCTCGCCGACATCAGTCTGAAGAAGGGTCTCGACAGCATCTATGGAGCGAAGGAAATAGGCAACGTTTCGGGTCGAGACCCTTCTTCAGCCCTGAAGGGTCTCGACCCGAAACGTTGCCTATTTCCTTCGCTCCACAGATGCTGTCTCGCCCGCTGAGTTACTCCAGCATTTTTGTCTACCTTCGATTTTGTCTACCAGCATCTGCAGTTCCTTCTTAAACATTCAATGGCGGTGCTGGCTCGAAGGGCCGAATGGCCTACTCCTGCACCTATTGTCTATAACCTTTAGTTTTAATCCAGCATCAGCAGTTCCTTCCCCCACTCTTTTGTGACTATCCCAAATTGGGTTGCAATGACAAATTGGAGCCACATGGGGCGCCCCCCCCCCACCCCCCCGGGTCAGGTGACCGCTGGCCGGCCGGTGGGCGGGAGCGGGAGCGCGCGGGCGGCGGGTTTGAATGTGCGAGCCGTTGGGGCCCGCGATGGCGGACGAGGCGGCGGTGGTCGTGGCCGCCCAGCGCTTCGCTGAGGTACTGGCGGTGGCGCGGAGCCCCTGGGCCGGCGACTGGGACACGGCGGCCGTGGGCCGGGCTTTCCAATGGGCGCGGTACTTGGAGCAGCTCAGCCACCGGCTGGAAGGGCCCCGGGGGCGGGGGCAGGGGGAAGCCTGGCGCCGGCTCCAGCTCCAACTCCGGCCGGAGAGCCGGGCCCCGCTGCCCCACCCTCTGCCCGGGTTCCGCGGCTTGCGGCTGGAGGAGCTGGGCCGCGGCCGGCAGATGCTCGGCCAGGCCCTGCTGTGTAACCCGGCCTCCTCGGCCGCCGCCTTCCACCGGGCCGCCACCTGGTACCGGGCGGGTTGCGGGGAGGAGCGGGCGGCAGCGGCGGCGGCGCTGAGGCGAGCGGCGAGGTTGGCGGCGGCGGCGCGGGTGCTTCAGCTGGCCGGCGGCGGCGGGGACGGTACCGAGCGGGTAACGCAGGCCGAGGTGTTGCGTCAGCTCCGGAGGGAGCGGGGGGGGGAATTACCGGAGGAGGAGGAGGTGTGGAGACGGGCGGTGTCGGCCGATGACGGCTGCTGGCGCCCGCTTGCCGCGCTACTGACTGCGGCGGACGGCGACGAGCCGCCGGCTGCCGGGCCGGGGTTACTTGGCGACGGTGCGGCCCGGCCAGGGTTGCTAGGCGACAGCACCGCCCGGCCGGGGTTGCCTGGCAACAGTACGGCCCGGCGAGGGTTGCTAGGCGACGGTGCGGCCCGGCCAGGGTTGCTAGGCGACAGCGCCGCCCGGCCGGGGTTGCCTGGCGACAGCCGCACGCTCGCCGACGCTGCCTGCCGCGCGCTGCCCTGCCCGCTGCTGAGCGAGCTAGCGGCGCGCCAGCCGCCCTTCGCCCGCCGCTACACCGCCCACCTGCAGCGCTGGGCCGCCCGCATGCAGTACGACGCCGGCAGCGGCCGCTGGCTGCACCCGGACTCGCCCGAGCAAGACTGGGAGAAGCTGCTGCAGCATTTTGCCGGCCTCTTGCAGGGGCCGCCTGCAACCAGGGAGTCGACGCTAAGGACGTTAAACTCTTTAAAAGCCGCGGATGGAGACTTTGAAGTGTGGGGGATCAGCGTGTGGACGGATCTGTTACTTGCATTAAAACAACAGAAAGTTGTTTGAAGTTTAACCAAGCAGTCGAACGTTGCTACGGACTGGGACTTTGCAGTGTGGAGATCAGTACGCTGACACAACATGCTACTTGCATTAGTAAATTGAGATTTACCCAAGGAGTCGATGCAAAGATGACTTTGAACTCTTTGAAAACTGGATGGAGACTTCGAAATGTGGGGATCAGCATATAGACACAGCTGTTACTTGCATTAAAAACAAGAAAATTGTCTGAAATAAAACTGAGTCGACTGAAAACTGTAGATGGAGATGCAAGACTACGGATGGAGTTTGAAGTGTGGGGGATCGGATTATGGACAGATCGGTTACTCTTGCTTTAAAATATAGAAACTGGTTGAGTTTATGTTTGCATTTTTAACTGCACTTGACTTGGAAGATGGAAACTATATGGTAATATATTTAAGATGGAAACTATATGGTAATATATTTGCACAGCCATGTAATGATTTCCTGTCAGGGTTCAAATTATTTAATGTTTTTGAGATGAAGCTAAAAGTCCTGAACATGGTCAGATTTGGCAAGTTCTGTGGAGATAATCAGTTGCATGTTCAAATCGATGACTCAACAGTATTAAAAGAAGAAAGGCTTTGGCAAAATACAGGCTTGTCTTTGGCTCAATTTGTATTTTGTATGTATAGTCTAGCCCGCTGAGAAGCCCCAAGGCCTGTTTACATATTACATCCTCTGGTTCAAGACTCCCGTGATTGGGGGGGGGGGGAGATCTGTCCTGTCCATTCCTTCCCAGACCACATTCTCACACCCAGTTGTGCCACATTGCTATTTCCTTGTTCTGTCGGTCCCTTGATAAGAATGTTATTCTCAATTCCTTGTTGACCACTAATTATGGCCTCGTTTTAAACTATTGTTGCATCCACATTTTCCAACGTTTCACACTTCATAATTTTAAAGGTATCCCTGGTGCTTTTTTTTCTCGTGAAAAATTCCCAGCCTATTCTTATCTACTATAGATGCTTTTAATTTTTCAGTTCAGCTTTTATTTATTTTTGCATCTTCTCCAGTGAATTGATTTTTTGAACTTAAACTTGCTCTAGTTCATGTCTTGGATGCAATATTTTCAGCAAGTAATGTTTTCTCTTTGAATATCCTTTTTAAATTCAAGTTGTGATTTCTAGTCTTAAATTAGGTGTGAACTTTGGAAATTTCAGCTCTGAATCAGAGGTAAGTGCAATTCGTTTCCAGTCCAGAAACATGAGCATCTATTCCAAGCTGACGCCATATGCACTACAAAGAAAGTGGTGCTGTCAGTGGCGCCACTGAACCGAGGCCCAGTTCCCTTTTGGAAAGACATGAAAGAATTGAAAGTCTCTATCGGTTTTATTCAAACAGCAGATTGGTTCTCCTGTCTAATATATATGCCTGATATGATACATCTGAAATCTATTTAGACATTAATCGCTATTTATGAAACCTTGCTGTGTCTATAATTCAAATGTACTTGCCTATTAAATCCTGTGGGTTGGAAAAAATGTTGATACAAATGTGAATTCTTTTTTGTTCTATATAGTCTATCAGATTGTTAATTGTTATCAATGTTTTGAAATGGAATTGCTGCATGAAAATCAATTACAAAATTATCCCTACAATTTTCATTCTCTGTTTAAAAGTTTTGAATATTTTTAAGCAAAAACGATGTGGCACATTTAAAAGTAACCCCATTTGATATGCAAAAGAGATGAATGCAACATTATCTGTCTTATAGACACAAAACGCTGGAGTAACTCAGCGGGACTGGCAACATCTCTGGAGAGAAGGAATGGGTGACACTTCCAGAGATGCTGCCTGTCCCGTTGAGTTACTCCAGTTTTTTGTGTCTATCTTTGGTTTAAACCAGCATCTGCAGTCCATTCTTACACATTGTCTGTATCATTGATTTGTTTTCCCTATTCCAAGATATTGCCGATTAAACAATTAGCATACAAGCAAGGCTTGAATTTTCAAATTTTAACTTTTTAGAAAGCACTGTCTTCCCCATCTCAAAAGGATCTACCTGGATTTTCATTTTACTATTGAAAGTCTGAACTGGGAGTAAAAATAAACCATGCAGGCCTTTCATTTTAATTTTTGCTTTGGGGATCCCATATGTGGTTCTCATAATGGTCTTATAGACCACTGACCAGTTTAGATTGTGTGGTGCAATGTCCAGTGACATAACATGAATGCGAAAGACAGAAGAGTAAAACCATTGGTGGAAATGACATGCAAAATATAAGGTGTTCCTGCTTACATGATTAGGAATGATTGTGTGGGAGATATAAAGCAAAAATGACAGAGACCGTGTCTAATGTAGGTTTGTCAAAGCTTCCTTGCTCTTGTAATCTATTCTATTGACGATAAAGCCACATTCAGATAGGCTTAGTCATCGAGAAACACACACAGTATCTGATTAAACTTGGGTGCTGTGAGACGGTGGCAAGACCAGCTACACCACTGTATCACCTTTTGGTTCCTTTTTTTCATCTGAATTCCCCATGATTTAACTGACACAGTTACTTCCACTATGTATACATACAAACCCATATATCTTTCTGATGTCTGTGCCCTCTTTTGTATCCTTTTCTACTCTTCCTAATGCAATTACATTGTTTTTACAAATACCTTTGTTTTCACTAACTTTTTAAAACATTTCCTTGAAGTTTACCAATATTCTCCCAGTTCACATGGACTCAAGAATGGCCCCCTATTTAAGGAAATGTATGATGTTTCCGTTTTTAGTTTTTGATTGGCTCTATCACTCCTCTTTCATCCATTTTCTTATTTGGATGTGTATAGAATACGTTTGGATTCCCTCTTGCATTTATTATTTGTTATTTTCATGCTCGGTGTTTATTAATTTTTTTTAAATTATCCTCTAAACTTTCTGTGATCAACTTGGTTTGGATGAGTTAATAAGATGGCATCTGTCAAGTACTTTGATTTGCTGTTCTTTGCTCAGATCCTTGGTGATCCACAGAATTCTGGCTTTAATTTCGCTCCCTGTTTTGCTGAGGAATGTATCTGGATACGAGCTGAAATATTGCATTTTTAAAGACATCTCATTGTCAGATCACACTTTTGCTTTGCAAGCTTTGAATTCATCTGGTCCAGATTTATTCTTATCCCTTTGAAGGTGGTTCTCCTTAAACGGACTATTGGTTGACACAACATGCTGGAGTAAATCAGCAGAACAGGCGGCATATCTTGAGGGAAGGAATGGGTGATGTTTCGGATCGAGACCCTTCTTCAGACTGATGCCAGAGGAGTGGGCGGGACAGAGATAGAATGTAGTCAGAGACAGTAAGACTGGTGGGAGAACTGGGGAGGGGATGGAGAGAGAGGGAAAGCAAGGGCTATTTGAAGTTAGAGAAGTCAATGTTCATATTGCTGGGGTGTAAGCTACCCAAGCAAAATATGAGGTGCTGTTCCTTCAATTTGTGCTGGGTCTCACTCTGACACTGGAGGAGGCCCAGGACAGAAAGGTCAGATTGGGAATGGGAGGGGGAGTTAAAGTG
The DNA here is from genome assembly GCA_038087875.1 of Malacoraja senta. Taxonomy (NCBI): domain Eukaryota; kingdom Metazoa; phylum Chordata; class Chondrichthyes; order Rajiformes; family Rajidae; genus Malacoraja; species Malacoraja senta. The sequence continues at coordinate 3,339,053 of CM075979.1, forward strand.
CTGAGCAACCGCGAGATCAGGTAGGTTAAGACGGTCTGAGCGGAGGTGTTCAGCGAAACGATCACCGAGCCTGCGCTTGGTCTCGCCGATGTACAAGAGTTGACACCTGGAACATTAGATGAGGTTGGAGGAGATGCAAGTGAAACTGCTTCACCTAGAAAGACTGTCAGGGTCCTTGGATGTAGTCGAGGGGGGAGGTAAAGGGACAGGTGTTGCATCTCCTGCAGTTGTTGGGGAAAGTACCTGGGGAGGGGATAGCAACATAGAAAATAGATGCAGGAGAAGGCCATTCAGCCCTTCGAGCCTGCACCGCCATTCAATATGATCATGGCTGATCATCCAACTCGGTATCCCGTACCTGCCATCTCACCATACCCCCTGATCCCTTTAGCCACAAGGGCCACATCTAACTCCCTCTTAAATATAGCCAATGAACTGGCCTCAACTACCCTCTGTGGCAGAGAGTTCCAGAGATTCACTACTCTCTGTGTGAAAAAAGTTCTTCTCATCTCGGTTTTAAAGGATTTCCCCCTTATCCTTAAGCTGTGACCCCTTGTCCTGGACTTCCCCAACATCGGGAACAATCTTCCTGCATCTAGCCTGTCCAACCCCATAAGAATTTTGTAAGTTTCTATAAGATCCCCTCTCAATCTCCTAAATTCTAGCGAGTATAAGCCGAGTCTATCCAGTCTTTCTTCATATGAAAGTCCTGACAACCCAGGAATCAGTCTGGTGAACCTTCTCTGCACTCCCTCTATGGCAATAATGTCCTTCCTCAAATTTGGAGACCAAAACTGTACGCAATACTCCAGGTGTGGTCTCACCAAGACCCTGTACAACTGCAGTAGAACCTCCCTGCCCCTATACTCAAATCCTTTTGCTATGAAAGCTAACATACCATTCGCTTTCTTCACTGCCTGCTGCACCTGCATGCCTACATTTGTTTTAACTAATCTCTTTCTCTTCACATATCTATAAAAACTTTTGCAGTCAGTTTTTATGTTCCCTGCCAGTTTTCTTTCATAATCTATTTTCCCTTCCCTAATTAAGCCCTTTGTCCTCCTCTGCTGGTCTCTGAATTTCTCCCAGTCCTCTGGTATGCTGCTTTTTCTGGCTAATTTGTACGCATCATCTTTTGCTTTGATACTATCCCTGATTTCCATTGTTATCCACGGATGCACTACCTTCCCTGATTGATTCTTTTGCCAAACTGGGATGAACAATTTTTGTAGTTCATCCATGCAGTCTTTAAATGCCTTCCATTGCATATCCACCGTCAACCCTTTTAGAACTAATTGCCAGAATCTTGGCCAATTCACGTCTCATACCCTCAAAGTTACCTTTCTTTAAGTTCAGAACCATTGTTTCTGAATTAACAATGTCACTCTCCATCCTAATGAAGAACTCAACCATATTATGGTCACTCTTGCCCAAGGGGGCACGCACAACAAGACTGCTAAGTAACCCTTCCTCATTACTCAATACCCAGTCTAGAATAGCCTGCTCTCTCGTTGGTTCCAATGATTTCACCATTTTCCAAATGTGCTGATATCCCATCTTTAATAACTGACGGTTTGGATGGGAAGGGACGAGTTGACCATGGAGTTGCGGAAGGAACAGTGCGGAAAGCTCAAAGGGGGTGGAGGTGGGAAGATGTGGCCAGTAGTGGGGTCCCGTTGAAGGTGCCAAAAATATTGGAGGATTATATGCTGTATGTGACGGCTGATGGGGTGGAAGGTTAGGACAAGGGGGACTCTGTCCTTGTTAGAAAGGGGGCGAGGGGGAGCAAGAGTGGAGCTGCGGGATATCGAGGAGATCCTAGTGAGAGCCTCATCTATAATGGAAGAGGGGAACCCCCGTTTCCTAAAGAATGAGGACATCTCCAATGACCTGGTATGGAAAACCTCATCCTGGGCACAGATGCGGCGTAGATGGATTCTTACATTGGACTGGATAAAGTATTTTATTTTAATAAATGAAAGTACCCATTTCTTCCAGACCATAATAAAATTGAATAAAAAAGATTTCTTGGACTGAATCAAAGTAAACTGAAAAATTCAAGTACTGCTTATAATTAAGTATAGTTCTATTCTATGGAGTTCAGAAGAACGAGGAGTGATCTTATTGAATCACATATTGAGATAACTGCTGGTGGAATAGTTACAAGCCAAGGGATCATCATGTAAAACTGAGATATATTGGAGCTTCACACAAAAGGAGGATGAATCTCTGGAATTCTCTACCTCGGAGGGTCATGGAAGCTATACTGGAGATACTGAGGAGGTAAGTCAAAGTGGGAACTATGTGGAACTGGCATATTAGAGGAGTTGATGCCCGAGGCAGATCAGGCATGATTATATTGAACGATAAGGCAGACTTGAAGGATTGGCTGACTTACTCCTGCTTTGGCCCTTGTGTTCTTCAGGTACATGGTGTTCTTCAAGAACACCATGTACCTTGGAAGAATTTGAGTACTCTGTCCTAATTTATTTCACACTCAATCGTAATCATAAGTAGAAAGGCAACACATTTCTCCCTGCACAGATACTGTCCTGTGTGCCCAACATTTTCTATTTTTTCCATGCAGAAGCATTAGGGATAGGGATTTAACTTCTTACAAATAGCAATAACATTGTCTCGCATCTTGCAGTATAAATAATTGTTTAATCAATATGTGTCAGAGTTAAAGACTAAATTGGTCTGTCAATCTTTCCTATTTCATCTGTTTCTCTACTTGATTTCACATCAAAAAAATATTCTAACTTTCATTTCAGGGAGGCAGGTCCTTGGGCCCACTGAATCTGTGCTGACCATTGACTCCATTTACACTAGTCCTACATTTTTGTTTTACTCTCCCTGCATTCCCAGTAACTCCTCCCAGATTCTACCACTCTCCTGCACGCCAGCAGCCAACTAACTCACCGACCCGCATGTCTTTGAGATATGGGATGAATCCTGAGCATGTGGGAGAAACCCATGCAGTCACAGGGCAAACATAATTCCACGTGGACAGCACCTGATGTCAGGATCGAACCCAGGTCTCTAGATGTGTGGCAGCACCTCTACCCGCTGCACCATTGTGCTGCCCCAGTTTCATGGTTTATCTCAGCAAGGGTTAGACTAGGTTTCAACCAGATTGGTTAAACACCCTGCTGCCAGTCTGTACACATCGTAGATCTCTCGCATACAATAGACAATAGGTGCAGGAGTAGGCCATTCGGCCCTTCGAGCCAGCACCGCCATTCAATGTGATCATGGCTGATCATCCCCAATCGGTACCCCGTTCCTGCCTTCTCCCCATATCCCCTGACTCCGCTATTTTTAAGCCCTATCTAGCTCTCTCTTGAAAGCATCCAGAGAACCTGCCTCCACCGCCCTATGAGGCAGAGAATTCCACAGACTCACCGCTCTATGTGAGAAAAAGTGTTTCCTCGTCTCCGTTCTAAATGGCTTACTCCTTATTCTTAAACTGTGGCCCCTGGCTCTGGACTCCCCCAACATCGGGAACATGTTTCCTGCCTCAAGCGTGTCCAAGCCCTTAACAATCCTATATGTTTCAATGGGATCCCCTCTCATCCTTCTAAACGCCAGAGTGTACAAGCCCAACTGCTCCATTCTCTCAGCATATGACAGTCCCACCATCCCGGGAATTAACCTTGTAAACCTACGCTGCATTCCCTCAATAGCAAAAATGATTTTTGCTGCTAATAGCTGTCCAAAATGTTTTCTGCATTGGTTCAGCTCTGAATTAATCTCAAAGTATCCTGATAGTGTCAGAGCAATGCATTTTCCTCGTTATGAAGCTCGGGCACTTATGCTGAAATATTTATGTATGTAACTATTTTTAACAGCTAAAAATACATATTCAACTTCTTGAATATGGAATTCAAAAAAGTACAGGTGGTGGAAATCTGGAACTAAAACAGAAAATCATAGATCGGGCAGCATCTATGGAAAGAAGAACAAATGCTTACGCAAAAGGTCAAGATAATGTCATTTTGTACATCGGGTCTGACTTGGGATGGTGTAATTGATGGCATGTAATTGATTTCCCAGTCTGGTTACCACATCTTCACGTTTTCTGTTATTTGTTTTTGCCATTAACTGAGTATGATGTGTTAACAAGCAACATTTATTAAATCACATTTATTTACGGACGTGGAGGAAAGAAGACTGCTTGTCAAAATGAACTATCCCATAAGGAAATACCATCTTTTTATATTTTTCAAAGATGCTGCATGAAATGATACTTTAATGTATTGTCATATTATTTAAGCAGCATTGTGATTAAAGGTGACACTTAGCATTTCTCTATCCCCAAACTACTTGTGATGCATTATGCCATCTTGACTTTTTTTTTAAGGCAGTCTTTCTGAAATGGATTTTTGAGTGAATTGTTTCTCTGATTAAAGAACTGAAAGATTGATTGATCAACCGTGTTGGCTTTCGTGGTGGCTTGTTTAAGGCAGGGAGTACTTTAGATAAACAAACATCATCCCCTTACCAATGATTGGTTCTCCCTCTCAATCTTCCTGCATTCTCCATTATTCCTGAGATAAATGTTTTTGGACTAGTCCATCAGCACCCTTTGTATCTAGCAGCATTTCCTGCCTTTGGCCACCGCCTTGATTTTTGCTGGCACATGTTCTACTTGGTCTTCTAGCTCATTGGCCGTTCCTACTTTTGGGTGCAGATGCATGATCGCGATGTTCGATGCATGTGCACGGTTTTCACCTTTCTACATAGGGGGCTATCCATTGCTTGTTTTCTCTACCCCATCCCTCAACCAACCCCATCTGCAGACATTGGCTGAATGTGTGCAGTCCACCCAACAAGTATGCATGCTTGGTTGGGGTCTGTATTCTACAGTGAAAGGCTGTGTTTGCAATTGCATGCATAGGCTCCAAGTTTGTAGTATGTGACCAAGTTTTTGGAGTTCAGGGTGATTACAATGACTTAGATGGTATCTCGATATCCATGAGAGCTCAGAAATAAAGGTGACAGGTTTCTGGGTTGACATCCAGTAAACCCAAATCACAGAAGTAAGAATAGCAATTCTGCACTAAATCCAAATTTTCAACCAGACTCTTCTTTTTCTGACTGGTTGCTCAAATTTGGTGCCTAATTTCAGCCTTTGGCCAAAATAAACTATACTTGGTTCAGACGAGACTGACAAAATAATTATGGATGTTGAGCATAAAATTATATTTATGTTTAATGTAATTTGAACACCAATCTTGTGGTATCCTCTATGGAATATATCTTTCCTGAGATTATCAAACAAGACAATATATGCCCGATAGAAACAACAATAATCTGCATCTAGGTTATAATTACAATGAGATGCAAGTATGTAAACTGAGCATAAATCGGCTTTATGTTGTGTGGTTTTGGAATCAATTTATAAAGACTTCATTAGCAATGGATGTAAATGAGTTACATAAGAACAATTGATTGCTGTCAAGATGTAACAGCGTGTAATCAATCATAAATAGGCAGTGTAGTAGCGAGGTCATCTTTCAGCAGTTTAATGTCACATGAGATAGAGATTTGTTCCAACCTATGAAATGCAATTGAGACAAAATTTCAAGTGTTAATTGGTGCAAATTAACACATTCTGTGACTTGTCTGTCAGGCAGCTACACGGCTGAATTCTTTATTAACTGGCGCATTGACATCTTTCCAAATATAGTTTTTTACTAAAATATCCACGAGTTTAACTCAGACTATAGTGGATACTGTCATTCTCTTTTTTGAAGAAAGCTTTTTAAAAATTAGGCTGAGTAAAGCACGTATCCGATGCATTTTTAACTGCTGCAGAACTGAATTTATGCATCAAAGAGATTGGATATCACAGTTTGTAATGTGCCTCATACAAACTGGAAGGCTCGATCATACATTTGCACTAATCCGTCGAACTGATGTCAATCATTGTGTTTGATACATTGGGTTCGACTCTGTAATGGTGACTTGTGTTTATACTGTTATCAAACTGTTGGGCTGCACGTTATATCAGTCACAACCTTGCACTTTTTTTTTTTTTTAAAGGTCATCAGTTGGAGAAAAACTAATTGGAGTTTACAAACTGGAACTTTAGAGGTCCATCTCTTCTAAAGATTTTAGAACACATTAAGATGAAACCTTGTTGAAAAATTGGATAGTTTAGTTCAGATAAATTAGTGGTCAGAAATAGAATTGTGTGGTCCAGATCCCTCAATTCCCTGCATTTCCATGTGCCTATCTAAAAGCCTCTTGAATAGCACTGTTTTACATACTTCCAACACCATCCTAAGTAGCACGTTCCAGTCACCCATCACCCATTGTGCAAAATAATCTCCCCCCAAACATATCCCTCTTAAAGTTTCTGCCTCTGACAAAGCTATGCGCCCAACGTCTGACATTTTGCACCCTGGGGGGGGAAATGTTCTAACTTTCTACCCAGTCTATACATCTCATAATTTTATAAACTTGTATCAGGCCACTCCTCAACCTCTGGTGCTCCAGCTAAAACAATCCAAATTTGACCAACCTCTCCACACAGCTAGTACCATCTAATCTTGACAGCATTCTGTTAAACCTCTTCTGCACTCTCCAAAGCTTCCACATTCTTCCTGTTATGGGGCAACCAAAGCTGTATACAGTACTCAATGTGGATTTACCAAAGTTTTATAATACTACAAAATGACTTCATGACATACTCAATGCCTATGTCCACCATTGTAGTTGTCTATACTAGCCTATATACATTTACCTGCATTTGGTCCATAGCCAAAAACACTTGATACGTCATGAACATTGAATGTTGATCACTGATGTCCAAAGACAAACCTGCTGGGCATCACACCTGCAATTAACATCTGACCATCATCTCCCACAGGTTCTTCATTTTAGTTCTAAATCACTACTGGTCCCTCGAGCATGCTAACCGATCTCTACATTTACTCCTTTTACTTGGATCCAGCAGCAGGTGTGTATAATGAATAACATGACTCTGCTGAAGTATTTCTTCTCAGTGCTGCATGCCGCATTCCAAGGGTAGTTGCTATCTGAGCTTGTTGCCCCTTTAATAGCAGTACATTTACTGTGGGTTATTGTCGGTCAGTGTGCATGCCTTCTGAAACTACTCAACGGTACTCGTGTGGAGAGCATTGCAGATTTCCCTCTTGTGCGCTTAAACCTTTTTGCATGAGGTGTGTTCACATAAAACAACTTGTGCAGTCAATTCTCCAATGGCTGATGGGGTGAAAGGTGAGGATGGGGACTCTGTCCTTGTTGCGACTGGGGGGGGAGAGGGAGGAGGAAAGCAGAGCTGCGGGATATCGAGGAAACCCTTGTGAGGGTCTCATCTATGATGGAAGAGGGGAACCCCCATTCCTTAAAAGGGCATCTCATCATAGTATGGAACACATCCTGGGTGCAGTTGCAGCGTTGATGGAGGAATTGGGAGATGGGGATAGAATCTTTGCAGGAGGCAGGGTAGGAAGAAATATAGTCTAGATAGCTGGGGGAGTCAGTAGATTTATAATAGATGTCAGTCAATAGGTTACCTCCTGTGATGGAGGTGGTGAGATCAAGAAACGGTAGGAAGATGTCAGAGATGGTCTGTGAATTTGAATGCGGTTCGGAAATTAGTAGTGAAGTGAATGAAGTCCGTGAGTTCTGCATGGGTGCAGGAGGTAGCCCCGAAGCAGTTGTCAAATAGGTAATTTGTCCTTTGGTTATAAAAAGTGCCTGACAGTCACTGTATACGTTGTTAACAAAATGTTGGGAGAAAATTATCAGACATCAGCAACTGTTAACAATTTCCGGTGGCACTGCGAGTCAGCTGCCTCGCCTACAGCGGGTTCGTTGTTTTGACTTTTTTTGTTTTTTTTAGTATGTCCAAAAGTATGTTTTAGTGTTTCTCTGTATGTCTTGTGTGTGTGGGGGTGGGGGGGCGAATAGTGGGAAACCGTTTTTCAGGCACCTACCTTGACAGAGATGCGACTTTCTTCCTCCCCCCCTCCTCCTCGCGGCCCTACAGCTGGTTTGGTGCGGCCTTTCCCGGAGTCGGGCCCAGAGCTTCAGCAGGGACTTTAACATCGTGGGGCGACCCCATGCCGGGGGTCATCGGAGAAGCGATCCGACTGCTGGCCTGCGGCCTACAACATCTTGAAGCCTCGGTCTGTGGAGCTTCTGGCAGCAGGTGTGGAGCGGACCTTCCATCGTGGAGCGGGCGATCCCTCGCCGGAGAAGAGCTCCGACCGCCGGCCTATGGCCTACAACATCTTGAAGCCATGGGCTCCGGTAAGGAAGTGGCTGTTTTGGGGGCTCCGGGCCATGGGGTGTGCTCGACCTGTCTCGACGTCGGTGTTCCGACCATCCCGACCAGAGGGATTGAACTTCGGGCCGTCTGTGGTGGCGGCTCCGGAGGGTCAGGGCCCTGACCACGGGTGAGCAAGGGAGGTGGAGGAGGAGGACTGTGTGAACTGTATTGCCTTCCACCACAGTGAAGAATGCTGTGGTGGATGTCTGTGTTGACTTAGGTTGTGTATTATGTTCTTTTTTAATTGTAACGCTGCATGGTAAATTCATTTCACTACAGCTTGTGGTGCATGTGACAAACAAATTTGAGCTTTTGGTATTGTGTTTTTTTAGAAAAGTGTCCAGGCCGTACGAATACAGACTGCACTGCATTAAATATCTGCATTATGCTCCCTGACAACTGATATCCTTGACATTTTGCCCCCAAGGTATTACATTTAAAATGGTAGCAACCAAACGGACTTTAGTCTGTTGAAATCCACTTTCCTGCAGATATATCTCATTCATGACTCGCCAGTAAGTGTTTCACTGTGCTGTATGTCCTTTATTGTTCACACTGCCTTTACATTGAAGAAGACATCATCATATTTAATTGCGATTGATTTAGTTTGGAACTGAGAATATATTATTTATTTTGAATTAGATGCATAAGATTTAAAACTGCGTTGCTAAACATCCACGGCAACAAATGTATTAAATGTGTTGCTCCAACTGTGGCTGTGCCAATCTATTAGAACTGCTGCTCTTGGCTGTTCCAGGAGCCTTGAAGCTGCTTAATATGTCGCTGCTGACCTTTTAAAATGGCTTCTACAGTGGGTTGTTCAAAACAATCTTCTTCCTTCGCTCCTCAGAGAAATATTATTATTAGATTTAATCTGCATGGGCAACATGAAATATGAATATGGGTTTAAAAACAATATTAAAAACCAGCAAAGCAGAATAATTCCTCAAAAGCAAAGCACGTTCTTTTGTTCATGCTAAAGTTCAGCATCACTGCTGCAAGCACACCTTAAATCTAGCTTCATGTGCTAATTGAACCCCAAAGTTAATTATTCATGATCGACGAGATCAATTAAAGAATCTGCAGGATTCATTTTGCCAGCAAACAGACAGATGGTAGCATCAGGTATCACCATAGCAACAAGAGCTACGAGCAACTAATACTTTAAAAAGAGACAATGACACATTTGTACTCCAAGCAGCGTATGTGCAAATTGGACGTGTGGATGGGAGCCATTTTACCACAATGAATTATTGTTAACAGTACACCTCCATCCATGATTGGAGTTGTACTTTTTTAGGGAAGCCAGGCACTTTGCATTTTACAATAAGTGTCCAATAATTACCCAAAAAAAGTTTATTAAAAAAAATCTATCAAATATCTAAAAATAAGCAAAATATTCCAATTCAAGTTCTAATTTACGGTGATCATTTGGGGCAAGGGGTTGGGAATGAGGGATAGATGACATTGAGGTCGAAATAAAGGATTGACCATGATGGCGGTGAAAAGCAAAGCAGGCTCAAGGGCAGACACGGCCTACTGTTTCTATTTCTCCACATCTTATTTATTCCCCTTGTCAATTCTTCCCTTCCCTCCCATACCACCCCCTCCCCTGGTACTTTCCCTTGCAACCGCAAGAGATGCAACACTTGTCCCTTCACCTCCCCCCTCTACTCCATTCAGGGACCCAAGCAGTCGTTCCAGGTGCGACAGAGGTTCACCTGCATCTCCTCCAACCTCATCTATTGCATCCGCTGCTCTAGATGCCAGCTGATCTACATCGGTGAACACCTCCGGTCGGTCCGCAATAACCAACCTGACCTCCCGGTGGCTCAGCACTTCAACTCCCCCTCCCATTCCGTATCTGACCTCTCTGTCCTGGGTCTCCTCCATGGCCACAGCGAGCAACACCGTAAATTGGAGGAAATGCACCTCATATTCCGCTTGGGCAGTCTACATCCTGGGGGCTTGAACATTGAATTCTCCCAATTCTGCTAGCCCTTGCTGTCCCCTCCCCTTCATCAGCCATCTGGTTGTCTCCTCCCCTCCCCCAGCCCTCGGGCTCCTCCTCCGCCTTTTTCCTTTTTTCCTTTCTTCTCCCCACCCCCTATCAGTCTGAAGAAGGGTTTCGGCCCGAAACGTTACCTATTTCCTTCGCTCCATAGATGCTGCTGCACCCGCTCAGTTTCTCCAGCATTTTTGTGTACCTTCGATTTTCCAGCATCTGCAGTTCCTTCTTTAACACTTATTTATTCCCCAAATCTCTCAACATATCACTTGTTGAAACGATATATTATCATCACCCAAAGCATAGTGATTTAATTACAGTCACAGTACACCAAATCTTTTGCTTTGTCTAATTTATTTTTCCTTATCCCTAGTATTTATGTTTTACTGAAATTCCAAAAGGATTTGTACATTTTAGGCGATGAGAGAACAAAAGTGGATATTTGTGTGGAAGACATTGTGTTATTCAGCATTGTAAATAGATGTGTATCAGCAAGAACTTCAATCCAGCCATTGTCCTTCAAAATAGTTTTTTTCTGCTCTATTATTCCCCTTAGGGGAACAATTCCTCAGAGATAATTTTTGACATCACCAATATAAACCATGAAGCTCATCTGCTGTACTGCAGTAAACAAGGAATAAAACTAACATGGGGGTGAACATCAAAACAAAAGAAGCTTGACATCACATTGCATTTGTCTGTAAAAACACCTGTTTATATTTCAAACAGTTGATTTTGATAGCAGGAGCATAGCAGCAAATATCACCAATACAAGAAATTGGTTTAGCTCAAATATTAATAGATCATTGTATATAACTAGGAAGAACAATCAATGAATGCACAATATATCAGCTTTCACAGATGGTAGAAAATGTGGCTATTTTGTTTTGTTTTTTTCCAGTTTTTATTCTTTCATCAGCGATAATCTCTGCTGTTAATAAATGTTGAGACAATGACTGTTTTGACGTAAATTTTCAAATGTATTATCCGTATATAAACGTTTCAGATTTTTTTTTGCCTCGCGCAGAGTCCATTTTAGTGTGCACTGTTACAAACAACAAGATGGTGCTACTCAGCTTTTGAAAATTCCTTGCAATGTACAAGGAGTATGGTACACTGCATAATTCATGAATGTGATTGGGTTGAACCACATTTTCTGCATTTTTCTTTATTAATGGTATTTGGCTGCTGCATGTTCTGTCAAGAGCATATTCAGTAACATGGACGTCAGCCCCTTGAGCTTTAATCAAGTACAGCTCCTTCAATATGAAATACAGCATTCTGTCATTAATTACTCTTCAGGCAACTGCTGGAAGTCGACTTTCAGCACAATGAAATGTTTATTTTTCTGATGGGTTTCAGGAGTTGGGGAATACGTAGCACAATAATGCGTTCCACCAAACTGAATGAGTTGTCTGCCCTGAAGGAATATCATAATATTAAAGTGAGTTACTGACATGTCAGGAAAATATTGCAATGTCCAGCACTTGCCTGAGGCCTGCCACAATCTCTGTACCTTTGCAATTGATAAAGTGCCTTTGTTTTCTGCTCGGGACAGCATCCTAGTGAAGTCGAGCTCTTAAACTGCACGCAGCGATCTAGAAATTATACTTACGCCAAGAAAAGGCCAAGAAAAAGTCTGTGCATGGCATGTCAACCATCATTGATCAGATTTGCCAACTTCACTGGAACTTGAGGCAACTGATGAGGCACGAGGGAGGGATTTGATGGGCATGGGACTGACGGCCTGGCAGTGGTTGGTCAAAGATCAGAACCTGGAGATGTGTGTGGACGAAGAACAAAGCCTTGTGGATAGAGGTGTGGCTGTTTGGATCCTGGGATAAAGCAAGTAGGAATCGGGGCCTTTGGCCCAACATGTCCATGCCAACCAAGATGCCCCTCTTACACGTCCCACCTGCCCATGTTTGACCTCTGATATCCTGAGGATGAATTCCTGATCTTCCAATCTACCTCATAGTCCCACTTACATATTTTCTGTATATGCATTTTCTCTGTAGCTCTAGCACCCCCCCCCCCCCCTCTTTTTTACTTCCTAATAAACTCATGTTTTGTAAGATTTGCTGGCATGGCACAGAAACAAGATTTTTTTCTGTATCTTGGTACATGTGATAATAATAAACATGTACCAACAACCAAATGGATTGGGTTGGAGTTGAGTAAGAATACATGGCAGCCTATTTGGGAATGAGTGTGAAAGAGTTGATTGGATCAGGTGTCTGATAACTGCGAACAGAGCTGTTCTTGGGGGTGGAAGATTGCAACCTTCACATGGTCCGCCCTGTTTTGACGAATGTAATCAAACCGGTGTGCATAATCAAATAAGATCAAATAGAACAAGGCTGTGCACGCCATACGCAAGAAGAAGAAGAAGCTGTTCTTGGATCTGGATAATGTGAGTTTTCATGCTCCTGTATCTTCCAGAAGGTAGAAAAGGGAATAGACAGAATGACAGGAGTTCTTCTTGATCCCTCCAGCCTTCCTGATGCAATGCACCGTGAAGATAGATTGGATGGGAAAAGGTGATGAGTCTGTGATGGACTAGGCTGTGTTCACTAATCTACAGGCTCAGGTGGTCAAGAGCAGTGCGGTTTTCATATCAGGCTGAGATGCTTGCAGTCAGAATACTTTCATTAGCACACCTGTAGAATTTGGAGAGAATCCTTTGGCACATGCCAAATCTCAGGTGCCTCAAAGTAAATGTGCTGATGCAGTTGATCTCGGCATCATTGTGAAGGGACCAGGTAGGTCGCTGGTGATATGAATGCCTAAGAAATTGAAGCTGTCGACCGTCTCAACAGTGGCTCTATTGATGAGAACAGTGTTGAGTTTACCCCCCTCATGGGCGGCCTCAGTGGCGCAGCGGTAAAGTTGCTGCCTTACAGAGCTTGAAGCGCCGGGGACCCGGGTTCGATCTCAACTACGGGTGCTGTCAGTGCGGAGTTTGTATGTTCTCCCCGTGACAGTGGGTTTTCTCCGAGATCTTCTGTTTACACCCACACTCCAAAGACACACAGGTATGTAGGTTAATTGGCTTGGTGTATGTATAAATTGTCCCTAGTATGTGTAGGATAGAGTAAATGTGCGGGGATCGCTGGTCGGTGTGGACCAAGGGGGCCGAAGAGCCTGTTTCCTCGCTATATCTCTAAACTAAACTAACATCTTTAGATCAACATGTTTAAGAAAGAACTGCAGATGCTGGAGAAATCGAAGGTAGACTAAAATACTGGAGAAACTCAGCGGGTGAGGCAGCATCGATGGAGAAAAGGAATAGGCGACGTTTCGTGTCGAGACCCTTCTTCAGACTGATGTGGGGGAGGGGTGAGAAAAAGAAAGGAAGAGGCGGAGACAGTGGGCTTGTGGGAGAGTTGGGAAGGTGGTGGCGAAGGATGGAGAAAGCAAGGACTATCTGAAATTGGAGAAGTCAATGTTCATACCGCTGGGGTGTAAACTACCCAAGCGAAATATGAGGTGCTGTTCAATTTGCGCTGCGCCTCACTCTGGCCATGGAGAAAGCCCAGGACAGAAAGGTCGGATTCGGAATGGGAGGGGGAGTTGAAGTGCAGAGCCACCTGGAGATCAGGTTGGTTAGTGCGAACTGAGTGGAGGTGTTGGGCGAAGCGATCGCCAAGCCTGCGCTTGCTCTCGCCGATGTAGAGAAGTTTACACCTGGAACAGCGGATGCAGTAGATGAGGTTGGTGGAGGTACAGGTGAACCTCTGCCTCACCTGGAAAGACTGCTTGGGTCCTTGGATGGAGTCGAGGGGGGAAGGTAAAGCAACAAGTGTAGCATTTCCTGCGGTTACAAGGGAAAGTACCCTGGGAGGGGGTGGTTTGGGTGGGAAGGGACGAATTGACCAGGTTGGCTTGCCAACATTAAGGCCTAAGTATTGTCCAGACACCATGACACAAGGTTCTTGATCTCTTTAAACATCAAAACTGAAATTACCAGAAGTCAGGTGAGTGGTATTCCATATTGGTGAATGCCGTTCTGCTGAATGGTTAGCACGCAACAAAAGATTTTCACTGTACCGTACCTCGGTACATAGGACAATAAACTCAACTCAAAATCAGTAAATTTACAGACTGCACAAAGCAAATCTTTGCGACTGGAGAAAAGTTATATCACAGACAAGGCTATAATAACTTATTATTTCAGGCATGCAAGACAAAAGTCTCATGTATCTAATTTCATGGCTTAACATAAAATGGATAGATTCAAGACATTTTGAAATTCAAGGCAATTGCAACTGATCTTAAATGAATTGAAAAAGCAAACTTTAAAGTGTCACCTTATTTTTCACCAACAGAGGATTCCTGAAACACATGCCATGTATTCACATGGTGTCCCAGAGGTGCTGGTTTATGCAATGAGACAAAGCAAGGCTGACACTGACTGACATCTTAGCCAGACAATGGTTGACTGATATTCCCACTGCAGGAGGGCTGACAATGATTGGTGACTGAACAACCCAGTGGCAGGATTGAAGAAAGGCTAGCAACAAACAAGCATTCATGCAAAGTCTGCCCTTTGCACTTCCTTCCTAACATTGTTTCATTGAAATCGATGGAATAAAAATATGGAAGGAGACCGTAAAGATCTAGCACCTGTTTATTTACAACAATGGTGGGGTGGGAGATTGCAACCTTCACGTGGTCCGCCCTGTTTCGACGAATGCAATCAACCTGGCATGCACAATCAAATAAGATCAAATAGAACAAGTTGTCCTACAACTTTAGGCTGTGCACGCCATACGCAAGAAGAAGAAGAACACCAATGGTCAAAGGCAATGCTACCCTATGGAATTGTACAGTACAGACCAAATTTCACATTAATCCTCTTGCACCACTCCCTATTTCCAAAAACATGACGGTTTGTAATTGGCCTCTGTAAATTGCCCCTAGTTTGTAGGGAGAGGATGCAAAAGTGGGATAACGCAAAACGAGTGAACGGGTGATCGATGGTCAGCATGGACTTGTGACCTAAAAGGCCAGGTAAGCTTATAAACAATCTCCTCCATCCACCTTACCATTTGTTGTCATCTTCAAACTTACTAATCATGCCAACTACATTCTCATCCAAATAGTTAGTAAAGATGACTAATAATGGATTTGCGACCCAGAGTGGATTCCTATGGCAGAGTGCTGATCATATGACTTCATTCTGAGAAACAACCCTCTCCAACCACCTCGGATTGCTACCAGTAAGCTAATTTTGTATCCAATTACAATTTAAATAAAATTACGAAGTGATGCTATTTTTGAAAAGAAAATCTTGTATTTTGTTATACCATTGACCCCTTCAAGTATTTATGCACCCACAAAGTACTGAAACCATAGCCAAGATACATTGCAGCAAGGGAAAGGAATGGCAACAAAAACTTACAATGGAAATGCATATAGAACATGGACCTTTTGATTTTGGAGTCAATTCTCAAAACCTGTTGTATGACACTAAATTTTCCTGCACCATGACTAACCCTTTTTTTGCTGGGCGTTGGCAGCAAAATGTTCTTTTTCTTTGTGTTTTCTAACCAGTTTAAAAAAAATCAAATTTTCATAAGACATAGGAGCAGAATTAAACCATATGCCCATCGAGTCTGCTCCACCATCCAATCATGGCTGATCTATTTTTTTCCTCAACCCCATTCTCCTGCCTTCTCCCCGTACCATTTGATGCCCTTCCTACTCAAGAACCTATCAATCTCTGCTTTAAAAATACCAAATGACTTGGTCTCCACCACCATCTTTAATGAATTCCACAGATTCACCACCCTCTGGCTAAAGCCATTCCTCCTAATCTCCAATCTAAGGCTGAGCCCTCTGGTCCTAGACTCTCCCACTACTGGAAACACTGTCCCCACATCCAATCTATATAGGCCTTTCATTATTTCATATAGAATGTAGACCTTTTGCTTTGATTGATTTTAACATATTCTGAGCCTAAATATTTACTGGTCTTGTGTTTAATTAATCATGAAGTGACTGATGTTTCCATCATGAATCAAGGCTGCGATCTCCACTGTGGCATCAAACTGATTTATCTAAGTAATGAGTGGAGCAGAAATTAGTTCAGCTGCATTTGTAATTGTTTAGTGTACTCAGATGGATGGAGATAAATGGAGTGTAAATAGCAGAATGTCAATTGCATATATCCTGTGTGTTCTGGTCGTGATATACTGTATGTTATCATCTGGGAAACATCACAATTGAGAAATGTCAGCAGTGACAGTAAAAATAATTCTTTGGAAGATTTTTCTTCAGTGCCTCATCTCAAGCAATTGATATTCCACTGAATTGAGTCGTAGTCATACATCATGTAAATAGCCCTTTTGGCACAACGCCCATTCCGACCAAGATGCCCCACCTGCGCTTGTCCTACTTACCTATGTTTAGCCCATATTCCGGTTTCGGTTCGGGACCCTTCTTCAGACTGATTGTAGGTGGGGGGAGAAAGCTGGGCGAGAGGAGAGGCAGGACAAAGTGTAGCAGCTAATAAGTGGTCACAGGTCAGGGGTCCAGCATCTTGTGTCTTTTTCCCACAGCATAGTTTATTTAGACTGTTAATCCAAGATGAAATTGTAGGCTACTGGGTTAATGTACATCAGTGATGATCTGAGCTAATTAAAGTCTGGGAAGGACATTTAAACATAAAAGTTAGGTGGATTAACTTATTGCAAAGTAGCTCAGTCATAAAGTCACAATGTAAGTAGCTCTGAGGACACCAAAGGGCACCTCCGCATGGTTGAAAGTTGAGGTAAAAAGACAATCTTAGATCTATGAATTGCAAGCCATCTGTTTATTGGCGACAAATTCAATTCAATTCAATTCAATTCAACTTTAATTGTCATTGCACAGATACAAGTATGGGTACAACGAAATGCAGTCTAGCGTCTGCTCGTAGCAATATTGCAATATAGAAATAAAAACACAGAACAAGAACAATATACAGAATAAAATACAGAATAAAATACAGAATCAGCAAACAATGTGGACGGAGAGACTGGAGAAATCTATCGGCGGGACTCTGAGTTCAGCAATGTGATAGTGTTGTTAAAGAAGCTGTTCCTCATCCTGCTTGTACGAGACCTGAGGCTTCTGTACCGCCTCCCTGATGGGAGGAGGGCAAACAGTCCATGGTTAGGGTGGGAGGGGTCCTTGATGATCTTCCCGGCCCGTCTCAGACACCGTTTTCGGTGGAGGGCATCCATTGCAGGGAGCGGGGCAATAATGGCAAGATCCAATAATGATCTAGTATATAACATAACATCCCACTGATTTTGCATCCTCTCAGAGAACATAGTCATTACAACACTGGACCAAGAACCAGGAGCTTTGTTCTTAACTCCCTGGAGTGTCTTGTATCTGCAACTTTCTGACTTGGAGACATAGGTGTTGCCAAATATGCCTCAGCAAGCACTTCACTCCAGGAGTGTACATACACTTCCTGCCCACTAGGCTGGAGCCTTGAATGATTAAGTATAATCTAAAGGAAGCATTTTACAGGCTAGTGTTCAGACTCAAAATTCAACTCGGCCTGTGTAGCTACTCTTTCAATCGGAGTAGCTGGTTAATCTCCTCAATAAATTACATTTTTGCCAAATTGAAGAATGCATGATGAAAATGAATAGAAATACATTCCCCAAAAGAACACAAAGTGCTAGAGTAGGTTAATGGGTCAAGCAGCATCTATGGAGAACATGGTTTCTGGTTAGGACCCTTCTTCAGATAGCAGCATCTTCAGACTATTCAGAAGAAAGATCCCGACCCAAAACGTGCCTAACCTTTTTCTCCAGATATACTGCCTGCCCCGCTGAGTTACTCCATCACCTTGTGTGTTGTTTTTTTCCTAAACCAGTGCCTGCAGTTCCTTGTGTCTACAAACATGTATTCCAGTTCTAACGGGTTTTATCTAACAGTTGAGTGAAATCATTAATGCTGAAATGCATGGGAAATGGGTAAAAGTTGTTACTGCGCGCAGAGATCACGGAGTAAATATCACCCGATTGATTTGGTTTAGGGAAGAAAAATCAATGATTCTGATTGTTTTATTTGTGACTATTGATTTCCCTCAGTGAAATCAGGTATTTGTGAGTTTGTGCAGTAATTGGAAATACCATGTTTCCAGGGACTAGTGACAATCTGGATCCAATTAATTCTGAAATGGCCTTAATAATTTTGTTTCTAATTTCAAGATTTTCAATACTTGTAGAATAAGGTAGCTGGACAGGTTTATAAAAGTGGGCATCCTGACCACGGGTGCTGTCTGTGTGGAGTTTGGACGTTTTCCCTGTGATCACGTGAGTTTTCTCCAGGTGCTCCGGTTTCCTCTCACAATCCAAAGAGGTGCAGGTTTGT
This sequence comes from Malacoraja senta, assembly GCA_038087875.1. Taxonomy (NCBI): domain Eukaryota; kingdom Metazoa; phylum Chordata; class Chondrichthyes; order Rajiformes; family Rajidae; genus Malacoraja; species Malacoraja senta. Next base: position 3,357,742 of record CM075979.1, read on the forward strand.
AGGTTAATTGGCTTCTGTAAATTGTCCCTAGTGTGTAGGAAGAGCTAGTGTACGGATGATTGCTGGTCGGCACGGACTCGGTGAGCTGAAGAGCCTGTTTCCACGCTGTATCTCTAAACTAAACTAAAACTAAACGTTTTGTACAACTGTAACATAACGTCCCGGCTTCGATAGGCAATACCCTGACTGATGGCCAATGTACCTAAAACCTTAGCTTCATTTATGTTTCATTTAGCTATTCTGGGTAAAGGCAAGTGACTCTTGCCTTTATTGATATTTTCCACGAAATGTACAGTAGTAATTGTTCTAGGTTATGTAATTAATTGTTTAATTTCAAATCTCTAGTTGCCATGACGGGATATAAATTTTAGGCTTCACGTTAATAACCTTGGATTCTGGATACTAGTAACATAATTACCATGATAGATTCCCTCATGGTGATAACAATCTCACATTTTAATTGCTTGTTGAACACTTAAGCACTGTGCCAAAATGTTCCTCGGCCATTACTGACCAAATGCAGAGTTTAAATCTGTGTCAAGATAAGGTGGTGTTCAATGCCCAACTTAGAATGGTTTGTAGATGCTGCCTGAAGACTTGTCCCATAAAGTTCACTTGCAAATTCAACCATTACCTCTTACTTAAATTGCCAAGATAATGATAAGTACATTCTATGGGTTAAGGGAAGGCAATAATTCCAACAGCAATATCTGCCTTTAGTTGATGTCATGATAATTCATTGTTTGTACTCTGCATTGTCAGGAAATCTATACATAACGAAAACTCTGATCTTGTTATCATCCGGTTTGGTGGTCTTTCTATTTGCGCAAAAACAGTTCACGATAGCGCTACGATCTTTCGCCAGTTCACTCACCGTTCTCCTGTGCTGTGAGTGCGCCAAGTTTCGCTCTGATTGGTTGAATGTCGTAACAGTTAGCGAGGTTTAAAAGTCTTAAAAACCGCGCGTGCGCAGATCCTGCCAGTCGGCGCCGTGCGGATTAGTCTCTTCCCCTGTCACTCCCCGGGGCAGAGCGCCCCTTCCTGCGTCACCACGTCTTTACTGGAGCTGACGGTGGCTGGCAGAGGTTTCCAACCGGACTTTCGGAGGGTCCCGAAGCAACCCAGCCCAGCCCAGCACCAAGCAGCAGCCTTGCCCCAAGCAGCAGCCCAGAGTCAGACACCCAGCCCAGTCTGGAGTCGGAGATGTCGCCAAATGGAGAGCGGAGACTCTGATCCTGGCGGAGGAGAACGACCAGCAACCAACGCCCACTGTGAGTCCCCATCGCACCACTAATTCCAGCCAATACCCCTCTGGTCCCCCTTGCTGGCTCCTCCCCCCTGCCTCGTGATGCCCCCCTCTTCCCCATGGCTCTTCCCCGTCTTTTCTCCGAGCTCACTCCCCCTCGCCCACACACCCCTCCCCCCCACAAGCCCCCCCCCACCCACACAACCCTCCGCCCACACCAACCCACCCACACACACCCACCCCCACAACCCCACTCCCCCTCACACCCGCCCCCCCACACACATCCACCCCCCCATACACACCCCCCATACACACCCCCCACACATACACCCCACACACACACCCACACACACACACACACACACACACACACACACCCACATTCCCCCCTCCCCGTCCTACAACCCTCCTGCCCACATATTCACCTCCCACTCTACACCCTCCCGCCACACATCCCCTCCCCCACACCCCCCTCCCCCATACACTCCTCCCCCCACACCACCCTCTCCCCACACCACCCTCTCCCCCTACACCTCCCTGTCCATACACACCCCTTCTCCCCTCCCACCCCACACCCCCACCACACACCCCACGTCCCTCCACCTCTCCCCTCCCACACATGAAGAGGAGGGGGAGGGAGTGCTCGGGGATGAGGGGAAATGAGCCGCGCCTGCGCAGTTAGGGGCTATGGGTGAGTGGTGGAATATTGCGTTGGGGGAACGGGTTGCGTTGGGGGAACGGGTTAGTGGTGGAATATTGCGATGGGGAATGGGTTGCGTTGGGGGACCAGGCCTCCCGTGTGACTGGGACCCAACAGGTCCCACTTAGTCTAGTTATATATGTAGAAGGCACTGTTTATTTTAAAGTAGCTGATATTCATCTATGCCATGCACTAAAAAATGCATAAACTACAGGTTCTAATAAATTTCACTCGTGATTTATATTAGAATTGAATTATTTAATATGTAAAAACATTGAAGTTTCACAACAGCACAGAACATAGCTTTCAATACACTATGAATAATCGATTCACAATCCATTTTCAAAAACTAATAAATCATCTAAATCCGTAAATGGTCTGCAGTGCATGAATTTGTTTTTCAAATAAGATTTAACGATTTCAAGCACAAACCTCTTTACATAAAAAGGTGACACAACTTATGAATAGTTGCCTCAATACATGTGTATTTAATCTTCATCAACGTTATGACTTCTGTCCACTTATCACAGTTGATACGATGCTTATCTCTGCATCAGAGGGCTATGAATTATAATCTTCAAATGGGCGCTGTAGAGTCTACACAATTTCTCCATTTTGTTCAAGTATAGACAATTAGACAGGCTGAACTTTAAACAGATATTCTTTATTGAAGATAGCAACACTCAAATAAATAACAGTTGAGTGTACAACTGGTACAAGTGTGTATCAAGATCATACCATGTGGAACATAAATATTCATTTTCTCTAACCTATACTAAAATTTAAGCTATGCTAGTATGAATATTAATGAAATATTATTCAGGTTTCAAAATTTTAGAATGTTTTGTCAGTGAAAATGTTACCATTAAACTAAAACCTCATTTTAATTTCATCAAAATAAGTGGTCACATAAGAAAGAATGCTTGAGATCTGTGGGCTAACGTGTACGAATAGAAATTTGATAGATTGCAGTACACTCCGCATTCGCCAAATTTAATCTTGACTCATTCATATGTAATCATCTTCAAGAGCTCTGTTGTTGATCAACTGTATTCATTTCCATGCGGCACCCTTCACAGTAGTTAACCCTCATCTATGGAATTCACAGTCTAACCCTTTCTCCCTCTTTGTCCGATATTACAAATCTTCTCAGAGGACCATTTTAATGAAGATTTTAATCCACCCCTTGAATTTCTTCCTTTATTTGGTTAGCTGCTGCTTTTCCAATCCTAACGTGAAAACCTTTGGGTCATCTAACTTCGGCAGCAGCAGTAACGCAAGTGTCCATTAATAGAGCGTCTTCAACATGACAAAGCTTCTCAGGATGCCTCACAAATCAGGCAAAGCCACAAAAGGAAATGTTTGAGCAGGTGCCTAAGTACTTGGTCAAGTAGACATTCGAACCAATGTTAAGGTAGAGAGAGAGAGAGAGATTGAAAGGCAGAGTGGTCCTAGCAGTTAAAGGCATGACCACCAATTATGGATTACAAAAGATCAGAATCGGGGACCATTGATATCTCAGTGGGCTGAAGGAAGTTACAAAAAGGGGGCATTAGGAGGGGGCATTAGGACCAAATATGGATTTAATCAACAGGAAGAAAACTGAAGAATTGCTTAACAATGAGCCATTGCTGATTAGCAAATACATGGGCAGATACGTTTGGAATGATTTGAAGTATGCGGAGACTTAAATGAGGTAGAACCAAGGAACTGTAGATATGGGTTTACAAGAAAAGGTACAAAGTGCTGGAGTAACTCAACGGTTCACTCATATCCCTGGGGAACATGGACAGGTGATGTTTTGGTACAGGACTCTTCTCTTAGATTGGTTGTGATGGGGGGGGGGGGGAGCTGGAAGAGTGGAGAGGCAGGACAAAGCATGGCAGATATTAGGTGAACACAGACAAGGAGGGTTTTTGATCGGCAGATGGTTGAACAAAGGCTAGAGATTTGAGAAGGTGTGAGACAGGTTTGGAGATGGCAAAGCCAGAGGAAGGAGTGTTGGTTGAGGGGGAGGGAGGAAATAGGTGCGTGATTGTCTAGGGTGAGGTACAGGGGGGAGGGGTAGAGGGTGGGTGGGGAAAAAAGTGAGGGGGGGGCGTTAAAGATTATGTAAATAGCAGAATTCAATGTTCATCCCAAAGTTGGAAAAAGGTAGAACTGCCAAGAGGGCCTTGGAATCTGCTGAAGATAGACGCAAAAACCAGGAGTAATAGCGACAGGCAGCATCTCTGGATAGAAGGGATGGGTGATGTTTTAGGTTGAGACTTTCTTCAGACTGATTAATGGGCAGGTATAGCTGACCAGTGCCTTATAACGCCTCAGCATTACATTCCAGCTTTTATATTCTAATCCTCTCTAAGTAAATCCTAGCGTTGCATTCGCAAACTCCGAACAGCCTGCTTCCTTGAAGAGAGGGTTGGTGGGTTTTAAAATATTAATTTTGTCACGTGATGGATAGGCAGCACGGAGCAGTTGCCACAACCGAGGCTGAGCTTGGCTCTGGGGAGAAGCATCCAGTTTCTCTAACCTCAGCATGTTACAGCTCCAGAAGCAGATTTAATTTATTAGCTAAATTTGCAGCAAATGGATTATTCCTGTCTCGGTAATAAACCTAACGCAAAACATGAGCAATATGAATGTGAGACCAGTCGGTAACTGCACAACAGAAGCAATTTTCTCAGTTGAAGTCCTTAGTTAAGCAAACACAGCACTCACAACTGGAGGACGTTATCTTTTCTGTTCATAGAATTTGAAATGCATTGAGTAAGACCATTACAGAGGGACACTTTACACATCAACATGGCTGCCGCAGCTCTATTTATTTTTTATGGTTATGAGCCTGGATTTTCCACCATGTAATTTGATTTATTTTAGCTGGAAGGCAGAAACTGTACGATTTTGACACCATGAGGCAAAGTGAACAGTCCCGCGGGGACAGGGCATCCCACACATACAGAGCAGGTTCGGATTAAATAAAGGGTTTTGCGCTTGTCAAAGGATGCTATTAAAACCCGTGTGCTTCACTGCCTTTGAGCTCGGCAGAAATGAACCCATCGCACTTTAGGGAACATCTCTTATTTAATCATTTAATTTTAGCATATTGCACGTGCAAGGCAGTTAAAAATGGAAAGAAAAAGATGCTAAATATCCCCAGTGGGACTTAGACTCTGAGGTAATTGGTTCCTAATATATAAATGGAAGAAGAAAAATCTAAAGATTTTAAATAATAAATTAAATTGATCTCTTACGCATCGGTTATATAAATTATACTTTTGCATCCCAACATCCGAAAGCACTTGATTTAAAATTGGTGAATAGTTATTATGTACATTTCAACCAGAAGTGTACAATTCTGAAAACCCTAGGATGTTTTAGTTTAGTTTAGATTAGTTTATTGTCACGTGTACCGAGGTATAGTGAAACACTTTTGTTGCGTGCTAACCAGTCAGCGGAAAAGACAATACATGATTACAATCGGGCCGTTTACAGTGTAAAAGTGTGGAGCGATCGTATTATGTGATGGTAGATCTGCCTCTGTGGTGAGCACGCAGATAGTCACCTGGGTTGGGTACCATCAGCATCTTTGATACTAGAGAACCAGTGATTCATCGGAAGGCTGGAGTTAACATGCCAGGACCGATCAGCGGACTAGGTTCTGTCAGGAACCATAGTTTTATATGAATAATTTGGGGAATGCGGGGATTGGACTGAAGCAGGCTGTTCAGAGAGTTTGCACCAAGAAGTGACAATGTCTAAGAAGGAACTGCAGATGCTGGAAAATCAAAGGTAGACAAAAGTGCTGGAGAAACTCAGCGGGTGCGGCAGCATCTATGGAGCGAAGGAAATAGGCAACATTTCGGGTCGAAACCCTTCTTCAGACTGATGTAGGATGGGGGGGCGGTGTGGGAAGAAGAAAGGAAAAGGAGTAGCCAGAGGACTGAGGGAGAGCTGAGAAGGGGAGGAGACAGTGAGGGGACTACCTGAAATTGCAGGTCAATGTTCATGCCGCTGGGGTGCAGACTGCCCGAGCGAAATATGAGGTGCTGCTCATCCCATTTCCGGTGGTCATCACTCTGGCCATGGAGGAGGCCCAGGACAGAAAGGTCGGATTTGGAATGGGAGGGGGAGTTGAAGTGCTGAGCCACTGGGAGATCAGGTTGGTTATTGCGGACCGAGCGGAGGTGTTCGGCGAAGCGATCGCCAAGCCTACGCTTGGTCTCACCGATGTAGATCAGCTGACATCTAGAGCAGCGGATGCAATAGATGAGGTTGGAGGAGGTGCAGGTGAACCTCTGCCGTACCTGGAACGACTGCTTGGGTCCTTGAATGGAATCAAGGGGGGAGGTAAAGCAACAAGTGCAGCATTTCTTGCGTTTGCAAGGGAAAGTGCCCGGAGAGGGGGTGGTACGGGTGGGAAGAGACGAATTGACCATCTCACAATGTCTTGTTTGAGACAGACAGCAGTGGCATTTAAAAAACTTTTGGATAGGCATATAGATATGCAGGGAATGGAGGGATATGGATTATATGTAGGTAGATAAGATTTGGTCTTGAATCATGTTTGACTGATATTGTGGGTGAAGGGCTGTTCTTGTTCTGTACTGTTCTATGTTCTAAAAATTATAGCCTTAAATATATTTTTATGAAGTTAAATTACATTTGATTACCAGTGTGTATTTATGTGTGTGTATGTATATATATATATATATATATATATATATATATATATATATATATATATTCTATGGTATATGGTCACACTGATCTGATAGATAGATAGATAGATTCCTTTATTGTCAATCAGACCTTTCGGTCTGAACGAAATTATGTTGCCTGCAGTCATACACAGAACCAATAATAACAAAACATACAATAAACACAAAATTAAACATCCACCACAGTGAGTTCACCAAGCACATCCTCACTGTGATGGAGGCAAAGTCTTAGTCTCCGTCTCTTCCCTCCTTGTTCTCCCTCTGCGCTGAGGCGATCGATCGAGGCCGAAGATGCCGCCCTCCAGTCCAGCGGACCTCCGTGGTGATGTCGCCGCCGCTGAAAGCTGGAACGCCGTCTCCGGCCCGCCACAGCATCAGCTCCGGGCCACCGCCCCAGCTCCAGGCTGCTGCCCCAGCTCCGGGTCCCGCAGTCTCCGCTCCGGGCCGCCGCCCCAGCTCCGGGTCCCGCAGTCTCCGCTCCAGGCCGCTGCCCCAGCTCCGGGTCCCGCAATCTCCGCTCCAGGCCGCTGCACCAGCTCTGGGTCCCGCAGTCTCCGCTCCAGGCCACTACCCCAGCTCCGGGTCCCGTAGTCTCCGCTCCGGACCCTGCTGTATCAGCTCCAGGCCGCCGCCAAAAGCCAGAACGCCGCACCAGCAAGTCGGGCCACCGCTGCCTCAGCCCCGAAGACGGCCAGCCTCTCATTGGTAAGTCCTGGTTGGCTCTGCCTCCGTAGCCTCGGGGTCGGTCGCAGGTTGGAGGCCGCCAGCTCCGCCATTAGGCCTCAGCGCAGACGGAGGCAGAGAAGGGGGATACGGCACGAAAAAGTCGCATTCCCCTGAAGGAAGAGACAGAGAACATGTTTCACCCCCCCTAACACAACCCAACAAACTAAAACTTAACCAAAACAAGACCAAAAAAAAACAACTGAAAAAAGTAAAGTCAGACAGACTGCTGGCGAGCCGCAGCTGTTAACAGCCCCGCCACTTCCAGATGATCTGATCTGTATTTATGCCTACAATATTCTGTTGTGCTGCAGCAAGCAAGAATTTCATTGTCCTATCTGGGACACGTGACAATAAACTCTCTTGACTCTTGGCTGTCTCTCCAAAGAGTTCACACTGAACAGCCAGTGTTGGGGGAAAGAAACTGTAATGTAGCTCACCTGCCACTAGAGAGCAGCAGCAAATCAAACCCAGCTTCAATTCAGAATTTGTGGAATTCTGGACCTATTTGGTCGGTTTAGGTATAGTCTGATGAACGCACAGATTGCTTTTTCTTGCAAAGAATTTATTCATTGATATGTTGTAAATGGCATATTTCGTTAATTGAAATTTTGTTCCCATAAGGTATCTGAAAGGAGAAAAAAGACAGCAATCAGGTGACTATGAATTGGTGATCGTCAAGTAGGAAGGATCACAGGGTGGGAATTCTACTGTGTGCCTAGTTCATTGTTCCTATTATCAGTTATACAACTTCATTCAATTATTCCTTCCCTCTGTCCAACCTACACCTAATAATGAATAAATTGGGTGCATGGTTGTTGGGCCAAGTGACCTGCTTCTGTTATATAAATCCTATGTAATTCCTAGCCTTTTGATAGTGTATTTTTGATCATACTAACTTTGTGAAATAATGTCTCTGGAGCCAATTGCCAAACCTGAAGAAATATTCAATTGCTGTCTGGGAATCTAAGTTTCTACAGATCTTCAATTACATTGTGGTGGTGCAGTGGTAGAGTTGCTGCTTCACAGCATCAGCGACCCGGGTTCGATCCTGACGACGGGTGCTGTCTGTGCTGAGTTTGCACGTTCTCCCTGTGAACGCGTGGGTTTTCTGCGGGTGCTCCGGTTTCCTCCCACATTCCAAAAAACGTGCAGGTTTGTAGGTTAATTGGCTTCTGTAAATTGTCCCTAGTTTGTAGGGCAGAACTAATGTACAGGTGATGGCTGGTCGGCATGGACTCGGTGGGCCGAACCGAAGGGCCTCTTTCCATGCTGTATCTCTAAAACTAAAACTAAAATCTCTGGAGAACATGGATAGGCGACGTTTCTAATCGGGACCCTTCTTCAAACTAGATTTTAATGCTACTTTTGCATTGAACATTCCAAAGTATGGTTCCTGAGGCAAAAGCAGACTTGTTCAAAAAGCTATAAAGTTATTTACAGCAACTATAGCAGTTTATGATTTTTCTTCAAAGTCTTGATTCGATAGAACTTTATTCATCCTCGGGATATTGGTCTTGTTGTCGTTCATGATTTCCTCATTTCTATTTAACGCCAAAATTCCTTTTGCACCCCATGTTTTGTATAAATGTCTGTAATCATAAACCAACAGCAGTTTAAAGCCAATCACAAAACCTCAACTGCTGCCATAGAATCATAGAGTCATACAGCATAGAAACAGGCCATTAGGCCCAACTTGCCCATGCCCAACAATTTCCCCCATCTACGCTGGTCCCACCTGTTCATGTTTGACCCATATCCCTCTAAAATTGTCCTATCCATGTACCTGTCCAACTGTCTTTTAGATGCTGCTATAACCTGCTCAACTACCTCCTCTGGCACTTTCCCTGACCTGAAATGTCCCCCTTTTCCCCAGAGATGCTGCCTGACCCACCGAGTTACTTCAGCATTTTGTGTCTATCTTCGGGGTAAACCAGCATCTGCAGTTCCTTCTTACACATACTCTGGCAGCTCATTCCATATACCCATCACCCTCGGAGTGTAAATGTTCCTATTTCTCGGGGTTCCTATTCAACCTTTCTTTCCCCTCTCACCTGAAACCTATGTCCTATGGTGGCTCTGTGGAAATGCTATTTCTTATTAATAACAACAAATAAAATCAATGCATCATCTGTTGCTCGAGGAAAGTAAGTTCTCCACGAGGAGAAGGTCGTGCCGAGAATGAGGAGAACCTCGCAGAGCTCACCGTGTGACTGGAGAAGTTCCCAAGGCCCGGTTCCCACGGCAACAAGTGAACTCAGTAACATCATGCAGGCCGGTCGTGGCATCGATTTATTCAAGGTTTGATCCAGCAGACAGCCGTCATGCAGCTACGTTGATTGAACACCTATTGCTTCAGTAGTTATGGCTGTTCCTTACAGTCAAGGCTAGCTTTTATTCCTCTTGCAAACACAACACAGATCAAGAGGATTTGCATCCCCCCCCCCCTTAGTGACAAAACTAAGCATAATCCGGTATCTTCAAATCACATTTCCAATGCCCCTGCTGCAAATTTAGCGTAACAGCCTAAATTTCCACATTCACATATCATACATTAATAGGCATCTTACAATCATAAAATCAGTCTTGCCCATTGTGTTGGCACTGGCTTCTTCAATCTAACAATTTAGTTCATCACGTACTTCTACTGTTTCCCTCATCCTCGGAATGTTTTTCTTCTCCAAGTATTTATCCCATTATTTTTTTAAACTGCTACTGGAACCAAACCACCACCACTTCTTCTTTTATGTCCATCTTCCATGTTTCAAATGTTGACATCGCTGTCATCGTCCGTCCTGAAAGGACGCCAGCTTCCGGCGACAATCAGTGGGAGCCATCACTTGTTGCAATAGATGATGGTGGTGGTAGAATTTAGCTCAGGATACTTCCAGTTTCCAGCCCCGCGACGTGGACACTTCTGCTACGGGGCCAAACCACCACTG